>RQSC01001015.1:0-34912 GCA_013416795.1 Prasinococcaceae sp. CCMP 1430
AATGCCACCAGTTGCACCTCCGCCGCGCCCCGCGTCAACACCCCCTCCCTCCCCCGCGCCCCGCGCGCGCGCTCTGGTCCGCACTGCCAGCCGCGCGCGCGCGCGCGGCGCTGCCGCGAAAAGACGCCCCGTCTGCCGTTTACTCCAATGCATTTTGACGTGAATATATACACTCTCCCGTGGGGTACATATCCAATGCGAACTGACGTGCGCTCGGCTCGCGCCCAACGGCGGCAGCTGGCAGCTTCCGCGCGCCGCCGTTTTTCCAATGCGTACCGAATTTGATCCGTGGGTGTGTGATTCGAAGGTGGGCTCTGGCGCGCGCGCGCGCGCGAAACGGCGCCACGGCGACGCACTCGATCCGCAAACCCTCTCGCCGGCGGCAGAGCGCGCGCGCGCGCCGCAGGGCGGGCGCAGGCGTTGCCCCCCTGCGCCCTACCGCCCTCCCCCAGCCGCGGACGCCGGCGAGGGCGGCGGCGCGGGCGCGGCCGTGCGCGACCTCAAGGGCCTGTTCGCGCTCGTCCTGCCGACGATGGCCACTTGGATTGCCGGGCCCATCCTCTCGATGGTCGACACGGCCGTGGTCGGCAAAATGGCGTCGGCGTCGTCTGGGGGCGCGGAGTTGGCCTCGCTCGGCGCAGCGATCCTCGCGATCGACTATTCGTCCTTCGTGCTGACCGCTGCGCTGAGCACCGCGACGGTGGTCCTCACGGCCCGCGCGGTCGCGCGCGGCCGCGATGGAAAGGAAGCGAGTCGCCGTGTCGCATCGACGGGTAGCTACGTGGCGCTCGCAGCGGCCGTCGCGTTCGGCACGGTGCTCTTCGTCGGCGCGGAGCCCATCCTCAACCTCATAGTCCCCGAGCACAACCGCGCGCTGCTCGTTGGGCCGGCGGCCACGTACGTGCGCATACGCGCGCTGGCGGAGCCCTTCGCATTTTTGGAGACGGTGCTGCAGGCGTGGTTTCTCGGCCGCAAAGATGCCATCACCCCTCTGGTCGTCACGCTGCTGGCTGCCGGCGTGAATCTGGTGCTCGACATCGTGCTCTGCGTGTGGCTCAAGCAGGGCCTCGCCGGCGCCGCGTGGGCGACGAGCGCGGCACAGATGGCGGCGTGCTGCTACATTCTGTGGTTCTTCGTGCGTGTTGCAACGCGCGAGAGGCGCGAGGAGCGTGCCGCCGCCTCTCCGACCCTGACCGAGGCGGAAGGCGCCGAGGAGGGCGCCAATGAGACGGCATTGTTCGCACCGCCGAGCCGCGGCGACGTGGTGCACTTCTGTGGCGTGGGCGTGCCCACGGCGATGGTGGTCGTCACGAAGGTGTGCACGTACGGCGCACTGAGTGCTGCGGCCACGCGCCTCGGCACTGTGACCGGCGCCGCCCACACGGTGGCATCGAACATCTTCTTTCTGGCAGCGGTCTTTGGCGACAGCGTCAGTAGCGTCGCGCAGGCGGCAATGCCTGAGTATCTTGGCGTGCCACGCGCCGCTTTCAGGTGGGCAGGGCTGCTCCTGGTGGTGGGCGGCTTTGTGGGCATCTTCAACCTGTGTGCATCGTCAACCATGGCGACCATCGGTGCAGGGCTCTTCACCACATCGCCGGAAGTCGTGGCGGAGGTGCAGAGCGTCGTCCCTCTGATGGGTGCAGCAGTGCTCCTTCATGCGTTCTCGATGGCGACTGAAGGAGTTTTGTTCGCTGGCGCACAGCTGCGCTACATGATCTGCTCATACGCACTGAATTGCTCCCTGGCGCTGGGTGCCCTAGCGGCGTACAGCGCCGCGAGCCCCGCGGGCCTCGCGCTGACGTCGCTGTGGGCCGTCAAGGTACGTCATGCGCGCGCGCTCGTCCGCGCGTGCGTCCGCCCGCCCGAGCGGGTCTGAGCTCGTGTCTGACACAGCCGCCATGCTTGCCTCACAGGTGCAGTTCCAGGTCGTGCGGATCGTGCTGAACGGCACCTGGCTCGTGGGGCCTTTGAGCATCCTCCGCACCACGACTGCGCTGAGCGACGGGGATGAGAAGGGCGAGAGCGAAGAGGAAGAGGCTGTCCTCCTCGATGTGTCCGAGCGAGCGATGCCGTGAGCAAAATTGTGAATTGTGTACAATGAGATATTCAGACCCGGTTACTCATCAAAACGGCTGCGCTCGCGTGCCCTGCGACGACGTCTTTTTGGTTGCCACGAGAGCGAGTGCAGCGGCGAGCGCCGCGCCAGAAATCAGGGCGACGCGCGCGTTGGTGCCCTTCGTGCCCTCCACGTTCCCAACGCCCGCGCTCTCTCGCTCCAACGTTCGACCTGCCAGGCCTTTGACGACTCCGCGGAGCATGGCGTCCCAGTTATCACCTCTGCAAAAGCACACGGATGGATTTCGCAGCGTGCGCTTCACAGCGCCAGTCTTGGTAGGCAGCGTCTCGCCACGCACGGCGGAATGCAAGGAAGCAGCGGCACGCTCGTTTGGGGAGCCATACTCTCGCAGTCGCTCCGCCGCCTCCTCAGGCTTTATCTCGAGCGCCTGCGAAAGTGCCTCGACGAATTTCGACGGCGAGGCTGTGGCCGCAACCAACCGTGGCCCGCCTGCCGCGTCTCCTCTCGGCCTGTGCCTCGCTACCACAGCCAGCCCGACAGCGGTGTGAGGGCAGACCAAGTAGGCACCAGGCTGCTCAGCGACGGCTTTCATGGCGCCCAAAGCGTCCGTGTCCGAGACCGAGCTCGCGTCCACGCCGAGCACGCCCTTAAGGCTACCAACGACCGCTGATGGAAGCCGCACACGCTCGGCCCTCTCCTGCGCCGCCGCCCAGTGCGCCACGGCGGCGCCATCACCGCCACTGGCGTACCAGAGGAGTCTCTCCAGATTGTATGGGGACGCGATGTCCATTGCCGGGGCGACAGTGGGGATCGTCTCAGCCCCTGGCGCCAGTTCGCCATCCCTTGCGAGCCGCACGAGGCACTGATTCGCATTGACGCACGCGTGCACGCGGACAGGCAGGCCCATGAGCCTGGCCACAACGGCGGCGACCATGTGCCCCCCTGCGCCTGTCGGCAAATAAAAGGTCGCCTCCTGGTCTGCCGCCGGACAGAGCTGCAAGTACGCCCAAAAGCAGTGCGCAGCCTGGACGAGCAGCCGCACGATATTGACGCTATTGAGCGACCCCAGGTCGAACTCTTGGCGGAAGGCCGCGTCGTCGAAGAGCAGCTTGATTGGCACGTCCAGCTCGTCGGACGTGCCTTCGACGGCCACGAGCGTCACGTTGTGTGCGTCCTCTCTCCCGCTCGCGCTGAGCATCTGCGCCTCCTGCACGGTACTGACACGTCCGAGGGGGTACAACACCGCCAGATCAATGCTGGAGAGGCCTGCGACGGCCTCCATTGCCGCCGACCCCGTGTCGCCGCTGGTTCCGACGAGCACCGTCAGCCGCTTGCGCCGTGCCCGGAGGATGGCGTCCATGAGTCGCCCGAGCACCTGCAGCCCGAGGTCCTTAAAAGCGGCGGTGGGCCCATGGAACAACTCTACGACGGACACCTTTCCCGGGACGCGCGGGGTAGCGCCATCCCCTGGGAGCGAAGGCGCGTTCACCTCGCGCATGCGCACGGCGCCTGGCGGGAAGTCCCCGCGGACGAGCGCGGCATCGACGGCCTCGTGCAGCTCACCGCGGGACACGCCGCCCTCTCCGCACGCGTAGATCGCGAGCAGCTCTTCGACGAGCGCCGGATAGCTCAGCGGCGCCCACGCCCGCAGGGCCGCGGCGTCGAGCTCGGGCACGCGCTCGGGCAGCAGCATGCCGCCGTCCGCCGCGTAGCCGGCGAGCACCGCGTCGCAGAAGCCGACCCCGCCGCCAGCGCCCGCGCGCGTGCTCACGAACCGCATCGCCGCGCGCCGCGCGCCGGAGCGGCGCCACCAACTCTGCCGCCAGCGCGCTCGCCCACCCACGACACACACACACACACACACACACAGCTGGCCGTCACCCCTGCCTCTGGCACCGCCCGCGCGTCAGATTCCCCCGCTGTGCGGTGCGGCCCGGCGCGCCTGCGGCCCGCCCGACAGTTACGCACACCGCGCCCGCGCAGTGCCATCCTTGAACCCCAACACAATCAAATGTCAATCCATATCAAACTAGAACCCTGATTGGATACCTGAAACAAATCTGCCTCCTTCCAGGACGCACCCAACTGGGCCTGCGCGACGGGGCCTCTCTCGGAACGTTTGGGTTTTGTTTAGGGTAGTCTTGGTCATAAGGGTTCATAATCCGCCTCCAATTTCACGTCAAAATCCATTGGATTCGCCCACACCGCACCTTCCGCGCCGCTGCTCCTTTTTTGACCTTCTTTTTCCGGCCAGTTCGCAGCGCCTCAAAGCCCTGGGGCGCGGTGACGTGGAGCCCTTTGGTGGCCGGGTGTTCGCCCGGTCTTTCCCGTGCTTGTTCGGGTTGGGAAGCCGGGACTCCGGATCTCCTCCGGAGCTCTCTTCGGGGTCGTCGTTCGGCACTCGCGGCGTTTGCTCGGGTTGGGGACGTTGGTCTGCTGGGCGGCGTCGGGGCTGCGGCGGCACGTCCTCGAAGAACGCGCGCCACATGAGCTCGGGCATGGTGGCGTAGCGGAGGCGGCGGAGGGGGCGGCGGCGGGCGGCGGCGCGGCGGGCGAGCCGTTCACCATCACGACGCCGCTGTACTACGTCAACGCGGCGCCGCACATGGGCAGCGCGTACCCGACCATGGCCGCGGACGCCGCCGCGCGCTTCCAGCGAATGCGCGGGCGCGACGTGCGCTTCGTCACCGGCGTCGACGAACACGGAGAGAAGGTGCGCGACGCGCCGGCCAGGTGCGGCCGTCGCGGCCGGCGCTGGGGAAAGCGTTGTGATGCGCGCCGCCCATCGCCGCAGTCTTGTGTTGCCTGCCGGGCCGGCCCGCTCCCGCTCTGCTGCCGCTGCGGCGCCGCGCACACGCCTCTGACCCCTCATCCTGCTCCCCCCCCTCCATCCTGCTCGCCCGCCCCATATTCGCCGCTCCTGCAGATCGCGCGCGCCGCGGCTGCGGCCGGCGTCTCGCCGCAGGAGCACTGCGACGCCATCGCGCAGAAGTACGTCGAGCTGTGGGACGCGCTCGACATCCGCTACGACGCCTTCGTGCGGACGACGGCAGAGCAGCACGAGCGCGTGGTAAGCGAGTTCCTCGAGCGCGTGTGGGCCAACGGTGACATCTACAAGTCCGCGTACGAGGGCAAGTACTGCGTGGACTGCGAGGAGTACAAGGACGAGAAGCAGATGACCGAGGAGGGCGACTGCCTGATTCACCGCCGTCCGTGCGAGGATCGGCGCGAGGAGAACTATTTCTTCCGCCTTAGCGCGTACCAATCGCAGCTGGAGGCGCTGCTGGAGGACGAGACCTTCTGCAACCCCGCCAGCCGCCGCAACGAGGTCGCCACGCTGCTGCGCGAGGGCGCCCGCGACTTCTCCATCAGCCGCTCTGCGGTCGAGTGGGGCATCCCGCTGGAGCGCGACCCCGAGCAGACCGTGTACGTGTGGTTCGACGCGCTACTGGGCTACGTGAGCGCACTCCTGGGCGACAGGCCGCTCAGCGAAGCCGAGGCCGCCGGCTGGCCAGCGGACTACCACATCGTCGGCAAGGACATTCTCCGCTTCCACGCGGTGTACTGGCCCGCCATGCTCATGAGCGCGGGGCTGCCCGTGCCCAAGGGCGTGTATGGCCACGGCTTCCTCACCAAGGACGGCCTCAAGATGGGGAAGTCGATGGGAAACACGCTGGAGCCCATGGAGCTCGTGGACAAGTACGGCGCCGACGCGGTGAGGTACTATTTCTGCAAGGCGTGCGCCTTCGGCAAGGACGGCGACTTCTCTGAGGCGCAGTTCCTGTCCGCGGTGAACACCGACCTGGCCAATGACCTGGGCAACCTGCTCAACCGCTCCAAGGGCCTGCTGAAGAAACGCTGTGGCAACACGCTGCCGCGCGATGCGGCGGAGCTGCGCGCGGAGGGCCACGCGCAGGCGGCGGCTGTGGACGCCGCCGTCGAGGCCGCCGCGGCTGCCTACGACCGCCTCGACTTCACCGCGGCGGGCGAGGCAGCCATGGAGGTCGTGCGCGAGGGCAACCGCCTCTTCGATGCGGCCGCGCCCTGGGCGACCCTCAAGTCCGAAGACGAGGCGGAGGTTGCGGCGGGAGCGGAGGCGCTGCTCGTGGCCATGGAGACGGTGCGCGCGGCGGCTGTCATGCTGGCACCCATCGTGCCCACGGTGGCCAAGAGCGTCTACCAACAGCTGGGCTACACAGACGAGGAGTGGGAGGCCGTCACGTGGGAGGACGCGCGCTGGGGTGGCATCGTCGCCAGCCGCGACATTCCCAAGGCCAAAGCCGTCTTTCAGCGCATGGAGGCCGTCGAGGCCGAGGTGGCTGGCGCGGCGGCGTGAGCTGTGCTGGCGCTTGACAACCACCCGTGTAACAAATGGATATTGTACTCGCCACTCCGGCTCGGTGAGGTCAATGCCTAGTCGGGGACGCGTCCGACTCGGAACGAGCATCGCTGTCGCACGCACGCGCGCGCGCGCGCACCGCTCCTGCATGTAGGACAAAAAAGTCGCGCAACGCTTTAATCATCCGAGGCGAAGCCCAGGCGCTACTGCTGCGGGCATTGCGGCTCGCCTTCCTCATACTGGGGCTCGCCCACGGCAGGGATGGAGGTATCCGCAGTCAAGGCGCCCGCGTCGCCGAGCACGCCCAGGTCGGCGGGCGACGGCAGCGGCGGCAGCTCGCTGGGTATTGTCAGCTGCTGCTGACGGAGCTGGTTTTGCCTCTGCTGCGGCTGCGGCTGCGGCTGCGGGGCGGCGGCCGAGGCCAGAGTCGCTGCTGCGGCAGCAGCGGGGAACCTCGCCTCCCAGTCCGGGTTTCCGAGCACGCCGGCGCCCCCACCCGTGCCGGCTCCGACCCCAGCGCCGCTGGCGCTGCCGGTCGCCGACACGGGCGCAAATGCCGAGCCCGTCCCGATGGCCTGCACGGGCTGCTGCGCGGGCTGCGCCACTGTCGTCACGCCTTCCCCCGCACCGCACTTGCACCTCTCGTTGGGGACGTACGGCGGCACCATGCCGCTGCCGTCGTGTGGCGCGCGCACGAAGAAGTACTCGAAGCAGATGTCACACCTATCACCGATGGTCCGCTTGAAGTGCTCGGGCCCGTGCGCGTGCCACGTCTTGCGCTTGCGACGCGAGCCCTTCGAGTTGGCCTGCAGCAGGTTGAAGCACGCCGGGCACAGGTCGTGGCAGGGGCCGTCGTCCGTGCGCTCGCACACCTGGCACGTGTAAAAATCCGCCAGCAGCGACACGCAACATCGGTCGCAGTGCCTGAGGTCGAACTCCTCGGGCTCTCGGTCGACAGTGTCGGCCTCGCCGACGCACACGCCCATCACGCGCCGACCCTCCTCCCGGTCGGGGTTGTCGTTCAGCAGGTCGCACGACCACGTCGCCTCGAACGTGGTTGCCTCATCGAATCTCACCCGCACGCCCACCAGCTTGGCGCGCCGCGCCGCCGCCGCATCGGGCATGGAGAGCGCCCGCTTTCGTCGCTTTGGCGCGTGTGCGTCGCCGCCAACGCCCTCGAGCGCATCGACGCCTCGCTCCCCCGCCGCCGGTGCGACGTCACCCTCGCTCAGGCGGCGCTTGCGGCCCTGCACGCCGCCTTCGAAGTCGTCGCCGTCGGCCGTCGCAGCGCCGCGGAGGGCGCGCGCAGAGCGCGGCTGTTGGCGGATCCGCGGATCCGGATGTGCGGGGCGGGACGGTCGTCGTCCTCTTCCCGACGAAACCCCTCTCTCAAGTCCCGCGCAGCGCCGCCCTGCACCTCGCGCAGCAACCTGCACATCAAATCCCATTCGCCCCACACGCCCCGCCGCGCCCAGCTTTGCGCGGGCGGCGCGAATCTGCGTATCGATATCTCCCCCGGCCGGCTGGCACCGCTGGTGCCTGGTTGAATCGGGGTTTGCGGCCTGTCAAGCAGCATTTTAGATCAAAGTTCTCAGTGTTTCACCGTAAAAGTGACTTTTTTACAGTAAACCGTAAAACTCAGTGCTGGTGCCCGGTTGGTTGGAGCAGGCTAGCCCGGCCTAAAACCATCGATGGTACACGAAGGTTTTCGAGGCTTTTGAACGCGACTTTTGAGACCCTCCCGTGGGTCTTTTTGATGTCACAATAAGTAGTACCATTGCATAGTACTATTCTAATGTACCGCCGGCGTTCCGCGGCGCGCTCCTCCCTTTGTTCGCGCCGCCGGCCGGCGCTCGCGCGCTTTTTCGCCCCATCGCTTCCTGGGCCGAGGCGCGGGCGAGCGCGCGCCGCGGCGCCGGAAGGGAGCCGACCGCGGGTCGTCGCCCTGGCTCTGGCCCCGCGTTCGCCATTCTGTCGTTTCGGATCGAGTCCTGGGTCAAAAACGGGGAAGCGCGCCGCGGCGCGAGAGGAAGCGGTCGTCGAGTCGGTTCGTTTCTGGGTGTTGGGCGGGGCGGGCGCCGCGCCACGTCAGCGGCCCTCGGATTCGGCGCGCTCGGTCGAGAACTCGAACGGCGTTCGGTCGGTGCGCTGCAACGGAGGCGCTTTGGCGCCACAGCGCGCGCGCGGCGCGGGGCAGGCGGAGGGAGCGGGCGATGACGGCACGGCGAGCGCCGCCCACGCGCAGGAGAGGGCGTCGCTCGCGGCGGACGCCCCGCGGCTGGGGCCGCCGCCGCTCGGCGAGGCGGTCGACGAGTTTCGCGAGGCCGTCAGGGGCTTCGCAGCCGAGCGCGTGGCGCCGTACGCCGCACAGATTGACCGTGACAACAATTTCCCGTCGGAGGTGAACCTGTGGACGGAGATGGGCGAGATGGGGCTGCACGGAAGTGCGTCCACGCGCGCGCTGGCGCGCGCGCTGCAGCGCGCAGCGTTCGATGGCGCGCGAGCTGCCCCCCCCCCCCCCCCCCCCCCCCCCCCCCCCCCCCCCCCCCCCCCCCCCCAGGGTTGAACGCGTCAGTGCCAGGGTCGACCGTCGCCACCGCAAAGCTCCGACGCGCCCGCGCCCGCGTCCAACCCCTCCAACCCCGCCCGAAGTCACCGTGCCCGAAGAGTACGGGGGGCTGGGTCTGGGCTACCTCGAGCACTGCGTGGCCATGGAGGAGCTGAGCCGCGCGTCCGGGTCGGTTGCGCTGTCGTACGGCGCGCACTCAAATCTATGCATAAACCAGATCGTGCGCAACGGCAGCGCCGAGCAGAAGCGCCGTTTCCTGCCGCGCCTGCTCACCGGCGAGGCCGTGGGCGCGCTCTCAATGTCCGAGCCCAACGCCGGCAGCGACGTGGTGGGCATGAAGGCGACCGCCATTCGCAAGGGGGACCACTACGTCCTCAACGGCACCAAAATGTGGTGCACGAACGGCCCGACCGCGGAGACCGTGGTGCTCTACGCCAAGACCGACCCGAGCGAGAAGACCAAGGGGATTACTGCATTCATTGTCGACGTTCCGAACACGCCGGGCTTCCAGACTGCTCAGAAGCTCGACAAGATGGGCATGCGGGGGTCGGATACGTGCGAACTCGTGCTCGAGGATGCCATCGTGCCGGTGGAGAACAGGCTCGGCGAGGAGGGCCAGGGCGTGTATGTTCTCATGAGCGGCCTCGATCTGGAGCGTGTGGTGCTCTCGGCAGGGCCCGTGGGCATAATGCAGGCGTGCATGGACGTGGTGCTGCCCTACATGCACGAGCGGTCGCAGTTCGGCCAGCCCATTGGCAGCTTCCAGCTCATGCAGGGAAAGGTCGCGGACATGTACACGTCGCTCGCGGCCGCGCGTGCGCTCGTCTACCAGGCGGCCAGGGCGTGCGACGCCGGCACGCGCGACAAGGCCGATTGTGCCGCAGCCATCTTGTTCGCCTCGGACATGGCATCCAACGTTGCGCTCGAAGCTGTCCAGGCTCTCGGCGGCAACGGGTACACCAGGGACTACCCGGTGGAGCGCTACCTGCGCGACGCCAAGCTCTATAGCATCGGAGCCGGCACCAATGAGATCCGCCGCATGCTGATCGGCAGGGCGCTCATTGACGAGGCAACGCGCTGATTAAGATAGATGTGGCTGGTCCATTTTTTTCTCTCTCCGGACGGCTGTCGACGGTCAGCAGTCGACATGCCCGACACCATCGCCTGGCGAGCCGCGGTGCCAGCTTTGCGCACGCAAGAACCCGCGCACGCGACGTGCCGAGGTGCAGCGATGTCTCCTGCCAGTGCCCACGCGGGCGCGGCACGTTTCACTTATTATTATCGATGGTCATCGCTGGGACGGGCGTCTAGTCCGCGCCGCCGGGCGTGCGCGCGAGCGCGGCGCGGTCAGTCGCCCTTCTTCCCGCCGCGGTAGTGCGTCCGTCGCATCTCCACATGCCCGCGACTCGCGTCTTCGAGGCTGGAACTACTGTCTGTGCGTCCACCGAGGCCAAACAGGCGTCCCATGGCGCCCTTCACGCTCGTGCCGCCGCCGCGGCCGCCGCCAGCGAGGAGGGGGGCGCGCGGCGGCAGTTGCGTGCGCGCCGCCCCCCTCTCATGGACCGCGCGATCGCCGGTTTCCCAGTCGTCGAAGTTTCCCCACCCGCCGCCACCACCCCGCCCACCCCCACTGTGCCCTCCTGCCTCGCTGCCACTGTCCCGGTCGCTGCCGTAGGCACGCCGGCGCCTCCCTCCGCCGTCGTCGCTGCTGCGCCCGCCGGCGGACGCGGCCGAGTATTCCCCACCGCTGTGCACTATGCGGCCATCAGTCCGCAGCATCGTCGCTGTGGGCTCCATGTGCTGCATTTTGTCAGCGAGCCTCTCGACCACCAGTATGTCCTCGTCCTGGAAGCTCGGCCCGGCCGGCCGCGCGCGCGCGGCGCGCGCGACCGCTGACGCCGCAGCCATCTCGCTAGGGTTGGTGGACGCTGAGCCATAGTCGGCGCTGACGCCCGCACCCGCGAGCTCGCGCATGACGCGCGACCGTGGCCCGGCTCCCGCAGCAGCGCGCGCTGCGAGCGCCGCCTCGTCCCCATCGAGCGTCCCGCCGCCGTAGAGCTCGCCCGCGCGCGCCTTCCCCGTGGCTTCCGCCCGCTTTGCGTTCGCCTTCTCGGCGTCCTCGACCGCTGCGGCCTCCCTGCCCCCGAGGTTGGCGTACGTCTCGGCGGAGACCGGGATCTTGAGCGTGCGGCGCGCGTGCATGGACTGCTCCGAGAACAGCTTGTTCGCGCGCTTGATGTCCGCCGCCGTCGTGCTGTACTTGACCGCGAGGAACGCGAGCGTGTCTGTGCGCGTCACGACGTGCTCGACGATTCGGCCATCCGCCATGGCGGCGGCCGCGCGGCGCGGCGCGCGCGGCGACCGGCCCGACGCCCCGCGAACGGGAGCACCGCGCGCCCCGCGCGCCCTCTGACCAGCGCCCGGCCGGCCTCGCACCGCGCGCCCATCAACAGCCCACACATCTGACCAGTCCATGCACGCGCTGGGAAAAAAAAAAAAGAACGAGAAAGAACCACGATCCAGAGAATACATCGACATTTCGCGCGTGGTGCCGCGCGAACCGGAGGGAGAGGGGCGCGCCCAAGTGCGGGAAAATCATCCAGGATGGCGCGCGCGGCGTGGATCGCATCTAACCCTGACCGTAATACAACCAACCCCAACCGCTGGCCCTAATGCGGTATGACCTGGCGGTGCTTTTTGACCTGCGGCGAGGCGCGGCGGCTGCGCCACTGTGTGCGCGCTCGCCTCCCCCCTCCCCCTCCCCCCCCGCAGCCTGGCCGGCCGAGCGCGCTCGGCCGGCGGCGCCAGAGATAAGCGCGCGTCCTCCGAAGAGGTCTTGGGTGAGAGGAGGGGACAGGGTGGAGTGCGGGCGGGGGGAAAAGAGGGCGGTCGCCGGCGACGATGAGCGCGGCGGCGGCGGCGGTGGCGCACTTCAGCTTCACGCTGCTCGAGTCGGGCGGCGCGTCCGGCGCCGCGGGCGCGGCGGGCGCGCTCGCGCCGCGGCTCGGCCTCCTGCGTCACGCGGCGGGCGCGCCACCGACGCCCACGCCCGCATGCCTGCTCTACAGTCGAAAGGGCGCGCCAGTGTGCCACACGCCGGACCTGCTGCCGCCGGCGGGGGAAGCGCCGCTGCAGCTCAACGCTGGGGACTTTCTCGAGAAGCCGAGCACCTCGGTGGTGGCGAAGGTCGCGGCGCGCGGCGCGCGCGAGTGGGCGGCAATCGACGCCGATCGCCTCATCACGCTGGCGCCCCGCGATGCCGCCGCGCCGGCGCCGCCCGCCGGAGCCAACGACAAGCACCTCATCTACTCGACGATCAATGGTCACCATCGGGTCAACACTGATGCGTATCTCAACATCGCGAAGGCGGTGCAGCCCGACGTCCTGGTGGCGATGGCCGACGAGCAGCCACCCACGGCATCGGAGGGCCGCGCGAGGGCTGCTGTCTTCCGCACGCTCAAACAGTTAGACTCGTTGCTTGGCGCCGGCGTCGCCGACGCTGCGCGCGCCGTCTTCGGCAACGTGCAGGGAGCAGCGCACGAGGTGGAGAGGAAACGCTCGGCCGAGGAGACGGCCAAACGCCCCGTCGACGGGTTTTTCATCGGCGGTTTTGGCCTCGGCGAGCCTCCCGCGGAGCGTCATGCGCTGCTGCACGCGGCGCTCGAGCCGCTGCCAGCCGAAAAGCCGCGCTACCTCGCCGGTGTGGGCTCGCCGCTCGAGATTCTTGAAGCTGTGGCCCTGGGGGTGGACATGTTCGACTCGGCGTACCCGCATGAAATGGCCTGCCAAGGGTATGCACTAGATCTGCCGACGAGCCTTCCCGAAAAGAACGATGCGGCCGCCGGTGTGAACGGCGGAGAGGACGGCAAAGAGGCTGCCGAGGCTGCGGCGGCTGGCGAGCTCCCAGGGAAGCTCAACCTGCGCTCGCGCGCGTACAGCCGCGACGCCCGCCCGCTGGTGAGCGGCTGCACGTGCGCGTGCTGCTCCGCGCACACGCGCGCATACATGCACCACATCTTGCAGTGCCATGAGCTCGCGGGCGAGGTGCTGCTCAACGTGCACAACGCAGCCAACTTTGCCGCCTTCTTGGGCGCCGTGCGCGAGGCGATCGCTGCGGGCAGGTTCGAGGAGTTCGCAGAGTACACGCGGCGCAGGTTGCATGGCGACGACTTGTGCGCGGAGCGGGTGCAGCTCCCGAGCTGACGGAAAAAAGTAATGCGTAATGACAAAATTTCAATTGCATGCGTGTGCACAGCAGCAGCGAGTGGTGCGCCTCTCCTGCTCTCCGGCTCTTGAGCTTCCGAGGTCAGTGTACCGGCGCGGGTGCCTCGGGTGGTGTGGCAGCGTTGGGCGTGGCTGGGTTCGCGAGAGGCGGCGTGAACACAGCATCAGGGTCAAACGTCGAAGCCACGTCTGCATACGCGGCTGCTATGGCCCCCACCGTGGTTGCTGCTGTCCCTCCACCATCGCCCTTCCCTGGAAGACCCTCCCCACCTCCCTGCACGCGGGTGGCCATGCGGCCCCAAAAGCTCGCCTGAGCGAGCTCGCACATCGAACCGTCCGCGTCCACGCTCGTGCGCACGAATGCCGCTTGGGGTGGGTTCTTCGGATACGAGCCGGATACCATCAACCGAAGAGTTGGCATGCCCGGGTGTACGTTTCGAGTGCCCGCACCATCGTGCGCCGCAGCTGAGCGCGCAGGGGCTATTTCAACGCGGGCGGCCACCCAGGGAAGGGCACCTGCACCTGGTACACTCGTGTCCACGCCCACCACGACGACCTCGCCAGCCGGACCTGACTTCAGTGCCGCCACCTCTTTTTGAAGGGCAGCCATGGCCTCTTCGACCCCGGCAGCGCTCCTCGCCAGAGGAGATGAGCCTTCGGTGCCCGACCCATCCTCTGGCGGCGCCCCTGATGTGACCGCAGGAGCTTGCTCCTCGGCCCCGGCGTCGTCACCCGCAGCAGCGTTTCGCCGCGCACCGGCTGCCCAGGGCCGCGCGGTCGGGAAGCCCCTGCCTCGTTTCACGAGACTGCCACTTGTGGGCACCAGAGCGCGGACGTCCTGAGCCACCGCCTGCAGCACACCTGGAGCACTGCGCGCCGCTGCGATCACTGAGCTGCTCAGGGCCTTGTACGCCCGGTCGGTTTCAGTCTCGGCCGGCTCCGCGAGTTGCTGACGGTGGTTCTCCAGCACTGCTTGCTGCTGTGTGGCCGGCAGCTGCGCTGGCTCTAGCAGGGGCGGTGGGGGCACTAGCATCGTAGTATCAGGCAGGGATGGCGAGCCCTCCGATGCTGGCTTCGAGTCTCTGCCGCCTTTCGTCGCTGGCTTCCTCCTGCCAGAGCTCTTCTTCTTGGCCTCGAGCTTCTGGAGCTTCTTCGCCTGCTCCTCGGCTGCTGCCTGCTTTGCTTCTGCCTCGGCCTTGCGCTGGGCGGCGGACTTCTTCGCGCCAGAGCGCGAGCGCTTTTTGGTTGGCGCCTTGGCAGCTGTTGCGTCCGCCTTCGCCTGCTGCTGTTTCTGCGCCTGCACCTGCAGCGCCTGGTGCTGAGCCTGCAAGAGTTGCGCTTGTGCCTGCTGCTGGATCGCGTTCACGGCGACCCCTGGCGCGTGTGCCTGCATGTGCATGCTCGGTAACCTTTGCTGATGTTGCTGCTGCAGCTGCTGCTGCTGCTGCAGCAGCTGCTGCTGCTGCAGCTGCTTCTGCTTCAATCGCTCTTTCTGCTTGCGCGCTTCGTCAATGAGCAAGGCGAGTTTGTGATCGTACTTGTCCGCCTCAAATCGAGCAACAGTGAGGCCCTTCTCCGCGATGACGTTGATGGGTGCCTCGAAAAAGTTCAAGAACTCAAGGATGCGTCTGTGCTGCTTTATCATGTCCCCGGCGGACGCTGCGACTGCCGGATTGCCCTGCAACGAGGCCAGCTTCAGCTCGAAGATCTTGCGGGCGTCGGTGAACTGCGTCGCCCATTTCTCGCGCCGGCTTTGCAGCCACAGGTACGCCGCACGTGTTTCCTCCGAAAAATCCACCATTGCCCTTTGTCGCTGCATGAGCTGGTTCCCAAAATGCGCATCCGTATACACTCGCTGTTGCTGCTGCTGCCGCCGTTGCTGCTGATACGGCTGCTGCTGCTGCTGCTGCTGTTGCTGCTGTTGCTGCTGCTGCTGCTGTTGCTGCTGCTGCTGCTGCTGCTGATACCGCTGCTGCTGAGCGTGCGCATATTGCTGTTGGTGCTGCTGGTGCGGGTGCTGGCCCGGGTGTTGCTGCTGGAGGTGCTGCTGCTGCGGCTTCGGTTGCGAGCCAAATATTCCCTCCATCAACCCCCCTCCTCCATCAGCGCCGGGCTCGCCGAAGAACCCAGGCTCGAGCATTGCCGCCGCCATGTCCTCGAAGCCGACGGTGGACTCGGCGAAAGCGTTGCCCGGACCCTCCAACTTGGCGCCCGTGGCGACTCCGTGCGCCTGCAAATGTGGCTGCTGCTGCTGCGATTGCTGCGGCTGCAAATGCGGCTGTTGCGCAATGCCCCAGCTATGGGTGCTTGGCTGGCGTGTCAGCGAGTGCTGCCGCTGCTGCTGCTGCTGCTGCTGCTGCTGCTGCTGCTGCTGCCGCGAGACCATCTGCGGGTGTTGCTGTCCGGCTGGCTGCTGCTGCGGCTGGCTGTGCTGCTGCTGCGGGAATCCCTGTGATACTGGGACGAACTGCGCCGGTGCATCCGTGTATGCACGCGCGTCCGTCGCCGCGTAGGTCTGCTGCACGTACTGCTGCTGCTGCTGCTGTTGTGGTTGCTGGAAGTATTGCTGCTGTTGGGGTGGGCGCTGCGCGCTCTGCAGGGCTTGCTGCTGCGCCTCCTGCCGAGCCTGGGCGTGCTTCTGCTGGTGGGCCTGCACCGACGCCAGCTTGGAGTACAGCTCCTGCTGATATCTGTTCAGGTCGGTGCCTTGCTTGGTGCTGTGCTTCGAAAAGGCTCTCGCCTCGAGCTTGCGCGTTGCATCCTGGAGCGCTTGCTTGTCAACCGCGCGCCCCTGCTTGGCGGTGAGGTCATGCAGGGAGGTATATATGTGGTTCAACATGCGATGCCGGAGCTCACGCACAGGGTCGTGCGACCCGACGCCGGCCATCGCTCCCGGCGTCGTCTCTCTCGCCGACTCACGTGCGACGGGCGCGCGCCGCCAAACCCGCCCCCTGCACCCGCCTTACCCGCGCCGGCGCCCCCCCTGCGCTTCGCTCGGCGGCGCGGGGCGACGCCGCGCGCGCCGCCGAGCTTCCCCCTCCCCCCCCCCCCCCCCCCCCCCNGGAGTCCGAGGGGGAGTCGGTCGCGGCGTCGTGGGCGGGCCTCGCGGCGATGCCCGCGGCCACGCAGGCGGCGCTGCTCGCGACCGTGCGCGAGATGCAGGCCAAGGGGCGCGACAGCCTGACCGTGCTGCTGGTGGGCAAGGCCGGCATGGGCCGCTCCGCGCTGTGCAACAGCATGCTCGGCGAGCGCGTCGTCGCGGGCCCGGGCGGCGTCTTCGCGCGGGGCGCGCCGGGCGCGGGCGCGGACGCGCCGCGCTCGTACTCGCGGAGCGCGGCGGGCTTCACGCTGACCGTGATCGACACGCCGCCGCTGGTGGAGGGCGACTGCGTCGACGAGTCGGCCGTCGCGGCGCTCAGCGAGTTCGTGGGCGACCTGGAGGACGGCGTCGACGTGGTGGCGTACGTGGATCGCCTGGACAACTACCGCTGCGACGCGCGCGACCGCGAGTGCTGCCAGGCGATCACGCGCGCGTTCGGCGGGCGCGTGTGGGAGCGCACCGTGCTCGCGCTCACGCGCGGGCAGTACACGGTGCCCATGGAGGGGGTGAGCTACGACGACTACCTGGAGAAGCGCTCCGAGGCGCTCGCGGGCTGCGCGCGCGGCGCGGGCGCGCACGTCGGCGTGTGGGACGGCTCGGTGGTGGAGCTCGCCGGCCGCGACGGCGCCAAGGTGGCGCTCCCGGCGCTGTACGTGCCTCCCGCGTACGTAGAGTGGGGCATGGATCTGTACGACTGGCGCGAGCGCACGCGCACCGACGAGCGCGCCGATACGGGGGGGCTCGCGCACGCGACGGAGAGGCTCGCGCCAAACGCGGGCTGCGACCAGGCGGACATCCTCATCTCGTCGGAGGCGTCGGAGGTTGTCTGTGCTGGTGCCGGCGGCGTCATGCTCGCGGGCGGGGCATACAGCGCAGCTTCGGGCGAGCGCATAGAGCTCTGTGCCGCAGTCGCGGGCGTTGCCGGCGAGCGCGTGCGGGTGGAGGCCACGCTCCGCACGGTGGAGGCGGACGCGGGGGCGGGGCGTCTCGAGCTTGCTGGGGGCAAGGTGCGCATTGAGAAGAGGCGCGCCGACGCGGCGGCTGAGACCATCAACAGCGTGCCCGACTGCTCAGGCATCAAGGCGGGTGATGCCGACACGGTGCTCTCTTCGCAGTGGGAGTGCGTCGACGGCGCCCTCCTGGCGGCCGGCGAGGCACGAGCGACAGACGCGGGGGATGGCCAAGGCGCGCTCGAGTCGGCTCTGGCCGCCGTGGCGGAACGGGAGGCCGATCTGAAGCTCCCGAGTGGCGCCTTCATGTGCCTGGGTGACATGCGCGCAGCTGTGGGGTGGCTGTCGAGGGACGGCGAGTCGCTCGTCGTCGCGCGCTGGGACTTCGAGGCGGCAGCGGACGGGGCCGTCGAGCCGAGCAGCGTCGCGCTGGCGGAGGCACGCCTCGTGGCAGCCTAGCCCGTGACCGCGCGCGGCTCAGGCAGGGCGTCGGGTGACGTGCACAGCGGTTGAAAATGGCACACCAATGGGTGTTCAAATGTTCATTTGTCAACCAAAATCACCGCATGCTGTCGCGCCACGCCGTGGCCGATCGCATGTCACATACACGTCGCCTGAGCGCGGGCTGCTGATGCTGCTGCGCGCGTCGAGGCGCTTGGCGCCACGTGGCGCCACGATACCCGCCGGGATGGCAGGATCGTCGCGGCCGTCGTCAGCCCGGCGCCGCTCACTGCGCAGTCGCGAGGTCGGACTCGCTCGCGGTCTCCCTCTGCGCGTAAACCCCCTCGAAGAATTTGTAGTTGTTCAGCGTCGCCCTGAGCACGTCACCGCGCGAGAGCACGCCCACCAGGTCTCCTGCCTCGTCCACCACGGTCACGCGGTGCAGATTCTTGCGCACGATGATGTCCGCCGCATCCTGTGGGGCGCGTGGCGCGCGCGATTGGCGGCAACAGCGGCGTCGCGGCGGGGGTAGGTGAGGTCAGCCCGCTGCTGAGGCACGCGCGGCGCAGCGCGCGAGTCGCGGTCCGAACGCGCGCATGGAGGCGCGTTCCTGAGGGGCCAGCCGCGCGTACGCGCGCGCTCCGGGGCGCACGCACCGGAAGCTTCATGCCCTGCACCACGAGCGTCGCCTCGTGCATGATGTCCTCCACGCGCGTGCCGGTGGACTTGGCCAGGCGCGCCTGCAGGTCGAAGTGCTGCTGCCACATGAGGTCCTTCTTGCCTTCGAAGCTGTCACAGCTTCCAAGCGGAGGGAAGAGGCCGCTGCTGCGGTCGAGCTTCCCCGGGGTGTAGTCGAGCGCGAGCAGGTCGTAGCCGCTCACCACGCCAACCACCTGCATCGTCCCAGAGCGCACGACCGGAACGCCAGAGAGCCCCTTCGCGACGAGCATCTCCAGCGCGTCAAAGACGGGATCCTCCGTGCCCACGAACGACGGCGAGCGGAACATGAGATCACCCACGAGCATGTCCTCGAGGCGACCGTCCGGCGGGCAGATCAAGTCGCCCTTCTCGTCGATGACGTCGCCCGCCATCATGCTGATCATCGACGCGCTCTGTGAGTTGCGGTCGTCGCGCGACCGGCCGAAGCCGCTCACCGAGCACACGGTCGCACAACGCTGCGCGCGGCGTGGGCGTGGGCGTCGGCGGCAGCGACCACGAGCCGCGCGGGGGCCGAAGGGGGCGCGGACGCGTCAGCACGGCGCATTGGCACAGCGCAGGCCGCGTTCGTGCGCTCCGGCGGGGGCGCACGCATGCGGGTCGACGGTGCGCGCAGCGCAGCAGATCGTCGCCCAAAGCGCCTGCGCTGGGACGCGTCATGCGGGCATCGCGAGCGAGCGGCGCGCTCGAGCGCGACGGGGCGCGGGTTCGTCACAGCCTCGAGAGCGCTCGCGCCGCCTTTCCCCGCCGCCCCCTCCCTCCTCCCCCTCGCCGCGCCGCACCTTTCGGTTCTGCATATAGGGTTCGTACAGTCCACCACCCCGCAGGCAGCCCTCCCAAATATCTCCATCACATTGCACGCGCCATTCGCACCGATGCCAGGGCGTGCCATAGAGGGTTTACGTACATTTCGCAAACCCTCTATTGGGTGGCAGGCATCCTGCGCATGTGGATGTGGGTGTTGGACGCGTCGTGTTTGGGGTTCACGCGGGGGCTCCGCGATTTGAGATGTATTTTGATGTAACTACTGTACTGCATGCAGGTTTAGGTTTGGCCGCGTGTGAGTCAGTACGGGTGGGACTGACGCAGCGCGCCAGGGAGCACTGCTGCAGGGGGTGGAGGGCGGGGAGGAGTAGGGAGGTCGGTGGCGAGGACCGCGCCGACGACCCGCCCTGCAGCGAGTCGGAGCGTGCGTGCTTGCTTGCGGCGCGTGCGGGCCGCGCCTGCGCCGCGCCGGCGGGCCGGGCGAACTGATGCTGCTGCGCGACTCGCCCCGCCGCCGCTCCCGCGCCGCGCGCTGTGGCCACCGCACCGCGCGCGCGCGCTTCTTTATCCACCCCTCCATCCTCTGCAGGGGCCATCAGATGGCTCTTCATCCTCCATCCGTCCCGCAGAGCAAACGCGCATGCGCGCGCGCGCGCTTGTTCACCCCTCAACCAAAAATGGGCGAAAAAAAAAAACTGATGGCAATCACTTCGGTTCCCTGCGGCCCGTGGCCGAATCGCGGTTGTGCGGGTCACACGTGAACCACAGCCAAATAGATCATTTTAAATCCAAAACGTTTTTTTAATACAATATGTCTCCCGTGGGTATAAATGATCTGTACTGATATGGTCAACAGCGGCGGCATTGGCGCGTCTGTGGGTCACAGGTGACCCGGGGGCACCCTAAATCAAAGCGAAGGGTTGGTTTTGTGGATGAAACGATGGCGTTTCGGACGGCGGCGCGCGCGATCGGCGGCGCCCGGCACCCGGCGGCACACCGGAGATTCGATCCACCCGCCGGCGCGCGAGCGGGCCCGCGGGACGCTCCTTCTTCCGCTTCTGTCCTCGCGCGCGCGCGAAAAAAAAAAGGGGCGTCGATCGAAGGTGTGTCCCGTGGTGAGCACGGGAGGGGTCGAGAGGAGAGTTGAAGGCGATAAGTCGGTCGATCGATGCTCCGGCCGGCGACGACCCCAAAACAACTAAAAAAAAAAAAAAAGTGACGTGGCTCCCTGCCTGCGGCTGTGAAAAAGCTGCAGATCTGTGCAGAACGAGACATTCTAAACCCTAATACTAAACCCTAAACCCTAATGCATTCCTAATCCGAGCATTTCTCCGCACCCATCTTTATGGCGTTTCCGTCAAAAGGGAGGTGAGCCTGACTCCCGGAAACGACAAAATCGGATCACTCGCGCCACCCAACCAAAAAAAAAAAAAAAGGTTCGGGGGGGCGTTTTGAGGGGATGTGTGTTCCGGTTTTTCGCGCGGGCGCGCGTACTCCGGCCCGGACCCGTCGAGCGGAACGAGGTACCTCACCACCGGCCAGAAGTGGCAGATCGCCGCGACGACCACGTGGACGTGCCAGATGGGGTGCTGCAGGTGCATGGCCTGGTTGATGTAGAACGTGAAGCCCACCTTGCGTGCGCGGGAGGGGCGGGGTTGGGCGCGGCGGGGTTGGGGGCGCGTCGCCGTCAGCGCAGGCCCGGCGGGCCCACGGCGCGCCGCTGGCCAGCGCGTGAGCGGCGGGCTCGCGGGTGAAAGGATCGGGGAGCGCGCGCATCGACGCCGCGCACGCGCGCGCGCCGGGCGCTCGCGCGATGGGGCTCAGGACGGGCGCCGCGCACCATGTACACAGCGCCGCCCGCGAGCAGCCACCACACCGGCGCCATGTTGTCCCTAAAGCGCTCCACCAGGGCGGGGGCGATCGCCACCGCGGACCACCCCAGCCCCAAGTAGCCCGCTGCGCGCGCGTGGCGCGGTGCGGCGGGAGTGAGGGCGTCAGACGTGCGCTGGCGGGAAACGGGGCGCGCGGGTTGGGTTGGTGGGTGGGTGAGTGGGTTGGTGGGGTGGGGTGGGGTGGGGTGGGGTGGGGGATGGGCGGCGGCGCGAAAGGCCAGCCGGTCAGATCCTCCGGGACGCTCGCTCGCACGCACCCTGGCCGATGCGTTCGAGCTTGACAGCGAGCTTCCTGTCCTCCATGTTGTGCGTGGACCGGCCCAGCTTGAAGGCGACGCCCAGCGCGCACACGCCCCACACCCAGGCGAGCGCGGCGCGCTTGTGCTCCCAGTCGTGCAGCGCGACGAGCACCCACGGCATGAAGCTCGCAGAGATCATGACGTAAATGGCCGCATGGTCCAGGCGCCGCAGCACGTCGCACCAGCGCGTCCACCACAGCGTGTTGTACAGCGCGGAGAACCCGAGCATGCTCACGATGCCCGCCGCGTACAGCCGCAGCGCGAGCGCCGCCTCGGCGCCCACCGCGGGCATCGACGCCATGCCGACCAGCACGAACGCGCCGGTGATCCCCAGCGGCAGCCCGACCGCGTGGACGGCCGCATCGAAGTACAGCTCGGCGAGCGTCGAGTCCTGCATGCGCTGCGGCATGGCTCGCGTCTCGAGCCCGAGCCCTCGCCGCCGACGACGACGTTGGCGTCGACGCTGGCGTTGGCGTTGATTGGGGTCGGCGTTGGCGTTGTGGGCCGAGCGAGCGGGCTCTCTGTCCTGGGGCTCGAGAGCGCTCTGCGGGGTTGCGGCGCGCGCGCGCGCTCTGGGTTGGGCGGGGGGAAAGGCGGCGGCCGCGCGGGGTCCCGCCGCGCCCCGCAGCGATCCGCGCGCTTCCGCGCCTCCGCCCGCTCGCGCGCCCGCCGCGCCCCTTGCCGCGCCCGCCGCGCGCGCGCCCGCCGCTCCGCCGCTCCGCCCTTCTCCCCTCTCTCCCAACCCGCCCCCCCCCCCCCCCCCCCCCCCCCCCCCCCCCCCCCCCCCCAGCTGCGGCGTCGGAGAATCGGTGGGTGTCTCCGAGGCGCCGGGAAGGGCGCGCGCGCCCGCTCCGGAAGCTGCGCGCGGAAGCGCGAGCGGCGCGCGGAAGCGCGGCGCTGCTGCGCGGCAGAGGGGGGGAGGGCGCGCTGGTGGGGCGGGGCAGGCCTGGGAGGCGGGGTGCTGCGAGTGGGGCGCGTGTCCCCCTGCGACCGCCATGGGCGCCTACCTCGACAAGCCGGAACGCGGCAAGGACAGCGGCGAGGGCGCCAACGGCGCGTTCGCGTACGGCTTCTCGTCGATGCAGGGGTGGAGGCGCACGCAGGAGGACGCCCACGCGGCGGTGGTCGACCTCGACGGCGCGGACGCGGCGGCGGGCGCGGAAGAGACGGGATTTTTCGCGGTGTATGACGGCCACGGGGGCGCGGCCGTGGCGCGGTACTGCGCGCGCCACCTACACGCGCAGCTGCGGAAGTGCGACGCGTACAAGCGCGGCGACGTCGCGGCGGCGCTGACCGAGACGTACCTGCTCATGGACGAGATGATGGCCACGCGCGAGGCCGAGCTCGAGCTGCGCGAGCTGAGCAAGGACTCGCACGCAAAGCCGCAGATCACGCCGCTGGGCACGAGCATAAAAATTGCGCGCGAAGAGGAGGACGGCGGCGTGGTCGAGGACGACGTCTGCGACGTCATGGAAATTGGCGTGCCGAAGGTCGTCTTGGACAAGCTGCGCTCCGGCTCGATCGGCAAGAACGGCGACATCACCATCAGCGTTGAGTCCACGCCAGTCGTCGGTGGTGCCAACGACGGCGGCGAGGCCCGCGTGCTCGTCGACGCTGGCGCTGCCGCCAGCGAAGTCGCGGCCAGGGCGGCAGGCGCGGCCGCCAGTGCGGTGGACGCGATGCAAACGACGCCTGACAACGGATCGATCGAGAAGAAGCGCGCGCGCGCTGCCGACGGTGCCGCTGACGAGCACGGCATCGAGCGCGACGAGGACGAGGGCAAGCGCGCGTGCAACTCGAGCGCCGGCGAGGGTGGCGATGACGAGGAGGGCATCTACGTGACACCGCCGGGGCAGACCGTCGCAACCGCGGACGATCTCCTCCCGCCGACCACCGGCGGGCTGGTGTCAGGCCCCGCGGCGGGCTGCACGGCGGTGGTGGCGGTGGTGCGCGGAAACTCTCTCGTGGTTGCGAACTGCGGCGACAGCCGGTGCGTGCTATCGCGTGGCGGCGCCGCGGTGGCGCTGAGCCGCGACCACAAGCCCGAGGACCCCGAGGAACTCAAACGCATTGAGAAGGCCAAGTGCTTCGTTGCCGACGGGCGCGTGAATGGAGTGCTCAATCTCAGCCGTGCGATCGGGGACTCGGAGTTCAAGCAGAGCAAAGAGGTACCCGCGGCCGAACAGGCGGTGACGGCAATGCCTGAGATCATGACGCAGACGTTGCGACTCAGTGCCGATGCATCGGAGGGAGAGGATGCGGACGCGCTGGACGAGTTCCTCGTGCTCGGTTGCGATGGGATCTTTGACGTGAAGACCAACCAAGAGGTTGTCGATTTTGTGCGGGAGCAACTTGCCCAGGGCACCGGGCTACGCGAGGCCGCCGAGGCGCTGCTCGACGACTGCCTGGCGCCGGATTGCGGGGGCAGCGGCGTCGGCTGCGACAACATGAGTGCAGTCGTGGTGACGTTTGGGACGCAGGCACAGGCCTTCCCGGGCGGTGAGCACGCCGAGCGCCTGAAGGCTTCCGGCGGCGCGAAGGTGGTCGGAGGCAGTAGCGGCGCTGACGGCGGCGGGCTGCCTCCCCTCGCGTCGGCGCTTTCCATGACGCGCCGCTGAGCTGAGCTCGCGCGTTGGGGGATGTACACTAAGCACACAGCCGCCCCCCGACCGCTAGCCAGCGTGAACTACTACTCGTGAGCTAGCTTGCGGCGTTCGTGAATAAGTATGATGAGTTTCACTCGCTGTGCCCGCAGGCGTCGTCGCCTCGCTCAGGCCTGCCCCAGGGGAGCGGCGTCACGCAGCGCGGCGGTGGGTGTCGCCCTCCCGCTCAGCATCCGGCGGCATCATGCAGTGCAGCGATACGGTACGCGACCTCTGCGGACGTGAGCGCCGTGCCTGCGTTCGCGGCCGAGCCTGCCAACGGAAGCGTGCTCCAGTGGTACCACTGAGTGCTCACCTGAGCCGGATCCAGCATCTGCTCCACCGCAACGCAGCAGAGCAGCATGTCCAGCGGCGTGGCGGCCTCCTCGACCATTGTGCTCCACGCAGCTCCGCGCGCGCTCGCGCGCTCGCGCGCGCCCACGCAGCGCTCGAAGATCGCGTGCAGCTGCCGACGCAGCCGCTGGAACGTGCGAGCGTTGGCGACCTCGGGGGTTTCTGCAGGCTCCGCCTCGCCCGCCTCTGCGCCCCCGGACGCCTCCGGCGGCAGGCTGCCCTCCTGGGCGCCGTCGCCGCCGTTGCTGGCGCGAGCACCGGCGATGTGCACGTCGACGTCCACGGGGCCGCCACCGTTCTCACGGGCCTCCGAGTCGGCCTCAGCGGCGACTTTGGCCTCCTCGGCGGCAGTTGCCGCCTTGTGTGCAACCAGTAGCTGCTGCAGCTCCACACGCAGCGGCCCTTCGCACAGGCCCGCGGGCTGCAGCCACGCCACGAGGTCCTGAATTTTGCCCACGCCTGTGTACACTACCCACTCGTCACCCGCGCGGTCTGTCGGAATTCGCGCCTCCTCTTTCGGGTCGCCTTCGCCAGAACGACTCGCTGCGGCTGCGATGGCCGCGTTGGCGGCGGCGCTGTCGGACTGCACGTACAGCGTCCCGTCGTCGCCTCCGAGCACCCAGTAGCGCCGCGCTAGGCGGTCCACGCCGAGCATGGCGCGCCGCGTGCCACGCTTGCGCTGCTGCAGCATGGCCTCGCGCATCGCGGCTTCAACCTCCAGGCGCTCGGCCTTGCGCTTGGCCCTGAGCTCCTCGAGGGTGGGCTCTCGCGGCACGATCTGGGGGTCGGCGCCTGTGCCTTCCGGGGCGCTGTTCGCAGCGGCCTTCGCCGCGCCTTTGCCATCATTTCCGCACTCCTTGCCCTGCGCACCTGTGTGGATGGGATCAGCGTTCTCGTCGCCCGACGTCTGGTGCTGCTGACCAGGACTACCCTCGCCCTCACCGCCCTTGGCGTCCCCGTTCGCCTCCACGGGGCCCAATTCGTCGTCGGAAGCAACGGCGCCGTCGTCGCCAGCGCCAGCGGCGTCCTTGGGCCCGCCCTGCGGGTCGCTTCCGCACGTTTTGTTTGCCTTCATTATGCGCACATCCTTGAGCACCTCCTTGTGGCGCCTGCGCAACGAGCGCAGCTTGTTCTTGAGCGGGTGCGTAACCTCCGTGTCGGCGTCAAGGACCGCGCGCAGCCCATCGCTCTCGATGGCAATCTGGCAGAGCTCGTGAAGGAGCTCCACGCGCTCAACCTGCTCCAGCCGATGGTACTCCGTGCTCCTCATGCGTTTCACCAGCGCAGCCTTGGCCTGGATGTGCTTGCCCACGGCGCCGCGCAGCGCCGGCGTGCGCCGGCGCACGGGTTTGTTCGGCTCCATGTACGACAAGAAGTGGCTTGCCAGGAAGGAGTCCTTGGGTGCGCCCTCGGCCTCCTGCCCCTCGATGTCGCCGCCGATCATTTGCTTCGCGTATGGCACCCGGACTTTTGGCCTGCGGTTGACCTCGACGCACCGCGGACAGCGCCACACGCCCTCGGGCACAGCTGTAAGCGACACACACCACAGGTGGTACTCACCGTCGCAAGCATCGCAGACCACCTGTTGCTTGGGCTGATTTGTGCACATGCACACGCGGCATCCTTGGCGGTCCCACGTCGCCCTCGGCAGCTCATGCGCCGGATCTTCCGACAGGCGCTCCTCCTCGAGGATCGCCACGATGCGGCCCTGCGCGGCGTCGCAGAACTTGGCAATCGCTCCGCGCTTGCCCTGCCACGAAAAGACGCGCCGCAGGTTGCCAAACACGAGCCTGACTCCCGAGAGGAACCAGTCGGCGACAGTGTCAGGGCCCTGACCTGTCGGGTACGCGCCCGCCTCGAGCCGCGCGTCGAGCGTGCGCAGGTCCAGAGGGTAGGACATCGTTGAGGCGTGCTCGCCGTCGTAGTCTTCCTCCTCGCCGCAGCCGCCCTGTATCGTGATCATTTGGAAGGTGTTGTCGATAACGCCCTGGTCGTACTGCTTGCAGGCCATCCCATCGACGGCCATCACGCGCCGCAGCGCGAAGCGGCACGCACGTGCGACAGACTCCTCGGCGGCGGCAATGCCAGCCTCGGCGCGCTCGCCCGCGTCTGATGCGCGCGCCATGCGCTCTCTCAAGAGCCTCTCGGCGGTCGCGAGGAAGGAGGCATCGTCGCTGGTGGCGAGCGCGGACTCTGCGACGCCCATCCCGCCCTGAAGAAAACTGCACGTCGCGCAGCCGCCCGCAGGACATTTGAGCTGGCGAGCGCGAGAGAGGTTCGGCAGGCCCGTAGCAGCTGCGGCCGCTGCGGCCAGACCAGCATCGGCAGGCGCGCCGCTGTCCTCGTCGATCGTCATACAGAACCGCCCGATGGAGCGTTCAAGCACAAGTCGCGCGCACGCGGGCCAGCTGTCCTCAGTCTGCGGCGGTGGGGCGAAGTCGTCCGGTCGGCTGACGCTCGCCTCGAGCAGCTTGAGGTGCAGGTTGGCAACGCGCGTGGTGGCAGCTGGAGACGCGCGCGGGGCCATCAGCAGCCGCGCGAGCTCGTGCGGCGAGGGTACGTCGCTCTCGGCGAGCCCCAGCAGCGTGTGAAAGCGCCGCAACATCTCCCAGATTGACAGCAACCTCGCGGACATCTCGCCTCCCGCAGACACAGGGTCGACGACCAGCGGCGTGCCTCTCGGCGGTGGCGTCTCGAAGCCACTCAGCAAGTGGTCGGGCACGCTGCTGGCCTTGAGGACGATCGTGGCCGCTGCGCGTTCGCGAGCCTCCTCCTCTTCGGCCAGGCGCTCCGCCTCCGCCTCGCAGGCCTCCTCGAACTCGAGCGCCAAACGCTCGGCCTCGCGCTCCTCCCTCTCGGCTTCCTTGGCCGCCAGGCGGTCGGCCCTAGCCTGCGCGCGTTTCTCCTCCCTGAGCCGCGCTGCCTCCTCGCGGGCGCTGGCTTTGGCTTCCAGGCGAGCGCGCCTCGCTGCCTCGCGGCTGGCCTCGCGCTGCGCCTGTAGCTCCTGCTTCTGTTGGTACTGTGCGGCCACTTCCAACGCACGCATCGATGCAGCGGCGGCACGCTCCGCGTTGGTCGCGGTGGCAACCGCTGCCGCAGCGGCCTTCTGCTGATGGGAAACGCTGCGACCGAGCGTGCCGCGACGGTCGGCGCGCGGGTCATCGGGCGGCAGGACGTTCTTGTCCTCCCACACGCGCAGCTCTGCCTCGCTCTCCCAGGTTCCCCACTGCTCGACGTACGCGTAATTTTCGCACTCGGGCACGCCCTCGAGGCCCTCGAGGCGGCGGAGCACACTTGGTTCGTCCAGGCCGCTCCAGAACAGGGGGAGCTGCTGCGGCAGGGAAAAGTGCGTCGCCGGCTGACGAAGGGCCCGCGAGTGCGCGGCGCACAGGCGTTTGTCAAGGGCAGGCCGCGCGTGCGCGCGTGGGAGCGAGGCGATTGGGAGGGTGTCAGCGGGCGGGTGCAAAGGCGGCACGCCGGCAGGCCAGCTTGCGCGCCCCACGAATGTGGCTGCGCTGGCCGGCTCAGATAAGCTTTTATATGGTCGAGTATCAGCACGGCGAGCACCCGCTCGCTACGTTGGTGATGCATGTGAGGTTGTGTCATCACGGTTGCCGCCATGGAAGGGAAAAGGTGCGACCCAGCGCTGCACGGCGTGCGCGCGCACCCATTTCGCGCGCGCGCACCTTCTCCGCTGTGACGGCACGAGGCACAGGCTGGTCCTGCCACGCGTCGTCGGCCGCAAGGGCCCTCACCTCGGCCTCGCTCACGACGGCCTCGCCGCTTTCCAGCAGGGCCGACATCGCTATCGCCGCCGCGGCGCTGGGCGCCGGCATGCCGTTGCCGCCGGGCAATGCAGCCGCTGCATCGCCACCGCCGCGGCCGCCGTCCTCCGCGCTGTCGCCGCCGCCATCCCCGACGCACAGCGCACCACCTTCGGCGGCGGCGCCGCCTGCGCTGCCCCCGCCGCCGCTGCCGCCAACTGCATCTGCGCTGGCACCCGCGACGGCGCCGTCGAGGAAGCTCTGGTCGGCGGCGAGCTCGCGGATTTCACGCATGCTGCACAGCGCGCGGTCGAGCTCGCTCGGACATTCGCCACCGCCGCCCCTGCCAACGACATCGGTGCCGCCGCCGACGGCGGCGGCGCCGTCCGCGTCGCGCTTGCGCTTCCCGCACCGGCCGCTCGCGAGGTCCGCGTCGAGCTTTGCGCGCGCCTTCTTGTACTTCACCTTGATGGCATCGATGGTGAGGCCCTCGAGCACCAGCACCTCGCGCTCGCGGCGCACGAGAGCGCCGGCGCCGCCCTCGCCACCGCCGCCGCCGTCGACCTCCATTCCCTGAGGTCCACCGCTTTGCGCGCCAGGCGGCCCCTGCTGCTGCTCGCCGGGGCTACCTCGCTCGCCCACGGGCCGCCCCTCCTCGCCACCAGCCTGGAGCGGCTCGAGCCACTCGTGGGTGATAGTGAGGCGCACGACGGGCACCACGCGGCCGAACACGCCCTTGCCGAGGACGACGTCGGTGCGCAGCACGAGGCCGGTGTCGTCGTCGCGGTAGGTGGCGGCGTAGCCCAGCGGTAGCAGCAGCAGATTCTTCATCAGGTCCGAGTGCGGCCTCGAGAGCTCGCCGAGCCAGTGCACGGTGAGGCCCGGCGCGTGGCGCGCGTCGCCGCGCACATCTGCGGAGGCGGCGCGGCGGCGACCGCCGGCGCTTTCAATGTTGCCGTGCTGGGCGCAGCGGGCGGCATCGGTCAGCCGCTGTCGCTGCTACTCAAACAGTCGCCGCTGGTTGGCTCTCTGCGCCTGTACGACATCGCGAACACCCCCGGCGTGACCGCGGACCTGAGCCACGTCGACTCGGCTGCGCTCGTCCGCGGCTTCACGGGCGACGCCGAGCTGGATGAGTGCCTCAGTGGGTGCGATCTCGTGGTGATCCCTGCGGGGATTCCACGTAAGCCAGGTATGACGCGGGACGACCTGTTCAAGATCAACGTGGGCATCGTGCGCGCTCTCGTCAAGGGCGTCGCGCGCGCTTGCCCGCGCGCGCTCGTGGCGGTGATCTCCAACCCCGTCAACTCGACCGTCGCCATCGCCGCCGAGACGCTCAAAGAGGCGGGCTGCTACGACCCGCGCCGGCTGTTCGGCGTGACGACACTCGACGTGGTCCGCGCGAACACCTTCCTGGCGGAAGTCGCGGGGCTGCCCGCGGGCACGGTGGAGGTGCCCGTGATCGGTGGCCACGCTGGCGTCACCATCCTGCCGCTGCTCAGCCAGGCGACGCCGCAGATCGCGCTGTCCGACGCCGAGGCGGTCCAGCTCACCGAGCGCATCCAGAACGGCGGCACCGAGGTCGTCAAGGCGAAGGCGGGCGCGGGCTCGGCGACGCTGTCGATGGCCTATGCGGCGGCACGCTTCTCGGAGTCGTGTCTGCGCGGTCTGCGCGGCGACCCGGGCGTGGTCGAGTGCGCGTTCGTGCAAAGCGAGCTCACCGCCGCGCCGTTCTTCGCGTCGCGCGTCGTCCTCGGTCGCAACGGCGTCGAGTCCGTGCTGCCGCTGGGGCCGTTGTCGGTCTCCGAGCGGGCAGGCATGGACACGGCGCTGCCCGAGCTCAACAAGTCTATAGCGAAGGGTGTCGCTTTTGCCAAGGAGGCCGCCGCTGCTGGCAAATGAGTGCCGGGGCACCGCGAGCATTCGAGGGTGCCCGCACACGCCCGCGCACCCCGCGCGCACGCACTGAACACCCCCGTGGCAGCTATTATACCCAACCTGGGTCGGCACGTGTAAAGTCACGATAAGGCGCCCACCGCATTGTACAATACGACTACGCACATTCAAGCAGCACCGCATGCTCGCTTCGGTCGGACACTTCTGCCGCGCGTGTGCTCGCGGTCGTGGAGGTTTCTGTGCGGGTGTGCGCGCGAGTGTGTATGAGAGAGTGCGCGTGTCATTGCATGTGCTACAACAGTTGTTGCGTTACGCGATGACACCACACGTAAAGACCCCGAACCCTCATCAGGCTCGTGGACAGGCCCCTCAACATGCTCCGATGCGGAGTGCCTCACCTCGGCGGAGTCCAGACCCCGAACCCTCATCAGGCTCGTTGCCAGGCCCCTCAACATGCTCCGATGCGGAGTGCCTCACCTCGGCGGAGTCCAGACCCCGAACCCTCATCAGGCTCGTTGCCAGGCCCCTCAACATGCTCCGATGCGGAGTGCGCCTCACCTCGGCGGAGTCCAGACCCCGAAGCCTCAGCAGGCTTGTTGCCAGCCCCCTCAACATGCTTCGATGCGGAGTGCGCATCACCTCGGCAGAAGCAACAGAGGCAGGAGCGCTTTGCCCGTCCCCTCGCGATCCCACTCTCGCCCTCCCCCCCAACCCCTTCAACCCCCCCCTCTCCGCCGCACCTGCCCGCGCCCGCCGCGCGCGCTGTGCCCGCGCCGCCCACCTAAGGCGTACGCCGCCACCAGCGCCGCCTCGTGGGGCCCCCCCCCTAGATGCCTCCCCCTCAGGCGCCGGAGGGTGAGGATTTGGCCACGGCCCATAGTTGTCCATTACGTTCCACCTCTTCCTTTTCACATCTGTGGTAACACATCTGAAGAAGCATCCCAAATAGAGTACTCCGACGGAACCCAATCCAAGCAGTATGGCGGAAGCGATCGCTACGCCGCTCTCGTTCGTGTCAGCGTACACCCATGGTAAGAGCGCCACCCCTGCAAGCGATAGCGCCACGGAGAGGTAAGTCGCCATGAGGGCGAAAATGAAAGCACACTTTATGCGTGCATTAAAGTTCCCGATGGCGAAGCGATCCCAGGTCGGATACGTATAGGTTACGGTCGCTGGCTTTGAGGCAAAGTCGTAAGACCCTTCTACTCCGCGTGCCAGTGGTGCCAAGGCCTTCTTGACGCGCCAAAAAAAAAAGGACAGGCGCCACAAGACGCGCGCTCTGCGCGCACCGCTGTGGCCGCACCTCTTGTTGGCAACACACACGCCGCGACGTCGCCGACAGTCGCCTGCGCTTAACATCGGCGGGCGCATTCACGCGCAGCATACACATTGCTAGTGACCCTTTCGCCGAGCAAAGGGCGGCGGCTGGCGATCACAAGGCACAGGTGCGTGCTGTGTGCACGTGCGCTTCTGGCGTGCGGTCTCGCGGCTGTGGTGGTGCACAAAGATGCCTCCTAAGGGCAAGATGCCTGCCGATGAAGAGTCTACTGACCGAACCAGACGCAAAAAGCACAACAAGAAGATGACGGGGAACTCGAAGAAGACCTGTACGGCCTCGACCATGACTGGCACGACTGGCCTCGATCATGCCGACAATCTCGATCCAGCAGATGTAGTGCCGTTCGGCACTGACACAGGGGAGCCACCTTGGCAACCCCCGCCAAATCCTCCCGTCCGTGGCTCATCTAAAAACAAGCGCGCTGGCAGCAAGCCCGGGTTCGCTGGCACTGGCAGCAAGTCCGAACCCGGGCCTGTGCCCGAAAGAGACGTCAAGAAAAGAGAGAAGCCGCATAAGAAGGCCAGGGAGGCCAAGTTGGCCGCTGATGACAAGATCACAAAGTCCCCGCGTAAAAAGGCCAAGAAGGCCAAGAAGGCCACTAAAAAGTCCAAGCCCAGAAGCACGGCAATGACAAGGTGAAAGGGGTCATGTCTGTGGCACGGGCATTGGCCGAGACCAAGGACAGCCGCGAAGCAACCACGACAAAAAAGGGCATGAAGGCCATTGCTTGAAGGCCATCGACCAGTAGCAAGCGAGAGAAACCCACGTCGAGTCAGATGAGATAGATTGTGTCTATCCCGCCTCACCCCGGTTGAAGATGAGAGCTGTAGCGCGCAGGCTGTCGGTGACGATTTCGACGCCCAGTATCTGCACTGGAAGGAGGGGGCTCGTGTAGCCGAGCTCTGTGAATTCCAAGAGTAGGCGTCTTAAAATAAGATTACAGCACATTCACGACAAGGCAGCACCGCATGCTCGCTTCGGTCGGGCAAATCTACCGCGGGTGTGCTTGCGGTGAGCGATGCGATGACCGCACGCGACCGCGCAGTACGGTGGCAACCTCTTCCATGGAGAGCCCCTTGGTCTCGAAGACGATGCACTGCACGAATACGAACGCAGCAGCTGTGAAGCCAGCGAAGAGGACGAACGTGCGCGCCTTGCCCACGCCATCGACCAGGCTGAGGAAGGTCTGCGCAACGATAAAGTTTGATGACCAGTTCACGACGGTTGCCACGCCCGTGCCGAGGCTGCGCACGCGAGAGGGGAAGACCTCGGACTGCACTGCCCATGGCACCGGCCCCATTCCTGGACTGAAGCTCAGAATGTAAGCGGCGAGCCCGCAGAATGCGAGGGGCCCGTCCGGCGTGGCGTCGCGAAACGCCCGAGACAGCATCAGGAGCGATGCGAAGCAGCCAGCGAGCGAGCAGAGCGCGAGGGTGCGACGGCCGAGTCGGTCGATGAGCGCGAGGCCCGCGATTGTCCCTACCACATTGCCCGCGGCCACGACCGCGCCGTACTTGAGAGCCTCCTGTTTGTCATCGAAGCCGGCGAGGCTCAATATCTGTGTTGAGTAGTACCTGTGGTTGCATGGGCGCGGGTGCGTCAGGGGCTGCGCCCATGCCCATGCGCGTGCACACATCTATCGTGGCTCGCACTTGCGCGTACGCACATGACGGTGTTGATGCCCACGAGCTGCTGGAAGGCCTGAAGCCCAGCGGCCACGACCAGCGCGTAGCGATTCTCGGCGCGAGCGAAGAGCTCCGACCACGCCCGACGCCTCGAGCGGCCGCTCCTGTTGCCGTCCAGGAGGGACCGCTCCTCGCCAAGACTCGGGACGTGCTCCTCGTCGTCCAGCTCTTGCTCGATCGCCTCAAGCTCATCGCGCGCCTCATCGGGGTCGCGCAGGCGCGCGAGCGCCAGGGCGGCCTCGCGCGCTCTCCCTCGCCGCGCGAGCCACCGCGGAGATTCGGGCAGCAGGAGGAGCCCAACACTCTGCGCAGCTGCGGGAAGGGCGGCGATGCCGAGCATCCACCGCCATCGGGCATCGCCACGCATCGCTCGCGCGAAGAAGATGTTGGAGACGTACGCTACCAGTTGCCCTGACGTAATCATGAGCGTATTGGCCGTCACAAGCGCGCCCCTGCTACGCGTGGGCGCGCACTCGGCGATGTACAGCGGCACCACAGCGCTCGCGACGCCAACACCGAGGCCGACGAGGACGCGCCCGGCGAGTAGCGAGTAGACCCCCGTCGCGCCCGCCATGGCAAGCGCCCCCGCCATAAAAAGCGCGTCGGCGCACAGCAGCGCCCTCTGTCTCCCGAACCGCTCGCCGAGCGTACCAGCGAGCGCTGCGCCAGTCGCGGCACCGCCGACCGCTGCCGACACGAAGCTCTCCTGCAAGAGACTAGAGTCGTCCAGCTCTGGCATGCCCTCGCGGAGGTACAGCAGCGCGCCAGACGCAACGCCGGTGTCGTACCCGAATAGGAAGCCGCCCGTAGCGACTGTCGCCGCGAGCGCCCACATGCGCCCAGAGGGGGCGAGCTGCGCCCGCTCGGGCATCACGCAGGGCGCGCTCAGGACCGCCTGCCAGCTGGCCGCATTCGCCGACGCACGCCCAGCAGAGCGAAGGAGCGCCTCTCACTGCCGGCCCTGCGCGGGCACACCCTCTGCCATCCGCTGAGCCGACCGCCCGGATCCAGCCGGCCCCCGAGGGCGCGCACGCGCCACGACTGGGGGAGAAGGGGGGGGGAAGGGAGGAGGGGGAGGGTGTCGTGTGGCGCCGCCCCCGCCCGCCCGCACCCCCTGTGCGCCGCCCGCCGCCGCTGCTCAACACCCGCCGCTGCGATGCGTCAGTGACGCATCTTACCCACGGGAGACCACTTTTCAGCGTCACATCCACATCACATCACATCAAATCACATCGAGCGACGTACACACGCGAAACACACACGAGATGATTCTTCTGATTTGCGTTTCGATGGGGACCCACGTGGCCTTATTATTTTTTTTTTTTGGCGGCGCCGCGTTCGCGTTCGCGGGCGCCGTCTCCGCGCTCTCGGGCTGCGTCGCCGGCCGCGTCGCGGCCGAGCCGCGCAAAGCCGCGCAGGTGCGAGGCGTCGCCGCTCGCCTCGCCCGAGTCGGCGTGCGCGATCGGGCGCGCGTCGCGGGCTGCCCCCTGTGTCGCCCCGTGCACGTGCGCTTCGGGGCCGTGTCCGCCTTCGCCGTTTCGCGCGGCGCGCGCGAGTTTGCGCGCGACTTTTGGCAGGGGGGCATCTTCGGATCTTCTGCCTGTCGCGCGCGGCCCGATCGGCGGCGCTGCCACACACGCCGCGCTGCCGCCGCCGCCGCCGCTGCTGCTGCTGCTGCTGCTGTTGGCGCCACGGGGGCGCGAATTCACGAAATATCCGCGCAAAATCCAGACGCTTCCGCGCGCTCGCATTGACCGGCGCCCTGCGGCGCCGCGGGCGGCGCGCGAACCCGCGCAATTCTTCCGTGTGCGCGCGGTCCGAAGGGGCGCCACGTCAGCGGCGCGGCGCGCGCCGCGCGC
>RQSC01001015.1:41074-65947 GCA_013416795.1 Prasinococcaceae sp. CCMP 1430
CGGCGGCGCTTCGCGCGCGGCGGCGGCAGCAGCTCGTGCGGGCTGCGCATGCCGCGCGCGCGTGCAGCAGCAGCAGGCAGCAGCGGCAGCGGCAGCAGCAGCAGCAGCGGTGTGGCAAGCACCAATCACGCGCATGCGTGCTCGCCCAAGCGCACGCTGACACGCACGGAGGGCCACACGGTCACACGGTCACACGCGCACGCGCACGCGCCTGCGGGCGCTGTCGCCGGCCGGTTCGCGCGCCCGTTCGCACCCTGCGCGCTCGCGCCGAACGGGCGCGCCAGCGGCCGCGCGCGTGCCCGAATTCGCGGCATCGAATTGGACACTTGGAATTACCTATGATGTAATGTAATCAATTAATATATTTTACGGATGAAAAGTGAAAGAACACTTCTCCGTGAATTACCAGGAAGGTCTCTGGTCAGTCTACTGTACTGTAGCAACATAGTGTACATGCGCGGTCCGTCGAGCCCCCTGCCGAGCGAGCGCGGAGCGTCACAGAGCGCGGGGCGGACGGGGCCACGGGCACTACCTAGGTAGCCGGGCGCTCTCTTCGGCATTCTCGCCTCCGTCGCCGTACCCGTCCTCATCCGCGGGCGGCTCGAGCAGCGCGCCAACAGCAAGTGCGGACCAGCCGCCCATCATGGCCAGGCCGCCGAACGGCGTCAGATACTGGAACGCGGAGGCACCTGAGAGCACGTATGCCTGCGATCGCTCGCGACGGAAGAAGCACCGCGTGGTCGCGCTCGTCAGCATGCCGCTGCGCATCGGTCGGCGGGAGAGGTGTAGAGGCGCTCTTCGCCGAGGCGCTTAGGCCGTGCGCACGAGGCGAATGGCGAGCTCCGCGCACGACGCAACGACTTGGGGAGCGTACGCACTGAGACGAGCTGGCGCGCGCACCTGAATTGACCACGAGAACATCGGCACGCCGGCGGTGAGCGCGCCGAGCGCCGTACGCTTCCGCGGAGTGCTTTCTGGTAGGGCTGCGACCGCGGCAATAGCGGCGGACGTCACCAGGGAATACTGCACGCCTATCTCCCAGATCTTCTGCCACCTCTCGAGGTCCGTGCGGCCGCGCGCCGATAGCATGCGCCGGAGGCCTGCACCAGCGCCCGCTCGTCAGTCGCCGCGAGGTGGGGGCATGGGTGAGCGGGGCAGCGAGCGAGCGCGACGCGCCTCCGCCGGCGAGGGCGCTGGACGCACCGTGGAAGCCGAACGCGCCCGATCCAACGCCTACGGCGCCCGCGAGGCCCGCGAAGCCCAGCGCGAGCCGCGTCGCGCGCGCATCGCTGACTGCTGCGCGTGACTCGGCCGCGTAGCACGCGCCCGCCGAGACGGCGGCGAAGGCCGCCGCGCCTGCGACCTGTGCGACTGGGCCCGCGCGTGACTGCGCGCAGCCGTTGTACGCGTCAACACGGAGGACGCGACGGAAGCGAGCAAGGGTGCGGCGGGTGTCAGACGCATCGCGCGCGCTCCCCCCCCCTCGCGCAGCTCGCTCGCGAGCCCCCCCACCCGCCTGCTCACCAGGCACCCGGCTGGCCCCTCACGCCCGCCCGCGCTCGCACCAGCATTCACGCGCCGGCCCGCCCGCGTGCGCGCGCGCGCGCACCATGAACTTGTTCGTCGCCGGGGCCGCCATCGCCCCTCCGCGGCCCCCTCCCTCCTCCTTTCGCCGCTCGCCCGCCGCGCGCGGTGTGCCCCCACCCCACCCCCACCCCACACCCCGCCCCCACACCAGCCGCCCCCGCCCGCCGGCCCACGCACGGCGCGCGTGGCGCACCGCCAGCGCACCGCCAGACAGTAGGTTACTGTAAACCACAAAAGTCCTTTTTTTTTCAAGAAGGAGCATTCGGCGTCTGTTGACCACCTCGGCATTGTTGTGCCCGTTAGGGACAGTGCGTCCTTTTGGCATGCAATTTGACGTGGGGTTTTTGTTGCGTTTTCAAACCCGCGCGGGGGCGCGCGCGCGGGGCCGCGGGCGCGCGGCCACAGCCACAGCGGCGAAGAGGCGGCGACGCCCATGCCGCCCATGCCCGGCATGCCGCCGCCCATGCCACCGAAAGGCCCCCCCTTCGCCCCTCCAGTCGCAGCGTGGCGTGCGCTCGCGAGTGCGCTCGCTGCCAGGCTCGAAACCTCGTTCTGGGCGCTGCCCGCGCGCGATGGATGCGGGCGCTGGAGGCGCCGGCGGCACGGCTGGCGCAGGGGGCGCGGACGGCGCGGCGGCGGGCGCGGTGGCGGCACCGGGTGGCTCGGACGTGGTGCAGCTCGACGTCGGCGGCGTGGCATACCGCACGACGCGCGCCACGCTATGCACGGACGCGTGCTCGATGCTCACGGCGATGTTCGAGCGGCGCTCCCAGCCCGCGGGCGAGGGGGCGACGGTCTTCATCGACCGCGACGGCGCGCGATTCCGCCATGTGCTGAACTGGCTGCGCAACGGCACTGTGCACTGCGGGGGCGACGCGCAGGCGCTCGGCGAGCTCCTTGAAGAGGCCGAATGTGAGTGTCGGAAGCGCTTCGCGAGCGGCGCGAACCTGCAAGAGCGAGTCTGCGCCACGGAGTGCTGACGCGCCCCCGCGCTGGACAGATTTCGCGCTGCAGGGCCTGGCGGACACCGTGCGCGAGCAGCTGCGAGTGCTCGAAGAGGAGTACGAGCACGAGCAGCTGCGATATCAGGAGCAGCAGCAGCAGCAACAGCAGCTTCTACAGTCGCACGAGACTGCAGTGGCCATGATGACCCCGATGGGAGCACGCACGCCGCAGTCGCTCAGTCTGCCGGAGTCGCTCGCGCAGGCCCTCTCCGCCGCGGGCCCGCAGACGCCAATGCACCAGCGCGCGATGCGAGCGGCAGTTGACGCCTACAACTCTGTGGCAACGGGAGGGTCGCTCGCCGACGAGGATGTGCTCTCGCCGACCGGGAAGAGACCGCTCACGCTGACGCCCACGGCGTTCTCGCGCGGCGGAATGGACTTCTGATGCTGCCCCCCCCCCCCCCCCCCCCCCCCCCCCCCCCCCCCCCCCCCCCCCCCCCCAGGTGAGAAGGAGGAGCGCGCCCGCACCCTCCTTCCCCCCCCCAACCCCCCAACCCCCGCCTTTGCCCGACCCCCACTGATATTCTTTCACGAGCGCCAACCGTGGGCGTGCCAGCGCCACTTGTGTCCATACTAGCGTGGCGAGTGAGTCTGTACTACACATACATTACATTACAAAGACGCGCTCATGCTCGTGCCCGCTTGCGCGTGCCGTCTGCGGCCTCCTCGCGTCGGGCGCGCTTTGCGGCCTTTCTCGCGGCCTTTCTCGCGGCCTTGCTGCCTCCCTTGTTGTTCGCGCCCTCGGCGCCCGTCTCCGCTCGTTTGGCGCCTTTCTTTGCAGCCTTCCTCGCCGCCTTGGCGGTCTTCCTTTCCTCTTTGCTCGCCTTGCGGCAGGCGTACAGCGCACAGCTGTTGGCGCCACCGGTGCCGCGAGCGCGGGGGTGAAGGCCCGCCTGTGGCACACGTTTGACCTCAAAGCCAGCCTCGGCAAGAGTGGCACTGAAAAAGCGGTCCTCGCTCAGCGGGTGGTGCACCGGATAGCGCTGCATGTTCGCCAACAAAACCAGCGTGTGGCGCCCAGACAAGTGCGAGATAGTCTGTACCAAGTCGCGCCTGCAAATGGACGATGCACACGCGGTGCGCGCGAGGGTACGACAATCACATGATGATGTCAGCCGCCGCCACAACAGCGGCGCACGCTTGAAAGTTCGCACACTTTGCGGGTGTGAGCACGCGCGCACATGCACGAAAACCCGCACCAACGCACGCACACAACACACGTACCACTTGCTCTCATCATTGCCATACACCACATCCGACGCTAGGAGCAGGTCGGGCTTCCTCTCCAGCTCAATGGCCGCAAGCGGGCGAGCATCGCCCCATCGAAGCTCACGCACAGAGACCGCCTCTATGTCGTCGTCTGCTCGTGAGTTCGCGCGCGCGTTGCGGCGCAGGAAGCTGAGCGTATCAGCGTCGCCATCGGTGGCGACCATGCGAACGCCCAGCCGCCTCGCGGCGACGATGGAGGGGAGCCCAAGACCCGCACCGAGCTCGACGCCGATGCGGTCTGCCCACGAAAAGTCCTCGCACGCCCAACCGCCCTTCCGGGGAAGCACCGAGCGCAGCACCGCCGCGCCCTCCTCAATCTGTACGAGTGCAAGCGGCGCGCGCGGTGGACGCACGCGCAACTAGGTCGTCAGCCGCGCGCGCGCCACCATGGGTGTGGATGCAGACGGCGCGCGCGGGCGTGTGCACGCACCTCCTTTCCACCACCCAAGCAGGCACCCACACGCGCGAGCCACTCGGCCAAAAAGTACGACCCTTGCCAGAGTGCCACGCCTGTGTTTGATCGACCCGTACCACCGCAGCTGTCGTCCACGCGATCCTCGCCTTCGCCGCCCGCGCGTGGCACCGCTGCCGCCAGCTTGACGTCGAACGCATCACCGCACGCGCAGCCATGCGCGCGCGAGGGCGTCTCCTCAATAGCGGGAAAGTCGTACGAAAGCGTGCGCTCGGCGCTCGCCAGCCCCGCCAGACGCGCGCATTCGCCGCCCGCGCGCTCGTACGCAGTGAGCAGCTTCAGGAGTTCCTGCGAGTTGAAGCGATCGAATGCGTCGGCGGCGGCCTCGCCGAGCGCCGGCAGCAGCCGCGAGAGCGCGTCGGACGCGCACGCCTCCGCCTGCGGCCGCAGCGAACCCAGCGCCCACGCTAGGTCCGACAGGTCACGCGTGGAGGGCATCCGCACTTGCGACTGCTCGCACGCGAGCAAATCGGCGAGCGCACACACGAGCGCGCGCACGGCGGACTCCTCGCGGTGCGCAGCAGTGGCGAGCGACCACAAGAGCGTCACCGCGTGTCGTAGTGTCAGCGTGGACGAAGCTGCGCGACGGGTGGCCTCGACTGCGAGAGGGGCCACCAATCTCTTCGGCGCTCTCTCCCCGCGCAGCTTGGCCACCGCCCACGTCAGATTCACCAGGTCCACCGTGTCGGCGCGCGAGAGCACGCCCTCGCCCTCGCCAACACACCCGGCAGCGCCTGCGTCGGCGCCAAGCGCTGTAATGAGCGCATCAATGAGGCTCGGATGAGCCAGCCCAAGCTTTGCCGCCGCTGACGCGACCATCGAGAGCTGCTGTGCGCTGTATGGAGCCTCGCGCCCGCCAGAAGGAGTGCACATACCCTCAGCGCACTGGTCAAAGACAGCCATTGTGTCCGGAGAGGCTGCGTCGGCCCCCGATGCGCCCAGGGCGTAGGCGCACATGCACGCCTCCTGGGCGTTGAATTGCCTGCGCTGCGCGCACGAGCCCACCGCACGCAGCAAGCCACCCAGAGCACAGCCCAGCTTCGCGCAACCCCACACGCAGCTCGCAAGCTGCCGAGGCGGGAAGACGATTGCACGTCCACGCGCCGCGTCCGAATGCTCGTTGGATGTGCCGGCAGTCGCCTCGGACGCGTGCCCGGCGAGCGCGCGGGCGTCCGCAGCGAAGGGAGCGTCCGCGCCGCCGGGATTCGCGGAGGCATACGCGTCGACGAGCCTTCCAAAGGCCCACAGTGTGTTGGCGACCTCCTGTGGGTTGAGCTCCGCTCGGCGCGCTCGCACGCACGTGGCGAGCGCGCGGGCGGCCGGCAACGCGCTGTCGCGCACGCTCCTCTCAGCGGCGGCGATCGTGCCGAGCGCCCACGCGACGTTGGAGAGCGCCTGCGGTGCCCATGCTTCGCTCTCTCTCGCACGCGCATCAGTCCCTATGCGACGCAGCGACGCCTCCGCTGCGTTGGCGAGCGCGTCGATGGCCGCCCCGGTGTCTTCTCCTCCCTCCACGACGCGCCCCGACTTGGCGACGGCCCACAGTGCGTTGCTGAGCTCCTGTGGCCGAAAGTGCGCCCCGAGCGACGCCTCGCGCGCGAGCACGCCTTCTGCCGCCGCCTGTGCGGGAGCGAGACGCGCCCTCAGGCACGCGCCGCGGGCACCGGGCGCCGCGCCGAGCTTTGCGCAAGCCCACAGGATGCCCGACACCTGGCGTGGAGCGGGCAGCTCGGCAGAGAAGGCGGCGGACGCCCGAGACGCGAGCGCATCGAGGGCGTCATCGCTGCCGTCGCCGCCGCCGCCGCGCTCCTGTGCGAGCCTCGCGAGTCTTTGAAGCGTCGTGCAAACGTTCACAGCATTGAATCGCGCGACGTCGACGCTGACGACCGCGAGGAGCTCGGCCGCCCCGCGCGCTCCGGTCAGGCGCTTGTTGATCGCCACGTTGCCGCCGCCGCCCCCAACGCCGCCTCCGCGCGCGGCGGCCGCCGCCGCTTCCGCTTCCGCCGCCCGCCGAACCCCTTCATTCCTCGCCCCCCGCTTTTTTTTTTTCCCNCGTACCGGTCGATCTCGTTCAGCCACTGCTTGACGTTGTTGAACGACTCCATGTCGGTCACATCGTACACTACGATGATGCCGTGCGCGCCGCGGTAGTAGCTGCTCGTGATGGTGCGGAAGCGCTCCTGGCCGGCGGTGTCCCAGATCTGCAGCTTGATGGTCTTCCCATCCAGGTCCACGGTGCGGATCTTGAAGTCCACTCCGATGGTGCTGATGTACGACTCAGTGTACGTGTCGTCGGCGAAGCGCAGCAGAAGGCACGACTTGCCGACGCCGCTGTCGCCAATCAGCAGCAGCTTGAAGAGGTAATCACTGCAAGCGGGAGGCACGCGTCGCGTGGGATGCAGGGTGGGAGGTGAGCGGGCGAGGTGCCGGCGCTCGCCGTGGTGCAGCGCGTCGTGCGCGAGCACGGCCGCGATGGGGCGCGTGCGGTCGCGCGCGCGCTGAAGGCGGACCGCACGTTCTCAGTGCTCCTTGGGCTGAGCTCGACGGCCTTCGTGGCGCTCGCCGCGCGCGAGGCCGCGCGGCTGCGTGCGCGCCGCGCCGCGGAGCGCAAGGCCGAGAAAGGTGGCAGCGGCGCCAAGGCAGGCCCAGCCGTCGTCATGCACCACGGCGCTGATGGGGGCAAGAAGAAGAAGCGGCGCTACAAGGTCGATGCTTCCTTCGTGAAGCAGTTCACGTTCCTCATGCGCATTGCCTTTGGTGGCAAGGGTAAGCGCAGCTCTCCCTGCCCGCGCTCGCAACGCTCCCTCCCCTCCAACACAAACACGCGCGCGCACACGCACACACGCACACACCTATCCCCGCCCGCCCGATCGCACCGCCCATCCCCGTGTACACGAGTGCGTACTCAGTGCGCTCGCCCATGCGGTGGAGGCTAACGCGCGCCTCCTCTCTCTTCGCAGCTGCGCGGCGCGGCATACCGCTGCTCACTGCGCAGTTCCTGCTCCTCATGATGCGCACGCAGGTGACCGTCAAGACCACCAAGGTGAACGTGTACTACCTCACCAAGGCCATCTCGCAGGCGAGCTGGAAGTACTGGGTGCGCTGGCTGGCGACCTTTGCTGGCTGGGCAGGGGCGGGCATCGTCGTCAACACCGGGCTCAAGTACACCGAGGCGATGATCCATGTGCACGCGAGGCAGGCGCTGACGCGCCGCGCACACGAGCTCTACCTACGTGGCAATGCCTTCTACAGCGCGGCCGTGCTCAAGAAGGGTGGGCTCGACTCAATCGACCAGCACATCGCCGCCGACATCGACGCATTCGCCCAGGCCATGGCCAACATCTACGGCCACTCGTTCAAGCCCGCGCTCGAGTTCGTGCTGTCGCTGCAGGAGGCGTCCAAGGACCTCGGCTACGCGCGCATACTCAGCGTCTTCGTCGTAAACGGCACCGTCGGCAGTGTCCTGCGCGCGATCACTCCCAAGGCCGGCCACATGGTGGCCAAGGAAGCCGAGCTCGAGGGCACCTTCCGCCATGCGCACTCGCGCCTCATCGCCAATTCGGAGGAGGTGGCCTTCTTGCGCGGGCAGGACGCCGAGAAGCACATACTGGACGCCACGCTCGACAAGATGATGGACACGCGCGCTGCCCACCAACTCACGCGAATCAAGAAGACGCTCGCTGACCAATTCGTCAAGTTCTTCGGTCTCTTGTCGGGCGGCATGTTTGTGCACGTGCCATTCCTCATGCGCGGTGACATGGCACAGGGCGAGCGCATCAGCGCATTCCGCTCGACGGAGGAGCAGCTTCTCAAGTGCGGCGATGCCTTCGTCGAGATCATGCTGCTCTCCACCTCGTTGCAGGAGCTCGCGGGCTACACGCAGCGCATGTACAACATGATGCGCTCGCTGGAGCAGATGACCAAGGACGAGACGACCATGAAGAGCGCCGTCGAGCCCTCCGAGTGCATCGCATTCGAGGACGTGACTGTCACGGCACCTGACGCAGGCTTGGAGACTGGCGCAAGCGCGCGCACGCTCGTGCGCGCTCTGACCATGCGTGTCGAGCGCGGCTCGAGCGTGCTCATCACGGGCCCCAACGGAGCGGGAAAGACATCGCTCTTCCGCGTGCTCGCGGGGCTCTGGCAGCCCGCGCAGGGCACCGCCAGGGCACCGCCGGCGGACCAGCTCATGTGGCTGCCGCAGAGGCCCTACTTGGTGCTTGGGACACTGAGGGACCAGGTCACGTACCCCAAGCTCCTCGGCTACTCGGAAGCTGATGATGAGCGCATCGAGAAGGCGCTGCGCATGGCTGGTCTCGGCCGCATGGTGGACAGGGCTGCTGAGACGCAGGCCGCGCGCAAGGAGGCCGCTTCCAAGAGGCGCGGGCGGGGCAAGGGCGGCAAGGTTGGCAAGCAGCTGCCAGACAGCCAGTTCGCGCCACTCTCGCTCGTCCACGAGGAGTGGGCGGACGTCTTGTCGGGCGGTGAGCGCCAGCGTATGGGTTTCGCGCGGCTGTACTACCACAACCCGCGCTTTGCGGTGCTCGACGAGGCCACTTCTGCCATCAATCCCGACGAGGAGCAGGCACTGTACGCGCGCGTAGGCGACATGGGCACCACGGTGCTCTCCATCGCGCACCGCCTCGAGCTGCGCAAATTTCACAGCCACGAGCTGCGTATCGTCGGTGACGGTACCGGCGCGTGGAAACTCAGAAGCCTTTGAGGGGAACAGCCGCGGCAGAGGCCCGGCACGCACGTGCACAGCGCGCCGCAAAGCACACGCACGCGATAGCGGCACGCGCCATCATGCCACTTTGGCGTCGTGGGAGCATCCCCTGGAGCTCGCACCGCTGTGTAATAATAGCCAGTTCATACAATGGTACATGATGTCACAGTGTCGGTGAATCCAAGGGCAGCATGGACAGGCCGTGCGTACTACCGCGCAGGTACGCGCCCGACTGCCTCCTCGTATATGCCGCGCACGATAGCGGCCTGCGCCTCGGCTTGCTCGCGCGCTGCCTGCGTCTCGACTGCCACGCGCTGGGCGGCCAACGCGTACGCTTTGCTGCCACCTGGCGACGCAGCCTTCGCCTTCAGCTCGATCGCGCGCTTGGCCAGGCTAGCCACCTTGATCTTGAGCTGATCAAGGCGCAGTGCCGCTTTGCGCTCCGTTGGTGTGAGCACGCCCGCCGCGTCGACGCGCTCGCGCACGCGTGAGGCCGCTTCAGCCGCATGTGCGGCCAACCGTGCTCGCACTTGCTTCGCGCAGACCACCTCGGGCACCGCAGCGAAGTCGTCCTCTTCGATCGGCACTGCACGGTCGTCGGGCTGCACTACGAGCGCCGATCCGGGCGGCAGCACGTAACCGTCGGCCCCCGTGCAGGCGCAGCCGCGCTCTACCTCGCTCCTGTCACACGATGCGTGGTAGGGCAGCGCGCATGGACCGCGCGCCCCGCGCGAGAGCAATGCGCAAGCCGCCTCGCCCACACCGCCCAGCACGCAGCCGCGCCAGTAGAGTCCATGAAGCAGAGCAGGACTCAGCCCGCCCTCGGACATGCAAGCCGCGTTCACTTCCTCGCCGCGACTGACGAGCAGTAGCGCGTCGACGCCCTCGATCTCGAGCAGCTCCTCGTCGAGTATCGGCCACGCGCGCGTGTGCCACTCACATGCCCCATCCGCCACCCCAGCCGCTGCTGCCGCGCAGAGGGCCGCCAGCGCGTCCTCGCACGGCGCCAAAGCGTGGCTGTCGGGCACACACTCGCCGCCTCCGTAGCGGTCGCAGAAGAGTACCACGCCGCGCATGTGCGCGCGCGTCTGTAGCGAACGCGCTCGCAGCGCCGCGCCCACTGCCTTGCCGGCGAGCGCACCGCCACCGCTCGAGGCGACGACGGCGTTCAACGGCGCGAGGCAGCTCACCAGCCGCGGGCGAATCTGGTTTGGTCCTGGGACGAGCTCCGAGATGTCTATGCGCACAATGAGGTCTCCCGGCGCTGGTTTGGCGCTCGTGCGGTCGGGCATACCCGCCCCGTGTACAGCCACCTCGAGCGTGCCCAGCCCTGCAGCGGCGGCGGGCAGCAGCTCCGCCAGCACAGGACGGTGCACGCCGTCCAGGTGCCAGACGCACTCCCCAAAGAGCACGTCCCCGCGCTTGACCTTGCCTGCGTCGTACAGGATGTCGCGCGGGCTGTAATGGCCGCGCGTATCCATGAAGAAGTAGTCGCTGGGCTCGCGTCGCACCTTGAGTACGAAAACGAGGTCTCCTGGCAGGGTGGTTGGGGACTCATCGCCGGCGTTGGGGAAGACGAATCGCGCGCCGGGGAGCGTGCCAGCAGTGACGACGATTGAGTACGTCTTCGTTTGCTCGACGAATCCGCCCTTCGCGTCGAAGATTCGGCGCGTGTGCCGCACGGGCTCCACTACGCCGTGATAGCAGTGGAAGAGACTCACGCTGAATTCCACCTCGGTGGGCTGCGCGCGCACGCGCCCGCCATATTCGCGCGCCGGTGGCGCTCGGGGCGTCGCTCCATGCGTGCGTCCGCTCTGGCCGTCGAGAAAGTCGTCGTACGCGCGCCGCGTGGGCTCATCCACGAGCACGTCGAAGGCCTCGCATAGTCGCTCAAATATACGTTCAGCCTCTGCGCGCTCAGCATTGCTCTTTTTTGCCTGTTTGTCGGGGTGGTAGAGCAGCGCGAGCCTGCGGTACGCGCGCGTCACCTCCTTGGCGCTGCACGCACGATCGAGGCCGAGGGTCGAGTAGTAGTCCTTGGACTTGTCAAAGGCCTCGACAGCATCATCGTCTGGCTTGGCATCTGGCGACGGTGGCTGCCAGTTGGCGGGCTCGCGCGCGCGCCTGTCGCGCAAGCGCTGCGCCTGCGCGTAGGCGCGCGCGTCGACGCCGAACGTGGTTCGTGCACACTCAGTTGCACGTATGCGTGCGATCGCCTCGCGCACGCGCTCTCTCGATCGCGGCGAGAGCGCCGGCGGCGGCGGGCCGCGCTCTCGCTCGGCGGTCGCCTGAGCCGCACGCCGCCGCTCTTCGGCGTCAAACTCGACGAGCGCCGCTTCCGAGCGCGCCGCCTGGCCACCGCCCACCCGGGCAAAGTACGCCGCGCGCTCGCGCACGCCCCCCGACGGCCCATGTCGCCTCATGCGACACCGGCGCGCGCACAATGGCACGCCTGCGCGCTCACTCGCAACAGGCAGGCCCTCGCGCCCGCCCATATTCCCGACGCACCCAGCCTCGCCCGGGCCCTCACACGGTCACACCCGCGCGCCCACCGGCGCCTGCGCTTGGCGCACCCGTTCGCGTTCCCCCGGCAATTCCGTTCGAAGAAGTGCATTGGGATGCAAAACCGTTACGCAAGCTTTGGCAAGGGTTTGGTTTTAACATATTTAAGGTTTTATTGTCGTTGCAGGGTTTATAGTCACTATGGCGCTACATGCAGCCCACGTACTGTAGTACCATACGAGACGACTGTAGTATGTACAGTACGCAAGCAGGAACGTCGCGCCGACCTGAGCTCACAGCGAGCGTTCGAGCACGTCCCTGGCGCCGGGGTCGAGCGCCGGCGACACGAGGGGCGGCGCGCAGAAGTAGCTCGGGTAGAGCTCCTGGCTGATCCATTCGTAGAGCATCTGGGCCGCCGCGTAGCAAGCGCGTGGCGTCGAAAGAGGACATGGGGTGGAAGGGGTCGGATGTGTCAGCGCACGCAGACGCTACCACTTCGCGGTCTACTACGGGCGCACCACGGATGGTGCCGTGCGCGCACTCACCAGGTCGTACATGTTATCCGCCTCGAGCATCGCGCGTAGCTCCGGCACTTCCAGTATGCGGAACTCAATACTGCTCTCGTGGCTCCCCGAATCCAGCCGGAAGTCGGGGTGCATCGACGCGCCTGCATTGCCGCCGAGCAGCGCGAACACCCGCTCGGCGTCGCACTTTAGACGCTCGAGAGGGATCAGGGCGTTGAAAGACGCCGCGGCTTGCTTTGCCAGCAGGAAGTCCTCATAGGTGACTCGTCGATGATAGTCTATTCCGCACCCAAAATCGCCAGGGTTGTGATCGAGAAGGTGACCGCTGGGTTTTCTGTCTGCTACCTCTTGCATGTTGCAGGAGCAATTCTGTGAGAGCAGCCTTACAAGGTGGTTGTCGATGTAGCACTTTGGTTTCATTGTCCCAGCCCGTCCTAAACCGCGTTGCTGCTGACCTGCGGCTGTCATGTCTCTGTCCCGCATTTGCTCGCAACTCTCCTTTTGGTCCCACGTGTTGTTCATCCACGAGTGAAGGTCACGCACGGCCGCCTCGAGCTCCTCGTCGCTAACACGCTCACGCGGTCTCGGGCTGAGTTTGCCACTGACGGGCTGGATGTATCGGCTGATACCGCCCATGCCCGTGCACTTGTCGCCTGGCGGGCATGGTCCGCCCAGCGGGGGTGGGTTCTGAGCGAAGAGCTGCCACAGGTTGTCGAGGTTGGCGATAGATTGGCTCCAAGACATCTCGCTCTGCCAACGGAACAGTGGATGCCGCACGACAGCAACAAAGGTCGAACGATGTGCCACGGCCTCGTCATGCATGCACATAACTGGGGCGGCGAAAAACTCGGTGGCGAGCGTGAGCGCTGAGGTGTTCGCGAGCAGCGATTGCGACCGATTGCAGTAGTCCATTCGTCTGCCTGGCAAGCCTGTATTTTTGACGCCACGTATGCCAAAAGTGTGACCTTCGGAGGGCACGCCAATGCAGCCCTTGACGAGGTCACCACCTGCCTTGCGCTCGTGCATCCAGTATATTAATGGTCGCTCGGCCTCGTTCGCAGGATGGGCACCGGCGCCGCCGCTCCAAGCGCCGTTGGCCCCACTGGCACTGTCGGCGGCGCGCACTGCCGCCGCACCGGTGGCCTTGTCGCGCGCAGCGCTCGGCCAGCCGCCCACCTCGCCAGAAAGCAGTGCGCCCCCGCGGTGCGCACCACACTCGAAGTGCCGAGGCTCGCGCACCACAGGCACAATCCCTTCGTCGGTCTCCGCTCTGGCCTCCGAATCGCCTCTGCCCTCCCCACTCGCAGACAGGTAGTTGCCTCGAGCGTGCACCGAGGTAAGGCTGTCGAGCATCGCAGAGCAGTCCCCTTCCTCGGGCCACCAGTCGCTGGCGGTCACACCACCATTTCGCTCTTCTCGCTGCTGCATTATTCTGCCACCGGCGACGGCCTCGTCTCGACCCACGTGGTCCAAAGACACCTTGCCCTCGAGCCGCACCTCCATTTGCCGCAGGCTCGACTTCGAAGGCCGCGCGCCATCAACACCCTCAGCCGGCGCGATCAGACCAAGCACCGCGAGTGCCGCGAGCAGGGGGAGGGCGAGGGAGCGAGGTGCGGCGGCCTCGACGGAGGGCATCGCGCGGCCGCGCGCCCCGACGCCGCCCCCGGCGCACGCCGCGTCATCCCCAGCCGGCGGGCGCATCCTGCGGCCGGCCGTGGCTCTCGACCTCCCACGTGCCGCGCCCCGCCGGTACGAACAACAACAGCCAACAGCCCCCGCCCGCCGCGTCCGCCGCGTCCGCCGCGTCCNAGGGGTCGAAGCGCGCCAGCCACCACGCGCCCACGAGCGGGCGCATGTGGGGCGCGAGGCCCCTCCCCGCGCCGCGGACGAGCACGCCGAGCGCACGGGCCGCCGCTGCCCGCACCTTCTTGCTCGCGTCGAGCGCGAGGCGGTTGTACGCGTAGGTCCACGCGGGCAGCAGCGCGGCAGCATCGACGGTGGCGGTCCCCTCACCACCTTCCGCGCGCGCCACAAGCGCTGCGAGTGCCTTGAGCTTCGTCGTCTCATCGCGCTTAGTGAGGCGGCGCAGTGCGGCAGCGCACTCCGGATCCACCTCGCCGCCGACGAGCCGCGCGTCCAGGCCCCCCGCGCCGCCAGTGTCGCTGCCCGCGTCACCCCCGGCTCCTCCAGGGGCTTCCGACGCCGCTCCCACTCGCTGCGACCCGACGAAGCCGCCGAAGCCCACCGAGGCCACTGCGCTGCCGCCCGCGCCGCCCGCGGCGGCCGCCGCGTTCGTCGACCTGCTCGCGGGAGGCGCAGCCGGCGCCGGGTCCGCCAGGGACGCCAAGACGCACGCGCGCAGCAGCCTCAAGGCCATCGGGGTGGCGCTCAGCACGCGAGCGGGGGATGAGGCGGGCATAGACGCGCTCCTGGGACGCGGGGGCTTTGTGGAGGCGCTCGCAACGCGCGCCGAGGCCGACGCTGCGCGTGGCGTCACCAAGCACTCGACAATGGTGTTGGAGGAGTTGCGCGAGGTGGGCACACGCTGCGCGCCCGCACTACGCGCGCTGCCGCACCCGCGCTGTCACACGCGCGCGCGCGCCCTGTGCATGGCGCACTGACGCGCGCGCGCGCACAGGCGCTGGCAGACCTCCTGGTCAGCGTCGCACTCGCACCTCAGATCAAGGCGCGAATTCTCAACATAGTATGGCGGCGCGCCAAGGAGGAGCGACTGCGAGCGGGCAGTGGAGGGAGCGGGGCAGGCTACGCCGTCGGCGCGACAACGCCATCGACCTCATCCGGCCACGGCTGGCTCGCGCAGCTGCGGGGCGCGAGCCAGGCCGGTCGGTCGTGGAGCGCGTGCCTGGAGAGCCTCAAACAGCAGCCCGGGACGAAGGCGTTGCCACTGCTGCTCGCACTGCTCGCGGAGGAGTCGGACCTGCGCGCCGCCGCCTCAGATTAACGTCGCCCGCGCGCAGTTCGTTCGCCAACCCGACCGCACAGCCGACGCGCGCACTTGCGAGGGACGCACCACGCCAGATGGGTCACGGTAAGCCGGTCTTTATTAAACATGTATTGCAGCAAAGAATCGGCGGAGCTCGTGCCCGGTTTGCCCGCGCGCGACGCCCATGCGCGCGCAGCGGGCTGAGTTATGTTGCCCCCAGCTGCGATATGTGTCGTGGTGATCTAGTAGAAGAACTGCAAGCGCAAGAGAGAGAGAGAGAGAGAGAGAGGAGGGCACGGCACGCACGTCAGCACACGACAGCATGCGGTGCGCGACGACGTCGCGGCGGGGCGAGCGGGTCCAGCGCAACACACTGCTCCGAGCGCAAGCACGCTTTCCCGAGGCGTGGGTTGGGGTGCGACGCGCAATTCAACGCGCCGGCGCGAGCAGCAACAAACGCCCGCGTCCGCGTCGAAGCGCGCTTCGCAGGCCCTCGCCGCAGGCGCAGGCGCACACTCACCCCAAGGATCTTGCCACCCACGCGCTTGCGGCGGGCCTCCTCGTGGTCCATGATGCCGCTGGCGGTGGTGAGCACGATCTTGCCGAAGAGGCGCGACGGCAGCAGGCGGCCCACCCACTCCTCGATGTCGTGGTGCGAAAGATCGTAGCGGGGCGAGATCACGCCGCACTTGTTGAGGCGGCCGTTGAGCTCCACAACGATCTTCTGCGCGCGGTGGTCGTCGACGACCTCGAACTCGTTGATGTAGCCTGGGGGACGCGCGGGGGAGGCGGCGACAGAATCGGCGCACAGCGCGTCAGCGCGTGTGCGCAGCGTGCGCAGCCGACCCGCGCTCCGCGCCCTAACAGCGGTGCTCGACACCAATCGCCCCCGCGCCCGCGCCGCGTTGCGCAATCCTCGTGCGCTGAGTCGCGGGGCCTCCCCGCCGCGTCCACGCCCCGCGGTGGCGCGACCCCGACGCCCCGCCCGGCGCGCCGCCCGCGGCGCATCGCCCAACGCACCGTGCTTCATCATCACCTGCAGGAACTTCACCACCACCTTGGACGAGGGGCGGATGAGCACCTGGCGCTTGCCGCGCTTCTCGGCGTTGCACATGCTGCGAAGCGCATCGTTGAGCACGGAGATGCGCACCATGGTTGCGACTGCGGAGGCGAGGGAGGCGGGCGGCGCGCGGCTGTCAGCGTCGTCGCGAGCGGATGGAACGGGCGGCGCGCAGTGGCGCGTGGCCTGCGCCGGCGGCTGAGGAAGGGCAAAACCCGCGGCCGCGCGAAACGCCGGCTGGCAGGCGGCAGGCCACCGCGTGCTGCGTTGCGCGTCGCGCGGCGCGCNCCCCGCCTTACCCACCCCACCCTCGCGCGCGCGGCGGCTCGCGCAGCCGCCTCGCCTGCAATTTTCCGTGGCAAGAAGAATTTTAAAACCCATCTCCGTAAAATACGCTCGTCGAAGGATTCTAAATGATTATATTCAAAACCCATTCCTCCGATTTCGTGTGCCGTGCGATGGGGCGCGCGGCCCCGATCGACCGCCGCCGCCTCGAGCGCGGGGCCGCGACCGTTTTGACGTAGGCGGGCGCAAAAAAAAAGGACGTCAAAACGCATGACTTTTTGATTGCATTTCTCGAGGCTTTTCGATCCGGAAAATGCGCGCGCAAAAAAAAGGGTGCGCCCGTTCGCGCGGTGCGCCGCTGTTTTACGTCCGTGCGAACCGGGGTGGAACCGGGGCATCGAATCCAAGGGTGGCATGATGACCGGGTATGTGTTAACGCTTGGCACGGATATTGCCCCGGAGTCAGACCGGGAGGTGGGTGGATTGATCGTGCGCGACGTTTGATGAATGTCCTTTGTTTGATGAATGCTCGCTCGGTGCTGCGCCACACCGCCCCCCCCCCCCCCCCCCCCCCCCCCCCCCCCCCCCCCTGCTCGCCGCCCGGCGGCCCCTCCCTCCGGACTTCAGACGCTCAGGCCCGCGCAGGCCTTGCCGCTCTCGTTCGCCCCGCTCCCGCGCGCGCCCGGCGGTCAGCGCGCGCGCGTCGGCGCGCAGGGGAAGAAGCGCGGCCCGTGGTCCGCGCCGCGCCGGCGATGTCGGTCGAGGCCGCGGCGGCGCGCGTGGCCGAGGCGGGCGGTGCGGGCGCCGATGAGCTCGACCGCGTCGCGCACGAGGAGATGCTCGCATTGGGCAAGGTGGTTCGCGCGTACGAGGCGTATGAGGAGTCGACGCTGCGCGAGGTGTTTCGCTGGGAGTGGAACCTGTCCAAGCTGTCGGAGGAGGACAAGGCGCTCGTGCCCAACCTGCCGCGGCGCATCGAGCGCGCGCGGGGCCTGGTCGAGCACAACGCGCGTGCGCTCGCCGCCATCACCAGTGCTTTCGATGGCGCGGCGGAGACCGCACGCTGTGTCGACAGGAGTGCGGTGACGCACGGCGACATCGAGAAGGTCCGCTGCGTGATGCGCTCCATCGCTCGCGACTGGACGCAGGAGGGCAAGGCCGAGCGCGACGCGAGCTACGGGCCCATAATCAGAGAGCTCGAGCGCGTGCTGCCGCTGAGCGGCGCGAACGGAGGGGCACACGGCGCGTCGTGGGGTGGCGCGCACGAGCACGCGCCCCCCAACACGCCGCCGCCGCGCGTGCTCGTGCCGGGGGCGGGGCTGGGGCGGCTCGCCTGGGAGATCGCCAGGCGAGGATACGAGTCGCAGGGCAATGAGTTCAGCTACTACATGCTGCTCGCGAGCAGCTACGTGCTCAATGGCACCGACGCGGCCGAGCCGACGAGCATCTACCCATGGGTGCACTCGACTTCGAACAATGTCACCGATGCGGACGCCGAGAGGCCCGCGACATTCCCCGACGTGTCGCCGAGCGGCGAGCCGGGCGACCCTCCCCTGAACATGTCGATGTGCGCCGGCGATTTCGTGGAGGTGTACACGGCGGAGGACATGGTGGGCGCGTGGGATGCGGTGTGCACCTGCTTTTTCCTTGATACGGCCGAGAACGTGCTACAATACCTGCGCACAGTGTACGGGTGCCTGCGGCCGGGCGGCTACCTGATCAATCTCGGGCCGCTGCTGTTCCACTGGGCGGAGCACGGCGGCGAGCAGCTGAGCCTTGAGATGAGCCTTGAGGATGTGCTGCTCGCCGCCGATCGCATAGGTTTCGAGCTCGTGAGGCGCGAGGCGGAGCTGCTGCCGTGCGGGTACACCGGCAACGCGAAGAGCATGCTGCGCACAGTGTACCACTGCGCCATGTTCACTCTGCGCAAGCCGGCGTGAAGGCCTCCCAGCAATACAGTGTACATTGTTGTTATTACATACCATAATGAATGGCGCGCATTTCCTGCCCGCCTCGTCTCGAACGGTCACACGTTGGCCGCGCTGGCGCCGGTTTGCCTGCCGGGCTCGGCCCCGTCGTCTCGCAACCTGCCCATCACGTCCTGCGTTTGCCCCACCATATCGCGAACATCCCACATGCGCATAAGCGGCGGCGTCATCCGGTAACTCTTGTAGCGCTTCAGCTGCAACAGCGCGTCCTGGCTGAACTGTCCTAGCTCATACTTGTTGCCTCGCTGCTTCGCCCTGTCCGTCTGCTGCAACTTCATCCGCCTGCGCATGCTCAGCTTGCGCGCAGCCGCGCGGCATTGTGCGACCGCAATGAGGCCGGCCAGCACGGCCGCAATGCCGGCACCGAGCATCCACAGCGGGATCGGGAGCTTATCCGCCCAGTTTTCGACGTACACAGGCGGTGGCGGAGCATACACGGGTGCAAACAAGGTGACGTCGCAGGACGTCGAATTCACCTGCGAGGTCGTCGTGAGGTGAGGGCACGGAAGGCACGCCTTCGTGCCAGTCTCCGGCGCGTACGTGTCCATCGGGCAGCCAGCGCACCGCGTTGAGCCGTACGTCTCGGCGGCGTGGCCCACCGGGCACGGGATGCAGCTCATCGAGGTGCCCCGGGGCTGGTAGGTGCCCGGTGGGCAGTAGAAACACGCGGGCGAGTTGGCCTTCGCGGCAAACGAGCCCGCCTCGCAGCGCGTGCAGTAATCCGAGTCCGCAGGCGCCTTGATTGCAGGATCGACGGTCCAGAAAGGCGGCGGGCTCGGGCTCGGCGGCGGCGGTGACAGCGAGGTGCCAGGGGGAAGCGGTTTTGGCGGCGGCGACGGTGGCGGCCCGGGCGGGAGCGGCGGCGGACTCGGCGAGGGTGGCGGTGACGGGCTCGGTGGCGGGTGCGGAGGCGGTGGGCTGGGCGGCGGTGGGCTGGGCGGCAGATTCGTCGGCGGAGTTGGCGGCGGCGGTTGCGGTGGAGGAGCTGGCGGTGGCTGGGGTGTCGGAGGAGGGGCTGGCGGCAAGAGACCACGGACGTCATCCGCGCCCTCGCCGTCGCGGCCAGGTGACTGGGCGCCGCTGTCTCCTCCGTCGCCTCCCCCCGCGTCCCCGCCCGCGTCACCTGGCCCACCTTCCGCTGGCAGCGGCGGTGGGAAAGGCGAGAGCGCCGTCAGCATCGGCGGGGGCGGCCACGTCGGCGGGCGCGGAGCCTCTTTGCCACCGATTTCGCCACCAGTTTCCTTCGGAGGCGGGGCCACCTCGCTGAGTGGTCCGTCAGGCTCCGTCAGGCGCGTCCCCGGGGGACAGTGACCACGCGCTACTCCGTACACCACCAGCGCGTTCTCGTCCGAAACGGGCGAGGTCACTGAGGAACCCGATTTTAGCACACTCAGGCCGATGGTGAGCACGTCTTCCGGGCGCACCGTGTTCCATTCCAGGGGCACAGGTACGACCTTGTCCTCGGAAGCGAAGGGCTCCCAGGACAGAACGCCAGTCGCCAACGCCGTGTCCCTCTTCCAGTCAGGGTAGACCTCGCCGCGCGCGGCGGTGCCGCCCTCGAGCCTCCAGCGCACCTTCAAGCCGTGCTGAGACGGCGACTGGGGCCGCACGGTGACATACCCGTACTCATCCCCGCGATACGCCTGCGCACCCGGCACAATTGTGACGACGGGAGTCGCATCTTCGTCGGCGATGCTCACCACCGTGACGGTCTCGTTCTCGTTGAGGTCGGCGTTGATGGGATCGTACAGCTCGGCGCTGAACTTCTCCTGGAAGAGCTCCAGGACCGCATCGTCAACGAGCAGGACGTCGACCGACCGCACGCCGGGCGAGTGGGGGGCCCACGACAGGCCCGTCGCGTTGACGACGTAATCGTCCGCAATGGATCCGTTTCCCGGCTGCGCTTTCCTCACACGCTCGAGAGTCCGAGGGAACATGCTCCCCTCTGCCACGGCCATCTCGACCGCCCTGTCTCCCGCGGTGATGTTGGCGCTCACGTGGACCTCGTCCGTGTTGTCGCCCACGAGCTCGACCTCGATCGTCGCGACGGTGGCGTTCTCGAGCACCACAAGCTTGCGCTGCGCCACGCGCAGCGTCGGGCCGGAGGCGTAGAAGCTCAGCGTGTCGTTGGCGTCGCTGTACTGCTGGCCATTGAGCGAGACCTGCACTGGGTGGACGCCCTCGCGCATTGGCCGAACGACCGATCGCGTCCGAGCGGGGGGCGTCCTGCAGGCGAGCGACGTCTCGTCTGCGCGCAGGGAGGCGTTGACGACGATCGGACCACCGCCCTCGTCGAATCCGAGCAGGCAAGTCGCGCGGATGCTGCCCGGGACGACGCCCACGTGTGACACCGGCGTCGAGTGCTCAGGCATGTACTGCAGGTTGCTCGCGTACACGGTGACATCCTGCGCACCGTACCGTGTGAGCTCCGGCGGCGCCACCTTCCTCACGAGCGGCTGCTGGTAGTACACGAACGGCACCGTCACCGCGCACCCCACGCCGTAGGCGCCGTCGACGCCCCATTCGACCGTCACGTTGATGACGCCCGCGCCCTCAGGGCTCGCGCAGCGCACCGCGCCGACCGCCCCGTGGCCGTCAGCAGCGTCGCCGCCGCCGTCGTCGTCGACGACGCCCGGCACCCGCGTCCCGCCCGGCTCGGGGTACACGTAGAGGCAGCTCATTATGTTCTCGACGAGGCCCAGACCGCGGAACGTCGTGACGGTCCCGCCCACGTCCGGGCCCGAAACGGGCGCGTAGTCCTCGACGAGGATGCGCCTGACGCTCAGCCTCTCCGCCAGCAGGGCGGCCTCCACTGCCGCGCTCTGCGACGCCGCTAGGTCCGCGTCGGTGGTCATCTCGTCGAAGACGAGGAGCGCCGGGTCGACGCCGCTCAGGATGGCGTCCTCGGCCATCCCGGTGAAATTGACGAGCGTCACCATGAAGGGCTCCGCGGCGCCCTCCACAAGCGCAAGCGCGACCATGCCACCTCCCCCGGCGGGCAGGCTGCAGCGCAGCCGCGTCAGCTCTGCGCCGCCCTCGTCCGCGACCTCGGTCGACACGAACTCCGCGGGCACCGCCTGCGCGTAGAGCTCGGCGTGAATGGCGGCATCGGCGGCGAAGGCGCGCAGGCGGCGCGCCTCGTCGCGTTCGGCGCCGGTGCGCGCCACGGCCTCCCGGTAGTCCCTGCTAAAGTCGCCCCCCTCCGCTTCAATGCGCCGAAGCTCGGCGAGCATGTTGCGCTCGTACTCCGCGGCGACCAGCGCGCGCGCCTCCTGCGCGAGAGCCGCGTCCGCCGCGCTCGCCGCGTAGAAGCGGCAGCTCATTGGGCGCGCGCCCGGCGCGGACGGCGACCAGCCCAGGTCAAGCGCGGCCACCTCGAGCGCCGTGCTGCCGTCGGCCTGGCCACACGCGTGCGACACGCTGACGATGGTCCCGCCCGTTATGTCCGCGACGGGCGGCGGCGGGGGGCTCGGCGGCGGCGGTGGCGGCGGTGGCGGGCTCGGCGGGGGGNAACTCCCGAGATGATTTCATAGACTTTGACCTAAAACGCTTGATGTAAAAAGTCTATGAAACACGCGGTTCGGACCGTCGAAATTTCGGGAGCCCCGGCGCGCCGCAATTTGCTGGAAACCCTTCCGGGCGCCCGACCAAACCCAAAGTGGCGCGCGCGCGCGCGCGCCCGCGCGCGCGCGGCGCGGGCCCCGCGAACGTACCAGGAATCCGAACCGACCGACGGGAAGAGCGAGCAAGAGCGAGACCGCAACCCCAATGATACCAAGGTGCGAATTGATGGCATTCCAACCACAGATGTGCAGTGCGAGACCCAACGCCACACGAAAGCAATGATACCAAGGTGCGAATTGATGGCGTTCCAACCACAGATGTGCAGTGCGAGGAGGATTCTCTTTAGGGTTATTAGAGCTTGGTTTATTCGAATGTTCGAATGCGTTCGACCGAGTGCGGTTTTGGGACTGATGGTGGGGGCCGAAGGCGCGAAATGATCCGGACCTTCGAGTCGTCGCGGGCGGCGCGGCGGGGCGAGGCGCGGCGACGAGCCTGGGAACGGTTGGGGCGGAGCGCGCGCGCGCGGGAGCGCAGCTCGCCGCACGAGCACCCGGCCTGCCGGCCGCGGCGGGCGCTCGCGCACGTCGTCGGCGTCGAGGCGCGCAACCTGGCGATGCCGGACGGCGATGGGGAGCGCGCGGCGGGGACGCGCTGTGTGTACTATACGCTCTCGGAGGGCGGCGACGGCGCCTGCCGGGGTCCGCTCTACTACATGAGCGAGGCAGTGCCCGCGGCGCTCAATCCCGAGTGGCACTCTGTCGACCACGCGCGCGCCTCCTCGCGCAGCGCGGCCTACAGGGGCAGGGTGCTCCTCGAAATCCGCGCGGTGCGGCCTGGGGAGGTCGGCGCGGCGTGTGAGGGGGCGCACGTGCTGCGGGCGGCGGTGGATCTCAACGGCCTGGCGTACGCAGGCAGCTCGATGCCTGTGCCCGCCACGCAGTTTCCCCCGAATACGGTCATCTTCGAGCTCACCGATGGCTTCTACGTGCCCCCGCAGCACGCGCACGCGTTCGAGCTCGAGCCGCGCGACGCGGACGCCGACATGCCGCCGCTGGTGCCCCCCGCGGCGGAGGATGACCTCCTGGCCGGCGACCTCGTTTCGCACAGCGCTGAGGTGGCAGCCGAGGGGACGCAGCTGCTCCTCGGCCAGTACGTGTCGGCGGCCGAAGAGGCGGCCGGGCTGAAGGGGAAGCTCGACAGCGCGCGCCGCCGAGTGACACAGGCGGAGGCGGCGCTGGCGAGGGAGGCGGGCGAGGGCGGTGGGGGTGGGGACTTGCAGCGGCGGGTGGCCCTGCGCCACGCGCGAGAGCACAGGCGGGCGGCGCTGCACGAGCGCATCTCGGCGGCCGAACGAGCAGCCGCCCGGTGCCGCGGCGAGGCTTCTGGCATACAGGCGTCAATCGTGCAGCGCGAGAAGGCCCTCCGCCACGCGGAGCGCGAGCTCCAGGCGTCGAAGCAGCGGCTGAGCGAGGCCGACGCTCTCCTTCAAGGCGAAGGGGGGCGCGGGGCGCTCGTTGAAGCCAAAAAGCAACTGCACGTGCGTCGCTGGTCGCTCGTCAGGCAGGTGGCCGATGTGTATCCCATCCTCAAGGAGTACTTCGACTCTGGCTCGGACGCGAGCGCCGCTGGGGATGCAGGGCCGGGCGCCGGCGTCGGCTCGCCACCGCCGCAGTACTCGATCGCGGGGGTCTGCCTCAACTTCCAGAACAAGCCGCACAACGAGGCCGCCCACGCGACCAGCGCCGCTCGGGGGAAGGTCGCGGCGCGCGCCGCGGGGTCGGGCCGCACCCCGCAGGCCTCGGCCGCGGCCGCAGACATGGAGCCAGACCAGCTGGTGGCCGTCGCGTTCGGATACGTGGCGCACGTGCTCGTGCTGCTCACTCGTTACCTCGGCATCCTGCCGCGCTACCCCGTGCGCGCGGCCGCGAGCCGGTCCTCCGTGTGCGACACGATGGTGGTCAACAGGCGTGGCGAGGGCTTCGGCGTGGGCAGGGACGCCGGCAGAAAGCGAGGCGAGCCGCGCCGCGTCACCGTGTCGCTGCCGCTGCACGCCGAGGCGGGCGTGGAGCCGTCGCACTTCGCGTTCGCTGTGGTGCAGCTGAACAAGAACATCGAGCAAATACTGCAAATGTTCGGCATGAGCGGCCTCGGGCCAAAGCACACTCTGCACAACCTCGCGACGGTGATGGACGCGGCCGGCGCGCCTGTTCACCAGGGAGGGTGACGTTCGCGCGCCATGTAAACTAGCGCCCCTGCAGGCACCGTTCCGCTCGCACGGCGCCTGGCATGTGTGGAGTTCTGTATGGTACGTTACGCCGACGCGCGGCACAGCGACGGCAGGCGCCGCGCGCTGGAACCCTCGGCAATGACCTACATGGGCAGAACCGGGTTGGGCGACACGTAGGCCCAGCCCATGCCGAGCGTGATGTTGGCCCAGATCACACCCGACAGCGCGCCGGTGAGGAAGCCACCCGCGAACGACGACCAGCCCTCAGCAGTCTGCAGCGGATCGGCCGACATGGTGCGGCCGGTGAGCGTCAGCGAGGTCTCGGGGGTCTCCTTGCCCGGCTGGAAGGTGGCCACGCCGTACATGGCCATGGCGGTCGCAGCGATCAGCACGGTGCCCGCGGCGGAAAGGGTGCCGGCGGTGAGCGCCATGTCGGTGTCACGCAGCGGGCCGAGCACGTAGAAGGGACCGACCAGGAAGAAGCCGTGGACGAGGCCGATCTCCACACCACGCAGGACGGGGGGCGCCGACGCGCGGTACGCGGGCAGGCCCGACAGGAAGCTGGCCACCAGCGGCGACGAGGTCACGGGCGTCTCGAACATGCCGATGAAGGGGTCGTCGTTCAGCGGGGCGATCACCTGGTCGGGGGCGCCGCCGTTGACGTCCGCGGCGGCCTTGGCCGCGGTGCGGAGCGCGCGCGGGGCGCGGGCGCGCGACGCCT
>RQSC01001015.1:66503-89974 GCA_013416795.1 Prasinococcaceae sp. CCMP 1430
CGCGCGCCGCCCGAAATCGCGGCCCGCGAAATCCGCCCCGCGCACGCCGGCCGCGCGACCGCGCCGATACGCCACCCCGCGGAACGCCCCGCGCCGAAACGGAATCCGCAAACGTTATCCGCCCTCACACAGGCCCATACACACCCGCGAGCAAAAGATATCGCGTGTGCGCGCGCGCGTGCGTTTTCGTGTGCGTGTAAATGTTGAAGTGTGTTTTCGTGTCTGCGTGTGTTTCCGTGTGTGTTTCCGCGTGAGTGTGTTTTTGATGGGCCGCACGTCAGAGCGCATGCGAACGCGCGCCCGCGGCCCGCGGCCCGCCCCCGCCCCCGCCCCCTTTTTTTTGCGGCGCGAACGCACAGGTACCAGGTACCGTAAAAATGACGCGGAAATCGCGCTCGACTCGTATGAGAACGCAGGCGATCGGGAGCGGGACCGGCGGCGTCCGCCGCGCTCCTTTTCCGTTTTTTTTTTGTTTGTTTTTAAATTTATTTATTTGTGTTTGTTTCCCGTATTTTTAAAACGACGGAAGGGGTGGCGAAATGGTCGCGGCGCGGAGGGAGCTCGCGTCACGGAGCATCCATCGAGGGCGCCCTCGCGCGGCGAACCGCATGCGAAATTATTTCCACTTGCTTTTCTTTTTCCTTTTTGACCTCATTTCCCTTGCCGGCCCGATTTTTTTTCCTTTTCCCGCCGGCGCTCTCGCACGCGGAGTTAGGGGTACCTCACAACATGTTTAGGGTAGGGTTAAATGGGCGATTCTATGTCGTGTCCTCTGCAACGTGCACAGCAACCACCGAAGGGTGGCAGGCGTCGTTGCTGGTCGAGCGCGCCGCTCGACGAGGGGCACCGCACGCCTCGCCGCGTTGGCTCTCGCGGCAAGGGGATTGGGGCGTCGCCAGCCGCCGGAGGCGATCGGCGGCGGTGGGTGGGACCCGCCGAGCGCGCGTGCGTCAGGGCCGCGCGCCGAGAGCGCAGCGAGCAGCCCAGCCGCGACGTCACATGCTTGTCTGTGTGTGTACATGTTGTCTACAATACAAGCGGCGCTGTGCGGGGAGCGACTGCGCAAAGCCGCGCCCGCCCGCGAGTGGCGAGGGCGTCGCACAACTACTCCGCGCCCGCGCCGCAGCGCCTCAGCAGTCGTCGCGCGAGAAGCAGAGGAGATGGTAGCTCGTCCACGCGACGCGCAGCATTGTTCCCCCGCCTACAATGGCGAGCGTGAGCATGGCCCAAAACAGGAGCGCATTCTGCTCTCGCCGGGGCCTCGACTCGCGCTTTGCGCGCGCGCGCGCGTACGACTGCTCGACGAGGGCCTTGGCGGCCGCGCGCCGTTGCTGCGCGGCACGCGCGTCGGCCTCGGCGTCGGCCTCACTGTCGGCACCACCGCCGCCGCCGCCGCCGAGAGCTGCTTCAATGTCTCGCTGCTGTGACCCAGCCGCCGGCAGATGGTCGGACATCCTGCAGCGCCCCGAAGCACCCCTCTCGCCCCCACCAGCGGTCGCCCCCAACCCCTGGGCGGCGCACCGTTTCCACCAGCACGGGCACAGGCGTGCTGCGCGCGTTCGTACCGCGCGCGCTGGGCGCCGCACGTTCCCCCTTCCCCCACACCCACACCCTCCTTTCCCCCCAGCGCGCACGCAGGCGGCGCCGGCGCCAGTGCCGGCGCGGCGGGGCAGCCCCTTCCCCGCCCCTCCGGCCGCGGCCCCTCGTGCGCCCTCGCCGCCGCGCGCGCGCTCTGTGGCGTGCCGACCGGGGCAGCGCGTCCCTGGCGATCGCTCCGCGCCGCCTGCAACAGCCACTTTTTGGCGAGTTTTTTTTTCCCCCACGCTTCCTTCGTCATCCGCTGACCGCATGCACACTGCGCGCGCGGCGCGGTGCCGCCGCAGGCGCGGCCTGTGCCGGCGTATTGCTCCCCCCCCCCCCCCCCCCCCCCCCCCCCCCCCCCCCCCCCCCCCCCCCCCCATCCATCGAATGCGGCGTGGGAATCATTGAATGAAAAAATGGCTCTTTTTTTTGCGCGGGGCGTCGCGTGGGGGCGGGCGGCGCCGGGGGCGAGGAGGAGTGGTCGACGAAGCTCGCCACCCAGTGGTCGGGCTTGAGTGTGGCCGGCGAGCGCCATGCGTGCGCCGCGTACAAGCTGCCGCACGCGTCGCAGGGTGTGCGCGCGTTCGTGCCAGAGGTGACGGGCGGCCGCGGGCTCGGGCGGGCGCACCACCTCGCTATCTACGGATGCGACGCTGTGTACGGTTTCAACGAGGGGGACGTCGATGCGGCTGGGGTGGGGCAGGTGCCCGTGCCCCGGAAGACGTCATGTGTGTCGCGCTGCGTTGACATGGTCTCCCTGTACGCGTGGCAGCCTCCCGCGGGGCCGCTCGAGTTTCCCGACGATACCGCGTCGATGGTGGGCGACGCTGTGGGCTCGCCGTACGTCATCCTCGAGGCCCACCTCATTGTGGAGGGCAGTGACGAGGATCCCGCCGCCTGGGCGGCCGACCCCCTGAGGGCCGCCATCACGCTGCACTTCTCGCGCACCATTCCAACGCGAGTGGCGAGTGCGATCGTCATAGCGAATTCGAGCTTCGCCCTCGCGCCTCAGAGAGAGAAGGAGGTCGTCCTGGCGGAGTGCTGCATGCCAAACACGCACGCCATGGAGCTGCACGCCATGCGCGTCCATGCGCATGCGTGGGGCAGGCGCGTCGCGCTCACTGTCGACGGCAGCGATGTCTACGATGGCGACCCAAGGCAGCCGCAGGCGTACCGCAGCCCGGCTGGCACGGCGGTGAAGGTCTCCCCCTTTCGCAAGCTCGGTGCAAGGTGTGAGTACGACACGCGCGGGTCGACCACGCCAATCCACGTGGGCATGAGCGCAACCAATGAGATGTGCTGTGCTTACCCGATGTTGCTGAGCCACGTGCCCATACGAGGCATTTGCAACGGCAAATGGGGACTGAACAAGCTGGACCCACAGCTGCCCACGGGGAAGAGCAGGAGACCCGTCCGCGGCGCGAGCGAGCACGGCGCGCAGCTGCTCGACACGATACGCTGGGACGGCATGGGCCAGGCATCCGCCGTCGTGGCGGCGTACCGCGGCGACCGCAACAAACTGCTGATTTTCCATCGGCTTGACCGCATGATGGCAGCCAAGGACCACGCAGAGCCCCTCGGCGGTGCCACGCTGTCTGTGTGGGACGAGTCCTCGGGGCGCGTGGTTGAGACGTTCGGCGCGGGCATTTTCCCGCTCCCGCATGGCCTCGCAGTCGACACGTTGAGCGGCGATGTGTGGACCACCGATGTGGACGCACAGGCAGCCGTGCGCCTGAGTCACGGCGGCAACACGAAGGAGGTCGTGCTGGGCAATTGGGGCCGTCGCGCGACAGGCAGCGCCGGCGCTCGCGGTCCAGGTGTGGCCCTGAGAGACCTTGAGGATACGAGCCTGTGCCGCCCCACTTCCGCCGTGGTCGCTGCGGATGGGCGCGTCTATGTATCGGACGGCTACTGCGCAGCACGTGTGGTTGTGTATGCTCCTGTCGACGCAGAACGCTCCGATTACCGCAGGGAACGCGTCATCGATCTGCCGGGCGCGATCGTACCGCACGCGCTTGTGCTAGACGAGTGCAAGCACAAGCTGTACGTCGCGGGCCGCGAGGACAAGCAGATTCACGTGGTGGACTTGCAAAGCGCGGAAGCGAAACCCCTCAGGATCGACACGGGCGTGTATGGCCGTGTATTTGGCCTCACCATGGACGAGTATGGCCAAATGTTCGCGCTTACGCTGCGGGGAGAAACCAGCCAGGAGGCGCGTGGTCGCCCCAGCTCCCCGTCTGTGTCCATCGTGTGGTTCTCGAGGGCTACGGCCATGCGTATTGGTGGGGTCTGGGATCTAGGGAGCGAAATGGATGCGCCGCATGACCTTGCAGTGACCATCGACGTCGCCACCGGGGACAGGCTTGCGTACGTCGCGGAGACCGAGGCTGGAGGCACGGGCGCCATCAGGAAGTACCGGCTGCTGCGCGAGGACCGCCCAGAAGAGGTGCGTACGCTCGGCGCCGGAGGCGCGAGCAAGGGCGGGCAAGACGCTTCGGCGTGGCGAGGGGTGAGAGTGAGGGAGCCAGCCTCGGCGCGCGTCGTCCGGAGCGACGGTGGAACAGACGAGTGGCGACCTCGGAAGGAGCCCGCGTACTATCATGGGTGAGCTGGCCTGCGCTCCGCATACCTTCTGTGGTCACCATCGATGATTCCGGTTACTAGCATTGGGTTCTTGAAACGCCGCGCGACAACTACTGTGTGTATATAATATTTCATGTACATATAAACCCTATTTCAAGCCATTGCAGGGGCTCGTGCACACACTATGCGAAATGCTGGTGGACGCCAAATTGGTGCCACTTGGCGTTCCCCCGCGCGGCGCCGTTACGCGCACCGCCCGGCACCGGCACGCGCAGCTGCCCCCCCCCCCTCCCCGCGCGTGCGTGGCTTGCCAGCGGCGGGCGGCCAAGGCTCCTTCTCCGCGCGAGGGGACGGCGCGCGGCGGTAGGCGGCGGCGCTGCGCTCGGCCACTCCGCGCGCCGCCTGAGACGGGGGCCGGGGCGCGCGCAAAGCGGCACGCTCCAGGGCGGGCCGGCGGTGGGTGCGATGCCACCCCAACAGCAGGTCGTCAGCGCGCACAGCGCTGTCCTTATGCCACTGCAGGGCGGGGTTGTAGCGGCGAAAGCGGATGGCGGCGCCGAGCGGCAGCAGCAGCAGCCCCGGCAAGCGTCCAAGGGACGGGGCGCGGCGCGCAGGCCGGTCGACCCGAGCGCGCTGCAACGCGGTGTGCTCGCGGGCATTGAGGAATACGAGCGCGCCAAGGAGAGGCAGGCCACGGCAGACGCAGGTGCGCAGCGGCGCTCGTATGACGACGTGAGGTTGGAGATGGAGGCGGCTCAGGCGGACGTTCAGGAGGCGGCGCAAACCGTCGAATTCATCAAGGCCGGCGCGAACGCCGCATTCAAGCGCGCGCTGTCGTCCGAGGATGCCGCGGCGGCCGCCGCGCTTGGCGAGGCGATCAATGCCTGGGCGGAGGCGCTGGATGCGTGTTCGCGCCCGCCACTGGCGGCGACAGCGACAGCAAACCGCCTGGTGGAGGTGCTCCACTGCAACCGCGCGGCCGCGCTGCTCAAGCTCGAGCGCTTCGCCGACGCGCGCCGCGAGTGCGAGCTCGCACTCACCATCAACCCCGACTGCGTCAAGGCGCTCTACCGCGCTGCCGAGGCGCTCTACGAGCTCGGTGGCTTCTCCAAGGCCGTAACATTGCTCGAGCGCGCGCTGCGTCTCGAGCCCAACTCGCATGATGTGCGCACGCTGCTGGACGACTGCGAGGACGCGCTCGAGGAGGAGGGCGACCAGCTGTTCGAGGCCGAGGCCGCCACGCGAGGCCAGAGCGCGCAGGCGCAGGGCGCGAAGGCGGCGGGTGGGCTGGACGCTGATGCTGGCGACGGCCAAGCCGACGACTCCGAGCCCGAAAACGAGGACGACGCCAAGTCCGTCACGTTTGCTCGCGCCGTCATGGCGCAGACAGCTGAGGCGTGGATCGACACCGGCGGAGAGCATGAGGAGGAGATCGTCATGCGGCACGCGCGTCCCGACGGCTCACAGCTAATTGGCAAGTTCCAGGTGGGGCACGCTTTTGATTCGGAGGCAATGCTCGAGCAATGCACAGGGTGAGGGCTCGCGCTCGTGCGCACGTCGACTGATGCCGCCGTCTATGCATGGCTTGCCTGACAGGCCGACCCTTTCGTACATGCTCTGACAGCCCGCGCATGCGCGCGCGCTCACGTGTGCCGGGCGCCTCCAAGGTGGATTCGGCAGCAGCACGTGATGACCGCCGCGGACGCGCTCCTGGTGTACGTTGCCAAGCGCAAGGTGCGCTTTCCGACAGTTTGGTGGGCTGGTGACTGGCCCGAAGAGCTCGACCTTGACGGCGATGGCGTCTTTTTCGAGCTTGAGACGAAGCGCGGCTTCAAGCGCACGTGGTTTATGCCAGTCGACATGGACGACGCGTCCATCACGAAGGGCCACCTGCTCGGCGCCATCGCGCTCCCGCACAACTGCAGGCTGCTGACCAAATCGCTCTTCCCGCAGTCGCTTTGAGCCAGTCGCCTCGCGGCGACCGCGGCTGCCAGCGGCCATGATCAGCACAGCGGGCCGCGCTGAAGTCTATTGCATGCGCGTGCAACCACACACGCCACGTCATCGGACCCGCGCCGCCCGGGACGCCGCCACAGTAGGGAACATTCACTGTTCACTGTGCCAATGGCAGCACCGCGCGCTCGCGCCGCGCGGAAGCAAGCGCGGCGCGCCGCGCATCTTCAAAAAATGGACCGCGACGCGCGGGGTGGCCTCCCGAGTGGCGTACCGCCCGCGCGCGCTGCGATCGCCTCGCCTCACGCACGACTTCACTTGGTCACTGCGTGAATCGCTTCCGCGAGGCGGCCGACGTTCTTGCTCGTCACGCCGGCCATCGAGATGCGGCCGTTGCGCGTGAGGTAGACGCTCCAGTCCTTGGTGATCTTGTCGCACTGCTCGGGGGTCATGCCGGAGAAGCAGAACATGCCGATCTGGTCGGTGATATGCTGCCAGTTGTGCTGCGAGCCCAGGCCCTCGAGGTTGGAGCGCAGGGCGGTGCGCATGGAGATGATGCGGTCGGCCATACCCTTGACCTCGTCGAACCACTGCGCCTTGAGCGCGGGGTCCGAGAGCACAGTCTTGGCGAGCAGCGCACCATGCAGCGGCGGGTTGGAGTACATGGCGCGCGCCACGCCCTTGAGCTGGCTCTCGACGCGCGACGCCTCGTCCTCGTCGGCGCACACGAACGACACGGTGCCGATGCGCTGGCCGTACATACCGAAGTTCTGCAATAAGGGTTCGGCGGGAGGGTCTAATGTCAGACAGACAGAATAGTTGGGGTGTGGGGTGCACGGGTGGGCAACGCACACGCACCTTGGCGAACGACTGCGAGAGCGCGAGCTTGTGGCCATCCTCGAGGAACTTGGTCACCGCCGCGCCGTCGCGCACGAAGTCGCCCGACGCGAAGCCCTGGTACGCGCTGTCGAAGATCGGGAAGAGCTCCTTCTCCTTCATGAGGGCGCTGAGCTCCGCCCACTGCTCGGCCGAGGGGTCGACGCCAGTGGGGTTGTGCGCGCACGCGTGCAGCAGGAAGAAGGAGCCCTTGGGCGCGGCGTGGACGTCCTCCATCATGCCGGCGAAGTCGAGGCCGCGCGTCGCCGGATCGTAGTAGCGGAACTTGACCTCCTCGACGCCGGCGTCGCGCCAGATGTTGTGGTGGTTGGACCACGTCGGCGTGGGGATGTAGATTTTGGCGCCGGGCGCGAAGCGCTGCATGAACTCGGCGATCAGGCGGCAGGAGCCGGTGCCCGATAGCGACTGGATCGCGGCGGTGCGGCCGTCCTTCAGGCACGCGGCGTCGTCGCCGTAGGCCACCTTGAGCGCCTCGTTGACGAACTCCCTGTCGCCGACGATAGGCAGGTACTCCATGTTGAAGTTGCCCGCGACCTTCTTCTCAGCGGTGCGCACGCAGTCAAGAACGACGGGCTTGCCGTCGTCGTCGCGGTAAGCGCCCACGCCCACGTTCATCTTGAGCGGGTTCGTGTCCGCCTTGAACGCCTCGGTCACGCCTAGGATGGGGTCGACCGGCGCCATCGGCACGCCCGCCCAGAACGCGCGCGCACCGTTCGCTGCCGCGGTCGCCGCCGCGCGCGCGCCACGCGCGCCGCGCGCGCCCGAGCGCGCGAGGAGCGACGCCATCGCGACGCCTGGAGGGGGGTGGGGGACAGGGGGTGGGCGGTGTGGGGGCGGCTGCGCTGTCGCTCGCTCGGCGGCTCTGCCGCACTGCAGACGATCGGGCGCAGCGTCGCTCGCGCACGGTGTGGCCCCGACCGGCCCGCTACCCCACCCTGCTCCCCCCCCATTCCCCCCCGCCACCTCTCACCCCTGACCCATCCTGGCATGATGGGCGCGGGCGGACGCCCCCCCTCCATTCCCTCGATCGCCCCTGCCCCCTCCTCCCCCCTCCCCATCCCCTCCTGCCCCCCCCTGCACACGCGCGCCTGCCGGCTGCAGGCGGCCGCGCGGCACACGCGCATCCCAAACCCAAACCTTTCACCCTTCAGCCACATTCAAAATATCGTATCTTTCAGATAATATCAGACCCTACATTCGGCTTCACCCCAACACGCGAGCGCGCGCCCGCCACGCGCGCGCATCCGCCGCCCCCCTGGCGGCCGCCGCCGACCAAAACGCGGATTGAGCACGAAACCCACAACCTTCCGTTGTTCTCCGAGGCATCCACGCGTACGAGTACCAACCCCGCGCGTCGCGCGAGCTTCGCGGTTGTCGAAATCCGCCCCGATTGGCTGCGCGCGGATTGCGCCGCGCGGGGGATATCTCGCGCCGCGCCCGCGCGTTGAGGTTCGCGCGCGCTCTGATACATCGAATTGAACTCGGATGCGAAGAGCGGTAATAAGGGTATGCGTAGGGTCCAGGACAGCAACGCGCGTGCACATCAATTTGAACTCGCGGGACGCGAAATGGGGCGCTGCGCTTGCGTGGTATCGCGGCGTTCGGCCGGCGCGCCGCGCGCGCCTCCCTCGCTCCTCCCCGTCTTTTTTTTTTTTTTTTTAATTGAGCGCGCGCGCGGCGTTACGGGACGCGCGGCTTTCGCTCGTCGCTTTCCCATCTCGGGCGGGGCTCGGGGCCGGCGCGCGCCCGCGCGGACGGCCGCGGGCGCCATGCCGCTGTGCGGCGGCCCGACCGCCACGGAGCGCGCGGCAGCGGAGCGCGCGCGCGTGACCGAGCGGATGCTCGAAGAGGTGCGCGCAGAGGCGGCCGCTCTCGGCGCCAAGCTCGCGGACTCGCGACAGCGCGAAAACCAGCTCGAGAACGAAAAGGTCGGGCTGCTGAAGCAGCAGGAGGAAGCCGCCGAGCTGGAGGCGCGTGCTGATGCGCTGGCCGACACTGTGGCGTGGCTGGAGGACGAGCGCGCTGAGCTGAAGCTCGAGATAAACAAGCTGCGCGCGAGCGCCGCCAGCGCTGCCAAGGCGGCAGAGTCTGCGCGCGCCGAGGCTGAGGAGGCCGCTGAGGAGGCGACCGAGGCGGAGCACGAGCGCGTGCGGCTGGCGTCGGCGCTGGAGCTCGCATTGCGGGAACGCGACGAGGCGCAGGCCTATCTCAAAACGGCGCAGGCGAGGGCCGAGCGCGCCGAGGATGAGGCTGCCTCGCTGAAACGTGACGCGGAGCGCATCGCCGGCGAGCTCGCGTCGGCGCGCTCGTCCTCGAGTGAGGGGCGCGACGCGCTCACGCAGGCGAGGCAGGCAGCAGCCGAGGCTGCGGCGGCAGCCGCCGAACGAGCCGAGGTTGCAGCGTCCGCGCGCGAGGACCTGGTTGGCGACCTGGCCACCGCCCGCGACGAGCGCGATGCCGCTCAGCGTGCGGCCGACACCGCGCTCGAGCTCGTGGCCACGCTCGAGGACAAAGGCGGCGCCATGGCCGAGCTGCGTAGGCTGCGCGCGGGGCTTGAGGCCGCCAACGCTGCCAGGGAGGCCGCTGTGTCTGAGACGGAGCTCCTCAAGCGAGAGCTCGACTCCGTCCGCGAGGACGGCGAAACCCTCCAGGCGCAGCTGGAGGCATTGGAGGCGGAAACCGAGGCGGAGGCTGCTCAGAGAAGGGGAAATGCACGCGGGAGCGCCCTGTCAACGCCTGCGCGCGCGTATGCGTCCTCGTCGGTGACGACTTCGCCGATTAGTGTCACACAGGCCTTCGCCTCGCGCAGCTCGAGCACGGGGATGGGCGCGGGCGCCGGCACCGGCGCACTGGCCGCGCTGCAGCGGCTGCGCACGGCAACAGCAGCGGCAACGCACAGCGTGACGAATGCGGGCAAGGCCGCGTATGCTGGAGAGAGCTCAGGCACGAGGGTCACAAACACGCCCGCGCGAGCGCATGCGGAAGGCGACGAGTGCGCCTCCACCGGCCGCGGCGGGGGCGACGGCGACGAGAGCGCGGGCGCTGGTGGGGGCTCTGAGACCGCCGCGGCCGTGCGCTCGAGCCTCAAGTCGCTGCAGCTCAGCCGCATGTCGGTGGAGGCGCGGATGGAGAGTGCCAGCCTGAAAGCGGCAGCGGCGGCAGTCGGCAGGGGAGGAAGGAGCGGTGGAGGCGAGATGCTCGCTCGCTCGCCGATGATGGCGGTAGCGGCCGCTCGTGCGGGAAGGCCTTCGGCGGTTGACGCGGCGGTTGACGCGCTCCTCGCGGCAGCAGCCGCGCCGTCGCTCAGCCCCCAGAGCACCAGGCTTGCCTATGCACAAACGCGCTGGCTTGGCGCGGCAGGGGAGCGCGCGCCGTACGCGTAACCAAAGATGGTCAATCCGAAATTTACAATGTTGGTGTCTCTTCTGCCGCCGCTGCCGCCACGGCAGCCGTCCTGCTCCGGAAGCGCTTGCCCGCCGGGGAAAAGAACGTCTTCACGACTCGGCGAGCTTCCTGCCGCTCCTCAACCCACCAGTCGGCAGGCAGGCCCGGCGGTCCACGCGTCCTTGCGACGATTGTGCCAATTTGTCGCGGAGCGTCCGCGGGCAGCTGAATCTCCACGAGACGCCCCTCCGCCGGCGAGCGCGCGGTCCCGCCTACCTGGCCGTCGTCATCGCTCGCCTCCAGCGGGCTCGGCTTGGCAGCGGTCTTATCCTGTAGGGCGGTGCCCTCGCCGCTCGCCTTGCCTGAGCCCGGCGGCTCGTCCCAAAACACTGCGTCACCCTCTGCCACGCGCACTCGCTTCGTCGTCGCGCCGCTATACCGCCACCCGGCGACCATCCCTCCGGCCGCCAGCTGCGGCCGCTGCCTCGTCTTCTGCCCCGTCTGCTCGTGGGCTGAGGTTGGGCCCTCGCCGAAGCGTGCCTGCTCTTCGCGCTCGAGCAGCTCCTGCCGCTCGCGCTGCCGCTCGGCGTCTGCTTCCTCCGCCTCTCGCCGCGTGACTGCATCGGCGGCCGCGTCGGGGTCAAAGTCTGGCAGGCGCACTGCACATGACGGCAGCACGTCGTCCTCAACGAGCTGGCTCACCGACAGGTCACGGGTCGCGACATCATTGGCGACCGCCGCATCGCCGCGCGCTGCCGCGCGCCGTGCCTGGGCGGCGCGCCACCGGCCCACATTCTCGTCGCGCACTCGGGCCCAGCGCTCCAGGTCCTCGTACGTTGGCTGATGCCACACGCCGTCGCCGTCCACGTACGGCGACCCCTGGTACGTGTCTTCCCCACTTCCGTCCGATTCTTCCTCCAGATCGTCGCCACCACGCAAGTCCGCGCCCTCGGCCGCACCCCCCTCGCCGCCGGCCTCGCCGTCGCCGCCGGCTTCGCCGCCCGCCGCCGGACCCCCCACCGCGCGGAAAGCGCTCTCGAGCGCGCCGGCGGCGGCCTCATCGTCGACGGCGCCATGCCGCGCGCCGCCGCCGCCCCGCCCGGCGGCACCTCTGGCGCGATTCGCGCGCTTTTCCCGCCGCAGGCAACGTCGGCGACCGCGTTGTAAATTGAATGCATTTTGCTATGGAAATTTTGCTATGGAAAAGAGTCGCCCGTGGGTACAAGTGGGTACACATTCGAGGTGAGATTAATTGCTATTGGCCTGCTATTGCGGTAAAACGCTCAGAGGGCGCTGACCGATGGGTGGGTGTCGTCGTCGTCGTCGTCGTCGAGGCCGAACTGCGTGGGCCCGTTGTCGACCATGTTGCCGTTGCGGTCGAGCGGCATGTACTGCGACATGATGGAGCGGATCTCGCCGTCCATCTCGCGGCGCAGCTTGAAGCGATAGAACGCGAAGCCCCCAGCGGCCGCGAGAAACACGCTGGCGCCCACGATTCCCACCACGCAGGCGAAGTCGGTGCCGCTGCCGCCGCCAGGGATGCGCACGCAGCTGCCCTCTTCGCCCGGGCTGATGCCCTCGGGGCGGTAGTAGCCCTTCTTGCACCCGCACTTGAACGGGTTCTCCATCGTAATGGGGCCCGCGCGGCACTGGCAGTGCTTGCACGCGCAGGTGTCGCGGTTGTCGCACCTGTCGTGGCAGGTGACGCCGTCACCCTCGTAGCCCGCCGGGCACTCGCAGCGGTGCGTGGGCGGCGACGAGCCCACGCGGTCCACGTCGTGGCACGTCATGTTGGCGTGGACGCCGTGCTCGGGGTCGGCGAAGCAGCCCTGGAAGCTCTGCGCGGCCGTGCAGTGCGCAGGCTCGAGCGTGCAGAAGGCTGGATTGAGCGGCCCGCCGGGCACGTTCTCGCACGCGCAGCGCGAGCACGAGCACATCTGCATGCTGGCGCACTCGTCCGCCGGATGACACGATTGGCCGTCGCCCACGAAGTGCTCGGGGCACTCGCACGTGTACGAGTCGACCGTGTCCTTGCAAGCGCTGAAGTTGGCGACGCCAGGCACCTCGAGGTGCCAGCAGCCTCCGTGGTTGTTGCGGCACTCGTTAACTGCGCCCGCGCCGGCGCTCTCGCCGCCCTGCGAGCCCGTCGAGCAGATCTCGGGCGCCGCGCGGTCGGGGAAGCCCGCGCAGAGCGCGCGCAGCACCGCCGACTTGGTCAGCGATCCACGGTACTGCACATTGTTGAGCACCACCGTCGGTAGGATGGTCACGTCGCCGCGGCCGGTGGCCGGATCGCCCTCTTGCGCGGCCTGCTCGGCGTCGAGGATGGCGATTGGCGCGTCGTGCGCGGGGTGGCCCACGCAGTCGCGCGTGGCCTGCATGTCCCAGTCGGGCGACAGGTTTGACAGCACGCGCTCGGCGCACTCCTCGTCGTACGAGGAGTCCTCCATAGTGCACAGCACGCCGAACTGCGTGACGTACGACCACCACAACCAGGGCTCGCCGGTGGCGTTGGCCTGGCGGAAGACGCACAGCTGGCGCAGGTTCTCAGTCACCACATCCTTGCCTTCATATCCGCTCCTCAGGTCGTCGTCGGGATCGGGCGCGCAGTAGCGCCCACCGCCGATGCACTCCGACATGCACTCCTCCGAGTCGCGGTACTCCTCGGGGCAGAACCACGTGATGTAGTGCGGCGTGAACTGCGTGTAGCCACCCTTCTCGAGCACCTTGGCGATGCCCGCGAACTCGCGAACGAAGGCCTTCTGCGCGTCGCACTTCGCTCCGCACGCGTCGTTCGAGTTGCTCCAGAGTTCCCACTCGACGCGTGAGTCCGGGTGCGGCACGCTGTCGGTCCAGTCGAGCGTGAGCAGCACGTCCTTGCCGTCGCGCAGCGCGTCCTTCATGGCGTCGCCGGTGGACTTGAGCACCAGCACGCTCGGCACGGTAATGTTCGCCGCCATGTGCGCCAAGTCCTGCGTGGGATCGCGCGGGTCGTCGTCGGGCGTGTCCATTGTCACGAGCGTGTCGCGCTCGACGTCGTCCGCCACGATGACCGCCATGGCGCCCGCTTGCTGCGCGTAGTACACCTTCTCGACGAAATAGCAGTCGCCGCGGTCGACAATGGCGATGCGCGCGAGGCCGGTGTGCGGCTCGGGAAACGTGTCGGCGCCGTAGTGGAACTTCTCGCACGCCCAAGGGCTGTCGGTCTCATGCCTGCTGTTGACGCCCGGGTAGAATGCCTGCCCACTCATCGAGCCCCCGTAGAACACGCTGCCGAAGTTGCCAATCGACGCGGCGTACGAGCCGCGGATGCCAACGGGGAAGTTGACGCGCAACGCATTTGTCTCGACGATGAAGTCCGCGGCCGCGGGGCTGGTGCAGAAGGCGGCGGCGAGAAGCGCCAGGGGCGCGGCCGCCAGGCAGGCCCGCGGCCACCCCCCGCGCGCCATGGCGGCCGCGAGCTGCGAGACCAGCAGGAAGACGGCCGTCGAGCCCGCAGAGAGGGGGCCGGGGCGCCGCGCGCCGCGCGCGCGCGTGTGGCGCACAGCGCGCAGCAGGGGCGTGAGCACACGCCGCGCGCTTCTGAGCGCGTGAATCGTTTAAAAAAAAAAAAAAACAGGTGCGAGTTCCCCCTGGCTGGGGCCGGTGACGAGCGAGGACCTCGGGGGAATCTGGATCAGGTCATGATTTAATCAGGGGTCGGCAACATTCTAGACCTGGGTACCGAGTCGACAATCCGTTTTAGGACGAAGTGGGAGTCGTTGGTCGGTCTGGCGCCCGCCGTCGGCCGGGTGCCAGTCCTGTCGCCGCCTCGCGCGCCTCAAGGAGGCGAGATGGCTTGCTTGACGATGTCGAGCGCGCTGCGCGGCGGCCCTGCTCCCGGTGCTCGGGGGATCCAGCCCTTGGCCATCTCCTCGTTGTAGCGGTCCTCCATCTGCCGCGCCTCCCTCTCGGCGCCCGCGAGGAGCGCGGCCGACGCCGCCTCGCCCGCCTCGTCGACGCTCACCTCGACGCCCGGCGCGACGACATGCTGGCATTGCTGCGCTTGGAAGGCCTGCCAGGCCTCCTCTCCAATGGCCCGGACGAAGTCCCGCCACGCGGCGGTTCGCAGGTGCTCCGACCGGTCGAGGTACTCCCACTCGTGGTCGGGCCAGCCCGCGTACTCGATGCACGCCTCAATGGCCGCGTCGCCCGACTCGTCCGTCCTCCAGCGCAGCGCCTTGAAGCGCTCGACATGGTACGGGTGGTACTCCTCCGCCTCGCTGCACGTCTGGAAAGGGTTCCTCTTGCTGGCGCGCCCAGAGTCTTCGCCGCGGTGCTGGGTGTTGTACGCAACCAGCATCTCTTCGTACGTCATGTGCCTCAGCTGGGGCCGCTCCTCGAGGTCCTTGGCGTCTGCCGGGTCGCGCCGCGGCACGTCCTGCTCGAGCTCCTCGGCGGGGTTGAAGGCCTCGCAGAACTCGGCGAAGTTTTGCAGCTCCTTTGAGACGCTCACGAGGCTGACGCGTGGGCGCACGTCGCCGCCAGTGCCCTCCGCCCACTTGGCCTTCTTTGCAGCGATCTTGGCGCGTTCGGCGAAGTCAGCGCCTGCCGTAGCGGCGGCGCCCGCGTCCGCGTAGGTGGCCACCGTGCCCGCGTGTGCTGTCATAACGGTGCGCGCGAGCGCCTTCGCCAGCTGCGGTGACACCGCGTTCCCCAGCTGCTTGTACTGCTCGTCGAGGGTGCCGATGAATTCAAAGTCGTCGGGAAAGCCTTGGATGCGCGCCTTTTCCCGCACACTCGCCACGCGGTGGTCCCAAGGCACCAGATTGATGTCCTTGTGAGGCCTGTGCTGCGAGTGTACGGTGCCGTGCTCCTGGTCGAGATCGTAACGGCCGTAGCATTCCGTGTCCCTGCCCATCTTCATTACCGCGCAAAAATAGGGGACCATTGGAAAGCGGTGCGACTGCAGCGTCCAGCCGTGCTTGAGCCTGGGCATGCGCCCGTCGAGCTCGTCGAACCTCTTGCGCTTCTCATCCCACATGTAGTTGGGAATCGAGTTGATCCACCGCGCCCCCATCTGCGCCCACTGCGCGTCGTTCAGGATCATCATCTTGGGACAATTCATTGTGCCGTCGTGGCCCATCATGTCGCGCCAGCACGCACCTCCCCGCAGCGGCACCGCCTGCACGCGCAGTCGGTTTGCCAGGCCCATGGGAGCCACCAAGTGTCCGGTGACCTTCCGTCCGGCCTCCATGTTCTGGCGCAGGTACGCCACGAACGGCGTGGGCGGCTTGCATTCGTAGCTCACGCCACTCTCGGAGGGGTCTAGGGCGTCCTTCACCTCCTCATCCGCGAGACGTGGAAGGTCGGGCGTGAAGGCATCGCCGATCACCAGCGCCCGCGCGCGCAGCTTGGGGTGCGGCTGCGCCCGCCGAACGCTGTCCAGGTGCGCCGCTCTCCCGTTTGCTCTGAGCTTGCGCCTCACCACGGCCTCGCCCGCCAGATACTCCGTCTCGATGGCCTCCTTGGCCCTCTTCCACTCGAGCACACGCCTCTTGAGCAGCGATCCCGCGTCACGGCTGCGCAGGGCGCGGCCACAACCGCCAATGGGACCCGTCGGTCGGTCACCTCCGTTTGCCTGGGTCGGCTCCGGCCCGAGCGCCTCCAGCATCGCTGCCTTGCGCTCCGTTAGAGCCTCGAGCTCCTTGTCAGCCGTCTCCTGAGTGCATCGTTCGCCGGTGCCAGTAGCCACCTCCTCCTGAGGCAGCTCCTCCCGAACGATGCTGTCCAGGAAGTGCGCCCTGTTGCTCGCGCGCAAGGCATCCGAGATGGCGTCCTGATCCCACTTCAGGGAGCTCACCACGGGCTTGGGAGGCTCGGGTAAGTCTACTTGCCTGAGCGCGCCCAGCATGATGAGGCGGTTGCGCGACTGTGGCACGCCGTAGAGACCGGTCTTCGTCTGCTTCCTCCAGTCGTAGTTGTAGCCGTGGATGGTGAGGGCATCGCCCAGGAAGTCCATCACATCCCCCTTGTCAGCCACATCTGGCACCTCCTCCATGACGAGGTACAACGGGCGATACAGCCACACCGCCTCCATGAAGCGCACGATGTTCCTGTTGTCGGGATCTGCGAGGACCTCCCCGACATCGTGGCTCAGGGTACGACGAAGGTTTGCACCAGTAAAGCCCTGACAGGGCGGGCCGCCAGTGATGACATGGACGTCGCCAGGCATGGGCCACAAACCCGGGCTAAAGCCATCGCTGGCAACGAAGGCGCCTGCCTGTCGCTGCAGATCCAGGTCGCGCATCGCCTCGTCGCTCATCCACTTTTCCGCATCAGAGCCCTTTGTCTGCACGCACCACTCCACCCACCTGAGGGGAACGCCGCCCCTCGCCTCCTGAACGTTCACGTAGTCCATGAGCTGCCTTGACTGCGATCCCGTGCCCGAAGAGTTGCGCCAGCCCTTGGCGTTGGTCACGAGCACCTTCTCCGACGCGATCTCCTGGTTGATCCGCATGCCCACCACTGTGCGCTCGCTGCCTTCGCCCTCGCACTCGTCCTCATCGCTAGTGTCGACGGCAGCACGATAGTCCTTCAGCAGGTGCACGAAGCGCCGCGTCGTCGCCACGAAGCGCCCGACGCCCATCACGACGACATTGACGCTCGGATGATTGTGCTTGAAGGTCTTAGCGGGTACCTCTTCGATCTCAATCGCCGCCACGGTATCGATGCTCAGGTCGACAACGCGAGTGCCATTGACAGCATATTTGATGGAGCCGTCCATGTTCAAGCCGCCGCACCCTGCATACAGCTCGAGAACGCCCAGCCTTGTCACCTCGGCGACGTCCCACTGCGGCGGGTCGAGACACTCGCTCCACAGTGTAACGTCAGCGTTGGAGAAATTCGACTCCTCTTCGACTGCAGCGTCAACCACGCGCACGGGCCTCGACTGAATCTTGCGGCGTTTCTTCTTCTGCCCGAAGTCTTCATCTTCGTCATCATCGTCGAAGTCTGTGTCGTAGCACAGGTGTATGACGCTTCTGCGCTCACGCGCGGTGCGCCGCTTGCCCTCGGCATCAATGTACGTGCCGCCCTCATCGGCTCCGATCCCGCGCAGCCTCGCGTTTGACGCTTGCCGGGCGGCGAGCGCTGCAGCTTCAAGTGACTCCAGCTCGTCGAGAAACTCGTCGAGCAAGTCTTCGCAGCCGGTAAGGTTCGCGAGGGGCTCCCAGGTATTGTCCTCGTCGCCGTAGCCCTTCCACTTCACCAAAAATTTGGGTACGCCGTCCTCGCGCACCATCTTCCGGATGGCCTCCACCTCGTATTCGGGCTCGTCCCCGTCAGATCCGTAGGCTGCAGCTTCATTGGACCCAAGCTGGTCGAGAAACTCGTCGAGCAAGTCTTTGCAGCTCGTAAGGTTCTCCTCGGGCTCCCAGGTCTCCTCGTCGTAGCCCTTCCACTTCACCAAGAATTGTGCTGCGCCGTCCTCACGCACCATCTTCCGGATGGCCTCCACCTCGTACTCGGGCTCGTCCCCGTCGGATCTGGAGGAAGTTAAGGACATAACGTCAATGACGTCATCCATGTCCTCGGAGGGTGCAGCGACTGGCCCCGGACAGCCAGCCTGCTCCGCCGCCAGCGCCATGAGGCTGCCGCGCTGCCAGCGCGGCCGGCCGCTGCCCCGCACGGCAGGCGCCGCGCGCGCGCGCCTGGACGCATCCTCGGGCGAGCTATTCTCGGCGCCCACTCCGACGCCGATGCCGCCTATGCGCTCGGGTGTCGGCGCCGCAGCTCCCGCGTAGCCGTCGGCGTAGCCCCCCCCGCCGCCCCCCCCCGCGCCCGCCAGCCGCTCGAAGCGCGCCGCGAGCTCGCGCTTGTGCGCCGGGCGCGCGTTCGAACGCGCCACGGCGTCGGCGAGCGGCCTGCCGAGGTGCACGTAGAGCTCCTCCAGGCACTCGGCGGCCGCCTCGCGCGGCGCGGGCTGGCCGTCGCCGAGCAGCTTCAGGAGCTCGGGCACGACGGCCTTCGCGGGCACGACGCCGTCGGCGGCGTTGCCCGCGCCGAAGGTTTCGGCGAGCGTGCGCACGAGCGTGGCGCACGCGGCGCGCACGCGCGGGTTCTTGTGCGTGAACATGTGGCGGCACGCGCGCTCGCACACCGCGGCCGCGCCGAGCTGCTCGGCGCACTCGCCGAGCACGGCGGCGGCGGCACCATCAGCAAGATCAGTGTTGTCGAGGACCTCAGGACCGCCAAGCGCAACGGCACGTAATCCCCCCCCCCCACACACACACACACACCGCCCTCGGCGGGTGCCGCGGGCGCTCGCGCTGTGGCGCGCCTCGCCCAGGCTGGCGCGCGTTCCCGCCAAATCTGGCAAATCTGCGCGCGCGCCGCGGCGTTCTCGCCGAACGAGGCAAATCTGCTTTCCAAACCCAAATCCGACACGCCAACGTGCGCGCCAGGCTGCAAATTCTGAACATGTATAGTGGGATTCGATCAAATGGGGGGGGTACGTGTACTGGGGGGCGAGCGCTCCCAGGTGTCGCTGCATGCCGCGATGAGGAGGGGCCGCCCGGCCGCCGCGGTGCAGCCGACCCCGCGGCGGTCGCCATCTGCCTCCCACCCCTCACCGCTTGGCGACTTTGCTCGGGCCGCCGCCGTCCCCGCCCTTCCAGTGCCGCTTGCGCATGTTGATGAGCCAGTTGTCGACCTGGGTCTTGGTGAGGCCGCTCTTCTTGCACAGCGAGGCCTTCTGGCTGTCAGAAGGGTAGGGATTCTTCTGGTTGGCGTCCCAATAGGTCTTGAGCACGGCGGCGCTCTCCTCGGGCAGCTTGCCCTTGCGGCGCTTGACGGCGAACTGGGAGCGAGCGGGCGCATGCGCCGCTGGTCAGCTTGCGCGTGCACGCCCGAGCGCCCTGCGCGTCGCTTCGGATGGACGCATTCGCGAGGCATAAACGCGCAGCGCGTCGGTGCGAGGGGCAGGGCGCGCAACTCACCCTGGCCTTCCATTCCAGCAGCTCCTTGCGGTAGTTGCGCTTGAGCTCTTCGCGGAACTGTGGCGTGTCCTTCAGAATTGCCAGATCAGGCGTCGCAGCGGCAGCGACGGTAGCCGTCCTCTTGGCGGCACCACCGGCAGCGACAGCGGCGGCCGCTACGACCTGCTCGTCCCGCGCCGACTGCAGCATGCCAGCGTCGCCCTCCGCGAGTGCGGCCAGCCTTGCGTCAAAACCCTTGAGCGCAGCTTCCTGCTGCTGGTAGAACTCTTGCACGTTGTGATGGTAGCGGCTAACGGCCGCCACCAGCCCGTTCATGAACTCGTCCAAGTCAGGGTCGCTACCGGCTCTTTGCAGAAGAGTTAGTGAGAAGGAATGGGGCAGGATGGGTGAGCGTTTGTGTGCGTGTGGGTACATTCACGCGCATGTGTCAGTGAATGCGTTTTGAAGAGCGGCAGGCGCGCGCTATCGCGTACCTCGTGGTTCCCACACCGCCGGCTGCGATAGCACGGTTGAGGAGTGCGTGGCGCAGTGCCTCGATGGTGCCATTGACGCCGACGCCCTCCACGCCAGCGCCTCCAGCTGCACCGCCAACGGACGGAACTGACGGCGCCGACAGCGCGGCTATTGCCATGTTGAGCTCAACGAGCTTTGGCCACAGCTCGTGCGTGAGGATGGCGATGTCGAGCCCTTCATTGGCCTGGCCCGCAGGAAGAGCACCGGCAGCAGGCGCCTCTGAATGTCGCGTGGGAGCAACAACATGAATGAGAGCGAGTGCACGTGTCAGCGCGCGGGCACGGCTTGGTACACGCATCGCGTCGCACGAACTCTGAGTCTGGTCGATGCAATCACTGCAGCACGTAGGCGCATACATACGCACGTACCTTCCATGGCCACATGCGCTGCCATCAGGGGCGCGCTGTGGGGCGGTGCGCCGGCCAGAGGGGTGCCAAATGCTGCAGCTTGGTGAGCGACCGCATGCAGGTGCGCGTGTACCTGCGCACCATGTTGCGCGTGCGCTCCCGCACTAGGCTCACCGCCAACGGCTGCGTCGAGGCCATCCATCATCAGCAGGTCTTCTGTGAGAAATGCAATGCTGGGATCCATGCCTGGCGCGATGAGGCCTAAGCGCGTGCGCGTAAAAGCACGAGCGTGTCAACGCGAGCGAGAGTGCATGCTGACGCCCCGCTCCTCGTGAGCATGGTGATAGTCGGTGCGCATGAGCCAGTTCAAGCGCGCTCGCGTGCACGCGCGCGCGAATGTACACGCAGCGCATGCATGCACGCACGTGCGCGCTCCCACCTGCGCCGAACCCCACGGACGCGAGTGCAGCATCTTCCCCCGTCGTCGCCGCGTTGCTGTGTGGCGGCAGGTTGTCGCCCATGTGGGGCGGCGCCATGGTGCACGCTCGCTTGCACGCTCGCGATGACCGGATTGCTCGCACAGCCGCGCGGCGACGTGCACGCCCCCACCAACTCCTCCCACCCAAGCGATTGGGACTGCTCGTTCCCCACCCGCTCCGCACCGGCGCGCCCCTCGCACTCGTCGCTCGCGACTTCCGCACGCCCACGACCTGGTCGACGGCTGTCATCGACCTCATTGACCGCCTCCTCACCACGGACGAGCGCGAGCGCATCACGCTGCACCAGGCCAAGGCGCATGCGTTCTTCAAAGGCATGGACTGGGACGCGCTGGACGGCTTCCGCTCCTCGGTGCCGGCGGAAGCTGCGGACCGCGTTGAGAGGGTGATCGAGGCCAAGCAAGCGAACGACGCCCAGAACGAGGACCTCGTGGGCGCTGATGACTACAGCGGCGACGAGNTGTGCAGACCCTCCTCTGACCCGATAACCCATATTAACCGAGGCTGAATATGCCATTATCTTGGAGGGGGTCTCGTGTTGCCCAATTTAGACTGACGGGGACGCCGCATCCGGCGTCTCCAGTCCTTGCTTCATCCATCCGTAGAGGAAATCCGCATCGGGTGTGTGGGGAAAAAGTGGGTCGATGTAGTGTTTGCCCACGGTGGGGGACCCCGGCGCCCAACCTCCGACGTACTCGAGTTTGGCGCGGTCCTGCACTACCACGTGCACCCCAGAGGCGAACGTGGCTCGCGCGCTGTGCGGCAGGTATGCCGTTCCCGGCGGCGCCACTGCGCCAACATGCAACAGCGCGCTGCGCCACCACACACACGCGACGACGCTCCCAGGCGTCGCCATGCCGCCACCCGCTCGGTCACCCTATCAGAGTAGACCGAGCCGTGCACAGGTGGCGCGCAGGCGGGCTCTCCTAGCCCCGCCGTGCCGGCTACTTGGACGGCCTGGCGGCGACCTTAGCCGCCGCGCCGTCACCGAACTTCGTGCCAACGCGCTTCTCGAAGCGCGCGTACAGCGAGGCGCGTTCAGGGAACGCGCTCGGGGAACGACCCGCCAACACTGCAGTTCCACACGCGCTCGTGTGCAGACCCTCCTCTGACCCGATAAAGGCCCGGCGCGCGCGCGGCGTCGCGGCGGCGCCGCCTCCAGCAGGAGCTCGTAGGCGCTGCGGAGCGACGGCGGCAACGCAGGTGGCGAGGACACGGATCTCGAACTGGACGATAGTCTGGTCTGTGACGACGGTGGCTCGGGCGAGGCCGGTATCGTTGACGATGCGGGATACGGAGGCGCTGCGCCTCCGGCGCCGTGGCGCTCGTGGACGACGGGGCCGACGCGCTCGGCAATTTGCCAAGGGTGCTCGCACGCGCGCACGCGCGCACGCGCACATGCATGCGACGCTTCTTTCATTACCGCTACCACTGCTCGCCCACATCGGTGCTGCCCTGCTTGCGCCCGCGCCCGCCGCGCCTGTTGCGCGGCAGGAACCTGTCTGGCCGGAACGCCTCGAGGCTCGCGACGCTGCTCGCGCCGTCGAGGACAAGCTCGGCCATGGCCGCGCCGGAGACGGGCGCCCAGAGGATGCCCCAGCAGTTGTGGCCGGCGCTCAGGTACGCGTTTGCAAAGCCCGTCACGCCTCCCATCAGCGGCCTCGCGTCGGGCGCGCAGGGACGCATGCACGCGCCCACCTCGTCCGGCTCGCCCGCCGCTTCGGATGTGAGCGCCGACAGGCTGCGCCGCGCCGCTTCCACGCGCGCGGGGTTGGCCTCGACCATCGACGCGGCGGCGCAGTCGCCGCCCTCCCGCAGGCGGTCGCCCTCGACGTAGTCCGAGCCGCCGATGCCGCAGATGTACATGTCGCCGTTGGCGCGTGGGTACACCTCCAGGTGGCAGCCGTTCTGTGCGCGCGTGTGCGTGTGTGCGTGCGTGCGTGCGTGCGCGTGCGCGTGCGCGTGCGCGAGAGTGTAAGCGTGCGCGCGTGCGTGTGCGCCGCGCATGTGCACTTGGGCTCTTGCGCACGCACGCGCGCGCTCGCCGCCCTCACCTCATCCTCGGCGCAGAAGAGCGCGTACGGATCCTCGCGCACGGCCCGCCGCGACTGCCACACGACGTGCGTCGACTTGATGCCCGTCAGCGGCCACGCATCGCGCGGCAGGCCGAACCACTCGCTGGCCACGGCGCTCCAGACGCCCATGCAGACGAGCACCGCGTCGGCTTCCACCAGCTCCTCCTCCTCCTTCTCGCCGGCGCCCTCCGTCACGCAACGCACGCCCGTCGCCACGCGCTCCTCGTTCTCGCCGCTGCTCCCCGGTGCCGTCGCCACGCCGACGACACGCATGCCCGTCCGAATGTCGGCGCCCAGCCGCCTGGCGCCATCGGCGAGCGCCTCGGTGAGCTCGCGCGGCGTCACCTGCGCTGTCGCGCCGGGCGTCGGGTCCATGAGCGTCGCCGACGCCACGTCGCCGTCGAGCCACGGCGCCTCCACATGGCCCGCGCCGCGCCGCCCCCCGCGCACGCTCAGTGTGGGTATGACGCGGTAGGTCGACAGGCCGAGCTCCTCCGCCAGCTCGGCGTGCATCGCGAACGACGTCTTCTCCCGCGCGCGCGAGTGTGTGCGTGTCAGCGCCGCGCCCGCACAGGCGCGCCCGCGCGCCCGCGCGCGAGCGCGTCAGCGCGCGAGCGCGCCCCGCGCTCACCTCGTGGAACTCGCGCGTCGCCGAGTCGCCCC
>RQSC01001018.1:8939-47778 GCA_013416795.1 Prasinococcaceae sp. CCMP 1430
CGCGCTGGCCGCGCTCGCGCTCGCGCTTGCGGGCGCCTTCCCGGTCGGGGGCGAGTCGGTCGTCGGCGCGGGGGGGGAGGCGCGCGAGTGCGGTGCGTGCGGCGCCCCCGTCGCGGAGGACGTGGCGGGCCTGCCACCGCGCGCACCTGCGTCGCCGCCATCGTACGAGAGCTGCGCGGTCGTGTTCGCCTCCGGGCTGCTGCTTGACTTCGATCTCGGCGAGGAGATCGACGCGCACGACGCTGTGTTCCGCATGAACAAGCACTCGCCGTGGAAGTTCGAGAGACACGTCGGCCACCGCACCTCGCTTCGCATCATCAACTCGCAGCACGACGGTGAGCACGACATGATGTTCACCGAGTTTACGCGCGACAGCGAGGTGGTGCTGCTGCGCGACTGGAACACCCGCGCCAAGTCACACGCCGAGTGGCGCAAGCAGAGCAAGTTCGATGTGTTCCGCACGCTGGAGAGGGCGCGCAAGAGCCATCCGGACAGGCCAATGTTCCTGCTGAGCCGCGGCCTCATGCGGCTCACGGAGGCGTGCGCGGCGCCCACGAACAAGTCGCCGACCACCGGGCTGACCGCCGTGCTGGTCGCCCGGCAGCTCTGCGCCAACGTGACAGTGTATGGCGCGGGCTGCCCCGAGTGCGGCTACTATGCGCCGCGCCGCCGCACGGGCACGTCGCCGAAAGACGCGCGTGCGGGCGGCGCCGAGCAGTTCGGCACACACTTCCAGACCAAGTTCCACAATATGACCGCGGAGATGCGCTCGCTCACGCGTCTCGCGGGCATGGGAGCCGATGAGATTCGCCAGCGGGGAAGGTTCAGCATCGTGGGCTGCGCAAGCGCTGGCGCACCGGCAGAGGCGGGCCGGGGTGATAGCGCTGGCGCGGAGGGCGGAGGCGGCGCGGGTGCGCGAGTAGCACGAGCGCGAGCACGAGCGTAAGCGGGCGCCGGCAATACCCCAAGTAATAGTTCACATAAAATGGCAGGGGCGAAGCAGGGCCTGCTGCGTCCGTGCGACCGCACACTCACGGTCGCGCGCGCTCGCGCGCGCCAACCCTGCCCCGCCCTCGCCACGACGGCCGCAGTGGCGGTTCAGCCGCTCGCCCGCCAGCCTGCGGCCAGCAATACCACGAACGCGCCATCGCCTGCCGCTTCGGCCGCCTGTTGTGGGCTGCGCGCGCCGCGCAGCTCCTCCAACCCCGCCACTCGCCCGCGCCCGCCCGCACTTAGCAGCAGCTGCTGTCCTTCTTCTTCGTCTGTGCGGTGGGGTTGATCTCAATCTTGGTCCCCGGCCCCGGCCCCGCGTCGCCCTCATCCGCGCCGATGGTCTTCTTTGACACGATGCGGTAGATCTCTGTAAGGATCTTCTGGAAGGCGAGCTCGACGTTGGTGCTCTCGAGCGCGCTAGTCTCGATGAAGGACAGGCCCTCCTTCTCAGCAAAAGCAGCTGCGTCGTCGGTAGCGACCGCGCGCAGGTGGCGCAAGTCGCTCTTGTTACCGACGAGCATCATCACGATGTTCGAGTCCGCGTGATCGCGGAGCTCCTTCAGCCAGCGCTCCACGTTCTCGTAGGTCACTGCCGGTCAGGCGTGAGTGAGGGAGCGCGGCGAGTGCGGCGGCGCCAACAGGCGAGCGCGTCAGGACATGCCCGCGTGCAAGCGGCGGGCAGGCGCTCAGCGGGCCTGCACCCCGCCGTAGAGCAGCCGCTCCGCTCTCGCTCGCCCGCGCGCCCACGCGCTCACGCACCGTGCTTAGTGATGTCATACACGAGCAGCGCACCGACCGCCCCGCGGTAGTACGCGCTGGTGATAGCGCGGTAGCGCTCCTGCCCCGCTGTGTCCCAGATCTGCGCCTTGATGGTCTTGCCGTCCACCTGGATCGAGCGCGTCGCGAACTCGACGCCGATGGTCGACTTCGACTCGAGCGCAAACTCGTTGCGCGTGAAACGGCTGAGCAGGTTGGACTTGCCGACGCCCGAGTCTCCGATCAGCACCACCCTTGAGGGGGACGCGATTGGAACACGCGCGGGGCGGGGCAAGGGGCAGGGTCAGCGCGCCATCTCCCCGTCTCCTAAGGCTCGCTCGCGTTGGGGTGCACGTGCGCTGCGTCACGGCGTGGGAAGCGCTCACGGGAGGGGCGCGCCGCGCGCGGCAGCGCGGCCGCGCCGTGCACGCGAGGCGCGCGGGAGCAAAACTCCCGATGCGCGGACGCACTTGAAGAGGTAGTCGTACTCCTCGTCCGCCTGGGAAGCCGGCGGCGGCGGCGGGCGCGGGCCGGGCGCGGGTGTGGGATGAGGCGCGCGCCGTTGCGCTGTCAGCAGCGAGGCGCGGTCACTGCCGGGTAATGCATCTCTCGTGCCGGCAGCGTTGCTGGTCGCTCCATCCCTGCCCACCTCACTCCCGATCACTCCCTGGGGGGAAATAATGGCACGTGCACAGAGCGAGCGCCGCCCGTGCTCGGGCCGGCCTTTCCGCACGGCGACAGGGCGACGCCAGGGGCGCCTGGCGCCAACCGCGCGGCGATGATGGGACCGATCCTCGGTCGCCTCGCCTACCGCCCGCCTCCTCATGCGCCGCCCGCCGCCCCGGCGCGCCTGGCGGGCGCCCTACGCACACGCAGCAGCAGCGCCGGCGCGAACCGCACTCGCGACGCCGGCGGGGCGCGCTGCGCTGTGGCGCGGCCGGGGCGCGCCGCGCAACGCAGATGCCCTCTCCCCGGGCCAACAGCCCGACGGAAAAAAAACAAAAACAAAAAACAAACAAACAAAAACAAAAAAACAAAAACAAAAACAAAAACAAAAAAAAGAACTCGCGCCTCCAATCAAAAGAGATCACACACGCGCGCGCGCGCCTGCGCGAGAGCCCCCCGCGAAGCCGATATTAAAAAAAGACGAAGAAAAATTTTAAAAAACCGCGACGACCGAATGCGAGCGATCGATCGAATCGCTGCGTTTTGTGACGCAAACGATTTGCTCGCTCGTTCGTGTGTGCGCCTGTGCGTGCGCTTTGGTATTATTATTTTTTGGGAAATTAGCACCCAGACCGTTTTTTGGCCCCCTTACGTAATATGGTTGCTATTCGGGGGGCCAAAAAACGGTCTGGGTGCTAATTTCCCTCATTATTTTTATTTCATTGGAATTTCGGCTCGCGCCTGCTCTGTGCGCGTCTGTGCGTGTGCGTGTTTTTTTTTTAAATTATTTTTATTAATTTTTTATTTCATTGCACCTTCCGCTCGCGCCTCCTCTGTGTGTTCGTGTGTGTGCGTTTTATTTATTTATTTATTTATTTATTTTTATTTTAATTTTATTTCGTTTATTTCCGCTCGGGCCTGCGGCCGAAAGAGAGCAGCGGAAATTCTGCCATCGTCTTCTGGCTGGCCGGCCGGCCGGCCGGTGCGCGCGCGTCGCTCCGTCGACTCCGGGTCGGATCGAGGGTCCGCGCGCGCGCCGTCCCGGCGGGGAGGGCGTCGCCGCGCGCGCGAACACCCAGGATGAGCGCGGGCGCGAGCGCGTGACGCTTGGGGCGGCGCAGCGGGCGAGGCGCCCGGCGGTGGGCGGTGGGATGGCGGCGAGGACGCCGCGGACGCGGGCGGCTGTAGCCCAGGCGGCGGTGGTGCTAGATGGCGGCAGTGGTGGACGCGGTAGGCGGCGCCCGATCCGCGCTCCGCGCTCGGCGCCGCGCGCGGAGGCGCGGAGGTGCGATGGCGCAGACGCGGGATCGAGCGCGCCTGGCGCGGTACAATGGGACGATGGGCGCGCGTCGTCGGCGTCCCGCGCGTCCGCAAGCGCGGGGCCACGGGCGGGAGGCCGACGCCGCGAGCTGTTTGCCGCCGCCGCCGCCGCCGCACTGCTCGCGCCGGCGGGCGCGAACTCTCCCGCAGACGCAGAGGAGCTCGCCGATGCAGCAGCGGCGCTCGGAGGCGCAGGCGGCGTCGACTACAGCGCCCCGGGGCCCTTCCTGACGGGCACGCTCCTCACCCTCGAACACACGCCTGAGGACCTCTACCCTCTGTGCCAGGGCTCGCTTTGCCTGGAGCGCCTCCGAATTACCTACCCAAAGGCATCCGGCGCGGGTGCCAAGCGGCAGAAGGCCCCGCTGGCCGTGCTCTCGTCGGGCTTCAGCGTCGACGCGAAGATGTACTCGTCGTACGCGCAGCACCTGGCCAGCTGGGGTTGGTGTGTGGTGGGGTACGACGTGAACAACAACAGCATGCTCTCGCCGCTCACCGACGACTTACTCGCCGGCCACGTGCGCGAGATTATCAACTACGTGACCGCGCAGCCGCCCTTCGCGGGGCGCGTCTGTGCCAAGGAGGCCGAGGTGCTGCTCGTGGGACACTCGCGCGGCGCGAAGGTCTCTGTGCTCGAGAGCGCATCGGATCCGCGCGTGGGCGCACTCGTGCTTCTGGATCCCGTAGACAATACGGTGTATGCGCCGCTGGCGCCCGGATTCCCATCGGCGAACGCGTTGCTGCGCCACGGCCTCGATGGCAGGGGTGCTGATATCGATACCAAGGAGACGGCCGCCGCGGCCGCGCGAGATTCCACCGCGACACCGTCGATGGCGGAGGTGGGCGCGGCAGAGGCAGCGGAGGTGGGCAAGGCGCCCTCGGAGGGGAGCGCAACGCGCCGGCAGCGGCGCGTGCCCATCGCAATCGTGGGGGCTGCTGGCGGCAACGACTGCGCGCCTGCCGATGCAAATTACTCGACTTTCTACGCATCGGCCGTGGCGGGACGCACGGGGGACGCGTACCTCGTGGAGCTGCCGAAAGCGGGTCACCTGCAGTACCTTGACGGGACCAACTTGCAGCGCGCTGCGTGCGCCGAGTCCGAGGAGGTCGACGACGAGGTGGTGCACGCGGTGTCCAGGGCGCTCATAGTCTCGTGGGGGCTCAAGCACCTTCGGAACTCCAGCGCTACGGGCGGCACGTTCTACAGCGATACCTCGGGCGGCGGCAACGGCACGTACCTGCCAGCTGAGCTCGACGGGGCGACAGTGGACGTGCAATCCGTCGTGGACAGCATTGGCTCGCGGTACGGCGTGGAGCTCAAATCGCAGTCGCACAACGCCTAATATCAACGTAATATGCGCGCGCGTTTGAGATGACGAATAATTAATGTGTGTACAGGCTGCGGCGCCAGCGCGGCGTTTCGTAATGCGGTCTGTCTTTCGGTCGCCCGCCTCGTGATGCGCCCGCTCGCACGCGCACACGCGTTACGACAGGTCGACCTCGGGTGCGTCGCTCTCGCCGAGGTCCAGGGCGTCGGTCGTCATGTTGTCGAAGATGGATTCGTCGACGTCCTCACTCGACAGGCGTTTCTGCTCGTATGCTGCGCGCTCGTCGCATGCGTCCTTCCACGACTCCTCCTGGGTGACACGCTGGAAGGTTGGCAGGTGGCGGGCCTCGAGGACGCGCCAGTCGCCGTCGCGGAACATCAGTGCGGGCTCCTCCAGCTCGCTGGCGTGCGGGCCGGCCACGTGCACCTTGCGGATGGTACGCGTGGCGGAGTCCAGGCAGTAGAGCTCGTTGTGCTGTGGTGTGAACTCGAACATGGGCGGCAGCCACCAATCGCTCTCCTCGACGCGCTCCTCCATGGTGGTGTCGATGCGGAGCAGCTCAGTCGGGGGCTTGAACTCGCACCTGGGACCGATGGGGATGTCGGTCTTGACGGGCACAAGGAAAACCTGCTCGAGCTTGGATCGGATGATCGTGTCCATGAAGGGGACCCGCTCGGGATAGTCCTCATGCCACTGCTGTATGTCAAAGTCGCGTGCTTCGGTCATCTCGAAACGCATGACGCTGTAAAGCTGCGGCGGCGGCGCCTCCGCCGCGCCCTCCGCGCCATCCTCCTCGTCTTCCTCGTAGCGCGCGCGCTCGTACGAAACCCTCTGCGCCGCCGCCCAGCGCTCGTACGAGATGTCCTTGTCGATCACATGGTCACGCTTTGGCATGGCCTCCGCCTGCACCCACACGTCCGACAGGTCGAAGCGCCCGTCCTCGAGCTGCCGCACGAGGAATTCCGCGTCGTCGAGATTGAACGCGTAGTAGCCCTCGCGTGAGAGTTCGGTGCCGTCCGGCGCGAGCGCCGTGCCCGGCGGCTGGGTGTGCATGATCGGATTTGAGAACCATTTCTCCGCCCACTCCGTGTCGCTCAGCGCCACGTCCTCCGGGTCCGTCGCCCACGTGAGCCCGTAGTCGCGCTTGGTGTGGAAGAGCGCCGGCGCCCGCTCCTTCCGCTCCTCAAAGGGGAGTTCCGGCCGCAGCGGCGGCAGGTCGCGCCAGTACTCCGCGAGTCCGAGCTCTTCGCCGCCGTCGAGACTGTCCGCGCCCCTCGGAAACGCTCCGTCAAGGCTGTCCAGGTCGAAGAGGTCCTCCGCGCTGCCGGCCTCGGCGGACGCGACGGCGCCGTACGCGAGCAGCGCGTCGTCGTCCGAGTCGCCCGCCTCCTCCTCGCGCTGCGCGACCGCATCGATGTTGACCGCCGCCCCGCTCATCCCAGCGCGCGCGGACTCCTCCGCCTCGCGCCTCCGCCTCGCCGCCTCCAGCATCGACCTCCAGCTCACCTCGCCGCCGTCCTCGCCGCCGGCGCCCTCCGCGGCGCCCTCGCCTGCCAAACCCTCGCCGCCCGCGCCAGCTCACCCTTCTCCTTGGCGAGTGCGGCATGTGCCTCGCGCATGGCCGACACGCCGGGGGGAGGTGGAGGGCGGGGGTGTCGGTGCGCAGGCCCAAGACGCGCCACAATTCCGCCGCGGCGCGGCGCGGACGTCGCAGCCCTTCTGCTGCCGCAGCCGCGACAATGGTCAACAGAGACAGATTGCCTGTAACTCCTGAGCTCGCGACAGCTACTGCCCGCTGCATTGAGCTCTGGCTGCTACCGAAACGTCACCTCACCGCGAGGAGCCTTGAAAAACACACCTATTAAATCACATGCACGCCGCCTCGCAGCCGATCCGATGCCCATGGCGCCCACGCGCGCGCGGAGCGCGGACCGTTCCGCGGGGGGGGGGGGGTGCTGGAGCGTGACATTTTCCGTTTTTGATATAGAAACCATCCCAGCACCCGTCGGTGCATTTTGTACTGCATCTACATCAAATGCATTGCGAAGGGATTTCAGCGCAACATGCATTTTCTATATCACGAGCTCACGAACCAGCTCCCCCCGAACATTCGCTCCAGCTCCCCCTGCGTACGCTCCAGCTCCCCCCTCTTCTCCATTCATTTGATGTAAACTTGGGAAAAAAAAATATTCATCGATTCATTCAAAATTATATAAAGGGTCTACATATATGTTCTAATGTGGATCGCGTTTCACAATCCATTCAAATTGGCCTTCGCCCGAAGGGCGAAGGCCATAAACCTCAAACAATCTAACCCAAAGGGGGTGCTGAGAGCGTTTTCTTGCAGGGGGGGGTGCTGGAACGAATGTGACCCCAGAACCAAACCACACCAAAGCAAATATCAAAGCAAAGCAGACTCACACAAACACAAACGCAGGGAGGGACAGGTGAGCCACAGGGCGCGCGCGCGGCGAGAGCGGTGCGGGCTCCTCCCCCCCCCCCCTCTCCCCTCACGCGCCGCGCGGCACGCGCGGGAGAGGGGAGGCCGGGAGATCGCGGCGGCGAGCGTTCGGCCCGTCGCCGCCGCTCGCTTCGTCCCCAGGGGGGGGGGCGCGGCGCGCGCGCGCGCGCCGGCCGGGGAGGCGAGGGCGCAGGGGCTGATCGGTGACCTAGCGAAGGCCGGGGGGAAGGGGGAGGGGGTGGGGTGCAGGCGTGCGTGCGTGGGCGAGAGAGGGGGGGAAACGCGGCTTGGCAATGGCGGCGTCGCCGCTGCTGCCACCCGAGGTGCTCAAGGCGTGGGCCGCAGGGAAGGAGTGCGTGGCGCCGTCGGGCATCGGCGAGGCAAACGTCGCGGACTTCGTCTATGAGGCCGTCGCGGCCTGCGCGCGTGGCGAGCTCGCCCCCGGGCACCTGGCGGGCGGAATCGCCAAGTGCGGCCTAGTCGCGAGGGAGGGCGTCGATCTCGCGGATGCGTGTGCCGACGCGCTGTGGCTCGCGGGCGCAACAGCGGGCGCCGCGGACGCTGGCGACGACGGAGCGTCAGACGCTCTCGTCGCCGCCGCGGACGTCGCCAAGGAGTTCGTCGCGGCCGGCGTGTGCAGCGAGCGCATGCTGCGTGAGCGCCTCGAGCTCGACCACCTGGACGCCGCGGGGCTCCTTCCCGCGGGCGGCGCCGCCGGCTGGCGCAAGAAGGAGGTCAAGGTGAACACGCGGCTGAAGTACGAGCAGAAGCGCTTCAATCTGCTGCACGAGGAGAGCGAAGGATGGGCCAAGGCCGCGTCGCTGCTGCACTGTCGGCGCGCTGCCGCGGAGGGGCCCAACGCCGACGCGACCGAAGTCGAGCGTCACACGCGCGCGCTGGTGACCTCCGTGCAGATGCTCGTCGGGCGCTTCGATCTGGATCCGAACAGGGTCATGGACGTCGCTCTGGACGCGCTGCAGGCCGCGCCAGCGGACGCGGCGCTGCGCAGCTTGCTGAAGGCGCCCGTGCTCAAGGTCAGCGCGCTGCCGCACCTCTTGGGCGCGAAGTTCCGCGCTTATGCGGAGGGCGCTCACGCCGAGGAAGGCGAGGAACCCGACGCGCGCACGGCGGCAACACCGCCGGCGCTCTACGACGCGGCTGCGGCGCTCGTCGCCGACGGCATCTTGGACGTCGGGGCGCTGTACGCGCACCTCTCGCCGAGCGACGCGGCAGCTGCCGCCGCGCACAAGCTTGAAACCAAGGCCGCGCTGGACGCCGTGCGCTCCAAGGGCATGGTCAACCTGTCCGCTGCGTCCGCTACCGCCGAGGAGAAGGCCCTCGCGGAGGCCAAACGCGAGAAGGCCGAGCGCGAGCGCCGTGCCGAGGCCGTCGCGCGCCGCGAGGCCAACCAGAAGCTCGGACTTGCTGCTGCCCTGCTCGAACGCGGCTGCGCGTGGGACGGTGCTCGCGCGCTGCTGCGCCGCCTCGCGCCCATCGACCCTGCGTCGCATCCACGCATCCGCCGTGCACTTCTCTCGCAGTGCACGCAGGTCATAGCACCGCTCTACGCTGAGATCTCAGTGCAGGCCAAGCTGCGCCGATTCCGCGAGACGGGTGACGCCGACGCGCCCGCGCCCACCACGGTGGGCGCGCTGCCTACGTTGGCCTTCGAGCTGCTGGCGGAGCTGGGCTCGCACCTCAGCACCGATGTCGTGCTTCTGGCCAAGGTTTGCAGGTGCTTGCGCGCGCACATCGAGCGCGCGTCGATCGGTGGCGAGGGCGCGCTCGCGGCCGCGCAGGAGGCCGTGTGCGGCGCACTGTCATCGTGCGTGCTGCCCTCGTGCGCTCTCACGCCCTCCAATCCCGCCTTACTGGACGAGGCGTGGCAGGTGCTTCAGCTGCTGCCATGGGGCACGCGATACCGCACGTACGCTGCATGGGACGACCCAGCGCTCGCGGAGCGCTCGCCGGCGCTCGCAGCCGTCAAGCTTGAGGCCGATCGAGAGGCCAAGTGGGTGCTCAAGCGACTCGTGCCGGAGAACGTCAAGATGTACGGGCGGCGATTCTGCAAGGCCACGCACGCATTCCCGCTCCCCGCCCTTTCCGCTGCCGTCAAGCAGGTCGAGACCTACCCCACACACACCGAAAACGTTGTGGGTCTTCTCAACTACATGTCGTCACTCGACCTGGACGCGCTGGCGTACGTTGTGGTGGAGCGCCTGGCGAGCGCACGCGACAAGCTCAAAGAGGACGGCCAGAACATCGCTGGCTGGCTGCAGAGCCTTGCGTCGTTCGCTGGCCACGTGTGGCGCCGGCACAGCGCGATAGATATGCACGGCCTGCTGGAATACATCATCGCCCGGCTGCGGAGCGACGAGTGCCTTGACCTTGTGGTGCTGCAGGAGCTGCTTGCGCGTGTGTGCAACGTGGAGTGGCAGGAAGAGCTCTCCGGCCCGGCACTTGACAAGCTTGCGGGCGGGCGCGTGCTGCGCTCAACGGCTGTAGTGGTTACGCAGGGCATGCAGCGTGGCGTCAACACGGTGGCGAAGGCTATCGCACACATGCGCGCCGCGCTAGTGACGCAAGCCGACGAAGACCTGGCGGTGCCATTGCTCGCACTCATCGGCCACCAGCGCAGCGCCGCCGTGTACGCCGTGGACATGCCGCACCTGAAGCTCGTGAGCGAGCTCGTCGACCGTTCGCACGTGTGCTTCCTACAGTACGCCGAGTTCTTGCAGCTCGCGGTCGCTGGCTTACCCGAGTACGGTGCTCTGCTGCCGTCTCTCGACGAGGCTCTGCCGGCACTCAAACTTGGACCGGACTCAATCTTCCACGTGTACCGCCCGCTGCTCGCCGCGGCAGCGCTAGGTGCTCCCTCGGATGACGCTGAGATGGTAGCCATCGGTGGGAAACAGGTGAAGTACGCGGACCTACTCGACACCGCGCGCGGCATGCTACCCAGCGAGGCGTGGCAATCCCTATCGCCCGAGCTCTACCTGACGTTTTGGGCGCTCAAGCTGAGCGACGTGCGTGATCCGGCGAAGTCGTACGCTGATGAGCTCAAGGTGACGCGTGAGGCGCTCGCAAACGTGGACAAGCAGGCCAAGACGGCGCCGGGCATGTCTGCGGGGCTGGTTGACAAAGCCGGCGTGCGTAGCACTGACACGGAGAAGAAGCGCGATCGCGAGAAGGGTCGCCTGGGCAACATCATCGAGGGGCTCACACGCGAAGCCAAGGAGGCTACGGTGCGCTTCCACGCGGTTGGGTGTAGCCTGAAGGCCGCCAAGGGGCGGTGGTTTGCCGGTGCGGTCGACCCCAACGGGATCGACGAAGCGCTGCTCACGCACTGCGTCCTGCCACGCGTGACCATATCGCAGATCGATGCCATCTACGCCGCCCGTTTTGTGGAGACGCTGGTGAAGATCGGCACACCGGGCTTCAGCGCTTTCAGGTATTTCAACACGCTCCTCGCGGGCGTGCGCCCGCTCGTGTACACGGCAACCGAATATGAGGCGGGGCGCATGGGCCGCTTCCTCGCAGAAACATTCGCCGTGATCGCCGGATGGGTCGACGACAGGAAAGGCTTCGAGTCCACATCGAAGCTGCCAGGCTTTGCCAAGAGCATGGCAGATCCGGAGGCCGAGGGTGCCACCTACGTCGAGTTCGCCGCTGCGGTCACCAAGTGGTACAACGGGGCCGCGAAGGCTTTCTTGGACATATTTGAGGCCGGCGAGTACATGGAGATGCGCAACGCGCTCATCGTCCTCACCAAGCTGCAGGGCGTCTTTCCCAAGTACATGACCTTGTACGAGCACTTGGAGCGCGCTGTGGAGAAAATCAAGACGAGTGACCCTCGTGAAGACCTCAAGGTGCTCGCGAATCGCTATCACGCCGTCCTGCAGCGCGAGCAGCGTGACGGCAGCCTTCTTCCGTTCCCTGACAGCAAGGAGGCGCTCGAGCCAGCCGACTCGGATGAGGATATGGCTGAAGCCGATGAGGGCGAGGTGCCTCAGGCCAAGGCAACCAAGGGCGGTGCGAAGGCTGAGCGCAAACCTAGCAAACCCAGCGGCGGAGGCAAGCAGGACAGACAAGGCGGCAAGCAGGCGGATGGCGCTGGGCGCGAAGGCAACGATCGCCGCGATCAGCCAACGCGTGGCGGCCGCACCGCGCGCGACAGAGACAAAGGTGACGCCGATGGCGTTGGCGGCAGCGGTAGCGAATCAGGGCGTGACGCACGCGGCGGGCGTGGCGCTGGGCGCGATAGCCGCGACGGCCGCGAGCGCAATGGGCCGGCGGCCCGAGCTCGGGACGGCAAGGGTGGCGGTGGCAGTAGCGCTGGCGATGAGCCTCGCGAGAGTGATCAGCGCACGAGTGGACGCAAGCGCGGCCGTGAGGACGAGTCAAAGGCGGTTGCCCCTGCTGCCGGCTACGGCAAGGGAGCGCAGCCTCGGCGAGCTTCACAAGAAGGCAGAGATCGCGACAGCCGTGGCAACCGGGACAGCCGCGACAGCCGCGACAGCCGCGACAACCGCGACAGCCGCGACAATCGCGACAATCGCGACAACCGCGACAATCGCGACAATCGCGACGGCCGCGACGGCCGCGACGGCCGCGACAAGGGCAGCAAGTTCACCGCCGCGCGCGAGGCCGCCATAGAGGCGACGCGCAGCGGGGGAGGAACGCGTGGCGCCACTAAGCGCGGCTACGATAGCGACGGCAGGGGCGGAGATCGCGGCGGCGCGGACGACTACACCCCGCCCTCCAAGCGTGCTCGTCAGACCCGCGAGGACAGCGGCGGACCTCGTGGGCCGTCAAGTGGGGGCCAGCACCACAGTGGCGGTCGGGGACGCGGCGGCGGTCGCGGACGCGGCGGCGGTGAGCCGCCGCTGCCGCGCGGGCCTCGTGGCGGCGACAACAGGGACGACGGCCCGTCCCGGGGGTACCAACGCAAGGACGGGGGGGGCAGAGGTCGCGCACCGCCGCCGCGCAGATATAGCTGAGAGCACGGACACGAGCGGCCCCGCCGCTCGGAGCCACGCGTGCCCTCGGCAGCGTGCGCACGTCTGCGTGCGCACCCCAGCGTGCGTGGAGCGCCTGGCGCGCACTGTAATAATGTGACAGCCTTTCACAGAAAAAAGGCAAAAAAAAAAAGCGACGCTCTGCGCAGTCGCAGCGGGGCGTGGCGCACCCCACAGCGCGCCGCAGGCGCACGGGCAGGCCGCGCGAGCGGCGGCGGTGTGAACGCGTGCCCGCGGGGGGAGCGGCCGTTTTCCGCGGCGGCAGCGGTTCCGGGGGCTCGCGCTCGCGCGCACGCCCCACCTGCTCGCGCAGAGGCGCTGCGCGCCCCCTGCCGGCTGTCCCCTCCAGCGTCCGCCACCCCGTGCGCCCGCGCGGGCGCCGTGGGCGACACGGCCATGGCGCATGCTGGCGGTAGCGGGGCAGACGATGCGCAGAAGCGCTGGGAGCTCGAGAACGAGATAGGCACGCTCGCTGCGCGCGACGCCGCCGAGCTGGACGGGCTCTTCAAGTACGACGAGGCCGAACAGAAGGCCATCGACGCCGCCAAGCCGTGGCGGTCCGACCCGCACTACTTCAAAAAAGTGCGCGTGAGCGCGCTCGCGCTCATCAAGATGGCCATGCACACTCGATCTGGCGGCAACCTCGAGGTCATGGGCATGCTCACAGGCAAGACGATGGGCGACACGTTCGTCGTGCTCGACACCTTTGCGCTGCCCGTCGAGGGCACTGAGACGCGCGTCAACGCCGCGGGCGAGGCAAACGAGTACATGGTGGACTTCATCACCGCAAACAAGGTGCGATTAAGCGCGCACAAGAGTGCCTCTGCCCTGTCCCACTCTCTACCCCGTCCCCCTCCGGCAACCCGACCCACCCCTCGTGCCCGCGCGTCACCCCCACTTCGTCCCAAGAACGCTCGCTCACGCGGCCCGATGGCGCTGGCTGCTGCGCGGTTGCAGGAGGTCGGTCGGTTAGAAAACGTGGTGGGCTGGTACCACTCGCACCCTGGCTACGGCTGCTGGCTGTCGGGCATCGACTGCAGCACGCAGATGCTCAACCAGCAGTTCCAGGAGCCCTTCCTCGCCATCGTGATCGACCCAGTGCGCACGGTGGCTGCAGGCAAGGTGGAGATTGGCGCATTCAGGACCTACCCCGAAAACTACAAGCCCCCCGAGGCACGCGGGAGCAGCGAGTACCAGACGATCCCGCTTGATCGCATCGAGGATTTCGGTGTGCACGCGAACCAGTACTACCCGCTGGACGTGTCCTTCTTCAAGAGCGCCGGGGACTCGCAGCTGCTGGACCTGCTGTGGTCCAAGTACTGGGTCAGCACGCTGTCGTCGAGCACGCTGGTAAGCAACCGCGCCTTCATCGCCGGGCAGATCGCAGATCTCGCCGGGAAGCTCGAGCAAGCCGAGGGATCCGTCGGTGCCGGCGGGCGCGGCGGAGAGGGGTTCGCGATGGGCGTCGGGCCAGGCAAGGCGCCCGGGGGTGGCAAGGGCCAGTCGCAACTCGCGAAGGTCGCGCGGGACTCGGCCAAGGCGGCCGCCGAGCAGATCAATGGCCTGATCACGCAGACCATCAAGGACATCGCTTTCAACAGACCCATTGTCGGCGACCAGGCGTTGGCGGCGCTCACGTCGGCGGCCGCGGCAACAGCTACCGCGGCCGGCGGGGCGGTGCCCATGCAAGAGTAGGCGCGCGCATGTGTGCAAGTGTGCGTGCGCATGCTCTGCTAGTGCGCTGCTGTACCTATGTCAACCGTAGACCGCCAACGAAGCGGCACAAGTCTAATCGCTTGGCGGGCCGCACCCCCTCCTCGGACGGGGCGGCGCACCCTCGCTTTTCATGTACACACTCGACAGCGTCCGCACGGCAGCGCGCGCTAGCAATCGCGGTTGAGTGGAAGGGTAATTAAGGGTGTTTTATACTGCACGACGGCACAGTCCGCGCACTTACGCGTACTGGGCGCGGTTGAGAATGACGCCCTCGAACTGCAAGGCCGCGGCAGCAGACGCGTCGGTCAGCACTCGCGAGCGGAGCTTATCCAGGGCGATCATCGGCACCGGCGCGCGGCCCCGCCGACACCCGGCGCCCGGCGCCCGGCGCCACCCACTGATCCCACGGGAACGCGCATCGCTGCTCGCGCGTCTCGCACGCACCTTCTTCTGGAACCACTGCATCGCGTCGTCGCGCGTCACGCGGTGCTGGATGCCAATGCGGCTCTGGCGGCTCTTGCGGCGCGACACGCGGTAGCCCGCCCTCTCAAGCACGACGTAGAAGTCCATGCCGTAGATGCCGGTGGCCGGGTCGTACTTGAGGCCGAGGTCGATGTGCTCCGAGATGCCAAAGCCAAAGTTGCCGCTCTCCGAGAAGTTGCGGCGCAGCAGCTCGTACTCCTTCACCTTGAGGCCGGACTCAAGGATCTGCATCGCCTTCTCGCCGCGCACGGTCACGTGGCACGCGATCTTCTCGTTACGGCGGATGCCGAACGTGCGCACGGTGTAGCGCGCCTTCGAGAACACCGGCTGCTGGCCCGTAAGCTGCTCAAGCACCTTGGAGGCGCGGGTCAGGCGATCGCCCGACTCGCCGGTGCAGATGTTCAGCACCAGCTTGGCCACCTTGATCTCCCTCATGACGTTGGTCTTGCCCTCGGCCTGCGAGCGTCGGCGTCGAGCGCGGTGGGGGCGCGGACACGTCAGTGGGCGCGCACAGGACACAACACACAGCACGGACCGGCGCCGGGTGGCCGACGCATGAGCGCACACGCCCCAGCGAGCGGCGCCCCAGCGAGAGGGCCGAGCGGCCGGGTGGTGCGGCAAGATGGCGCGCGTCGGGCCGCGCAGGGCACGCGCCCCGGCCNGCTCGACGTGGACACGCTGCCCGCCAAGGTGCTGTGGGACCTGGACGCGTTCGTCAAGAGCACGAAGAAGGCCGCCGCGCCCGTGCCCGTGACCGAGGCCGAGAAGGCCGCCGCCAAGCTCGCCGAGACCGAGGCTGCCATCCGCCAAGGGCAGGAGAAGCTCGGCACGCTCGACAGCCACATCAACTCCATCGACGGCGGCGGCGCTGCCGCCGCCGCCGCCGCCGCACCGCCCGCGGCCCACCGGCGGCGGCTGGGCCGCCCTCCCTACCCAAAAAAACTAAAAAAAAAAACACGGAAGCGCAGGCGCGAAATCACACCTAATGCCGCATGATGCCTATATTCAGAACGTCACCGGAACACAGATGCGCTTCGGCTGACTCTTCCGTTGTTTTGGCTGTTTGTTTGTGTGTGTGTGTGTTGTGTGTTGTGTGTGTGTGTGTGTTTGTTTGTTTTTTTGCGTCGATTTTTCCGCCGCCATAAGAGTCCTTCGCACCGCCCAGGCAGCCAGGCGCCGACGCACCCATCAATAAAAATAATAAATAAATAAATAAATAATAAAAGGATCTTTTCGGGTGAAAACCCGGGGACGAACGGACGGAGGGCACTTCCGCGAAACATCCGCGCCCACGGAAAACGGGTCTGAATTCGGCTTCGGCGGCGGAGGCGCCCTCCCCTTTTTTTTTGTTGTCGGTCGCGCGCCGCGCCGCGCCCCGACCGACGCCCTTCGTCGTGACGCGCGCGCCTGCGTTTTGACCTCAACCCCTTTTTTCCCCCCCGGTGCGCAAAAGGCGCCCGAAAAGAAAAAGATCAAAATCAAAATCGGGGCGGGATTTGGTGCTCTATCCGCGCCGCGCAGATAATATTAGGGTACGCTCCGGCATGAAGGGTTCAATATACACATCAAAGCACAAGAAATCATGCGGCGTTTTCTGCGTCGGCGATTCGGGTTTCGGCCGAGGCCGCGCCCGCTTCATCCGCGCGCGCGCGCGCGCGCGGCCGAACCTGAACCGGCGCCCTCGCCGCGCCGCGAATTCGGCGTGCGATGTGATGTGGAATGGTGACCCTAATTGGGGTTTGACCGTAAAGGGGCGCGCGCGCGCGCGTGAGCGCGCCACACCGCCCGCGCGCTCGCACCCTCCGCCCGAGCGCCGCTGCGGCGGCGCGCGCCCGTTGCAGCGGCGGGGGGGAGTAGCGGCGGCCGTGCGGAAGTGCGTCCCCGCAGGACGCTCGTGGGCCAGGGGAGGCGGCGCGTGCGGGGTGCGAAGGGCGTCCAGCAGGACGCGACGCCCGCTGCGTCCGCGGCGTCGGCGGCCGCGACCACAGAAGCGACCGTCGAGGAGGAGGTCGCCGTGCGCGAGGATGCGGGGGCGGGGCCCGCCTCGCGGGCTCCTGGCGGAGAGTACGCGCCCAACGTGCCGCATGCGGGCGAGCAGCTGCAGGAGGCCGTGGACACGTACCAATGGACCAAGCAGTGGTACCCCGTGTGCGTCGTGGCGCACACGGACCCGGGGAAGCCGCACCACATCCAGATCCTTGGGAAGGATGTGGTGTTCTGGCGTGACGGCGGTGGCAGCTGGCGCGCGTTCGAGGACCGTTGCCCGCACCGCCTGGCGCCGCTGTCTGAGGGGCGCATCGAGCAGGATGGCACGCTGTTGTGCGCGTACCACGCCTGGCGCTTCGATGGCGACGGCAAGTGCGTGGCGCTGCCGCAGGCCAACAACGCCGAGCATGAGCGCGAGCTCTGCTCGAACCAGCGCTCGTGCGCTCGCTCCTTCCCGACGGCGGAGCACCACGGGCTGCTTTGGGTGTGGGCGGAGTCGGGGCCCGAGGCCTTCATTGAGAGCGCCGTGCTCAACCCGCCGCGGCTCAGCAAGGAGTACCAGGCCATCGAAGCGGGAGGCAGCAATGGCGGCGGGGGGACGGACTACAAAGTGAACGAGTGGATGCAGCGCGACCTGCCGTATGGCTGGGACTCTTTCTTCGAGAACGCCATCGACCCCGCGCACGCGTGCGTGTCGCACCACGGGCTCGTGGGGAGCCGCTACACCGACGCGGTGCCCTTCCAGTGGGTGCCGCGCCGCCCACAGTCTAAGGCCGACGGCTTCCGCCTGGCGCTCGACCCCGCGCCGCCGCCCTTCAACGTGGCCGGCAAGTACGAGGCCAGCTGCGAGTACGACTTCCAGCCGCCCGTGCACCTGCGCTTCGACTGGGAGCACCCTCGCGGATACGGCCTCGCCATTCTCCACTACTGCACGCCCACTGCGCCGGGCAAGTGCAGGCACTTCCAGGCGACGGTGTGCACCGCGGACGCGGGTGGGGACTTCAACGAGCAGCCCCGGTGGTTCCGCCTCAACAAGCTGAGTTTCCAGCCCGCCTGGTGGTCACACATTGTGAGCCCCACGTTCCTGCACCAGGACCTCGTGCTGCTGCACTCGCAGGAGAAAATCGTCGAGGCTGAGGAGGACAGCTGGTTCGGCGCGTGCCACATGCCCACGGCCACGGACAAGACAGTGATAATGTTCCGACGCTGGCTGCAGCGCGCGGGTGGCCTGGGCTGGCAGCTTCCGCCATCTGCGCGCCGACTGCCGCCCATCGAGCGCGACCCCGAGCGTCTCTTCGACACGTGGAACGCACACACCAAGAATTGCGTGCCGTGCCAGCGCGCGCTGCTCGTGACCCAGGGCATCATGCTCGCGAGCGCCGTGGGCTCCGCGGCGGCCATTGCCGCCGGCGACCTGGCCAACGGGCTGCTGTTGGCTGCCAATTGCGCGGGCTTCAACATCCTGAGGGACCTGTTTTACAAGTATGAGTTCAGCCACCAGGCGAACGGCGAGGACCTTTGGAATGTGTTCGCCAGGGATGTCCTGCTCAAGGAGGACGCCGGATGATTGCCGGGCTCCCGAGGCCTCCAACGAGTCCGGGGGGGGGGGCAGGGAAGCGCGACGACGCGGCGGGAGGGGGGCGCGCCCGCGCGTCGGCCGCGTGTGTGATTTTGACAAGAGGCGGCGATGTCGCCGACCCACGCCGCGCTTGCGGCCCGCGGCGTCCACTGCAGAGAGCGCCACGAGCCACGCCGACGCATGACACGATCCGCTCGTTGTTGATAAGTGAAGTGTCATGACTGTGTATCAAGACGCCTCCTCGGAGCGCCCGTGCTGCCATTGCCTCGTGTGCGAATGTGCCTGATCCAGAATCGCGGAACGGCCGCGTGCGTTATTGTACATAGTGTACAGCTGCGCCCAGAGTATTTCTCGGCCTTGGAAGCCTCCCCACACCAGAAGTAGCTAGCTAGGCCTTCTGGCGTTTCGAGGCCGAGCCATCCTCACCCCCAATCTCGGCCCCGACCTTGCTGTCCACGGCCTTGGCAACGCCGCTGGCGCCACCGCTTGCAGCGTCGCCACCTCCCTCGCCGTCGCCGCCGCCGTGGCTGTACTTGATGCGGCAGGTCTCCACCTCGTACGCGCGCTCACTCATCGCTGCGCCCCGCGTGGTTCGACACCCTGGCTTGGCGCACGGCACAGCGACAGCGTGAGCGACGGCGATTGACACAGGCTCTGAGCCCGCAGCGTTGGCGGCTGGCCGCACGCCCTCGCGCAACTCGATGGAGAGGTCAAGGTGAGCGAGGAAGGGGTCGGCGTCTGTGCCAGGCGAGGCCACGGGCACGCGCACGCTCAGTCGCGGTGCGGCGCTCGTGGACGCACGCGCGCCGCCGCGGGCGCGCGCGTGCAACCGCGCGGCGAACGTCGGCGGCGGGCAACGCGCACCACCCGCGTTGCGGAGCGTGATCTGCAGGCGCGTGCGCTCGGGTTCCCCTGGCACGTTGACGCCGGAAGCGCCGGCCGGCTCGCCGCATGTCTCCTCGTCGAAGGCATGCCTCGCCGCGGTCTCCACTACGAATCTATCTACCCTCACGTAGTCAAAGATCTCCATGCCAAGCATGCGCATGACCCTTGACATCACGTCATCGACCCTTGCTCGTATGACAAGCGCCGCCTTCGAGTCCTTGGGGGTCTTCTGCAGATTGACGATGGCCATCTTCCCACCCTTCCTCACAGCTTTGAGCGGCAGATTGCACGCTGGCGTTATCTCCATCGAGGTCCCGAGGCACAGCACCAGGTCCGCGTCGCGGCACTCGCGCTCGGAGCGGCGGAGCTCCTTGACGGGAAGCGCGTCCTCCCAGTCCAGGCAGTTGTCGCGCAGGCGGCCGCCGCACACGGGCCCCGCCAGCTCAAGCAGGTCGTCGTGGCCCTTCGCGCGCGACCTCGCCCTCTTCTTACGAGCGGTGCACCTCCGACCGGTGAGCTTGAAACCCACAGACTCGACCTCGAAGTCCCTCACGTACTCGGCGCCGCAGTCCTCGCATCGCTCGGCAAAGCAGTTGCCGTGCAGCTCGGCGAGCTCGTCGCGCGGGATACCGCTGCGCAGGTGCAGGCAGTCGACGTTTTGCGAGATGGTGTACACGACCTTGCCCGCGGCAGCAAGTGTGCGGATGGCCATGTGCGTGAGGCCTGGCCGCGCGAGCTCGAAGGGCAGCGAAGCGGCGGGCGGCGGGAGGCCTTTACGCTCACGCGTCCACACGCCGTTCGGGCCGCGAAAGTCGGGCACGCCGCACGACGTGCTGACGCCAGCGCCCGTGAACGCCACCACGCGCCGCGAGGCGGCGATGAGCTCTGCGAGCGCGCGCGACGCCTCCTCGACCTCGGCCTCCTGGGCGAAGTACTCCGCGGCGCCGAGCTGGCCGCCGTAGTCATCGCGCCGCGAGAGCCTCGAGGCGTACCCGAGCGACCCGCTGCCGATGCCGGCGCTCATCCCGTGGCGCTGCGCGCGCGCCGCAGCGCGCGGCGCGCGCGGCGGTGAGGCGCGCGCCCGCGAAGCGCTCCATGCACCCCAAAAGAACGCGCCACAGCGCGCGCGGGGGGCGGGTCTGGTGCGCCCCGCCCCGCGCCACCGCGCCCCGCCCCGATGGCGGCGGCGGCGCGAGGCGAAGATGATAGGGTGGGCGTGAGCATCATCGCCGGTGCGCTCGGCGCGGGCAAGACCACGCTGCTCACGTGGCTGGCGTTCCGCGCGGCGCCCGCGGTCGCGGAGCGCTGGGTGGCCGTGCTGAACGAGTTCGGGGAGGCCAAGTTCGGCGACGGTGTGAACACCGCCATCACGCCCGCGGGCGCGGGCGCGGGCGTAGCGGGTGCATTTGAGACTCCAAGGTCAGCGGCGGAGCGTGCCATCCTCAGCGGGCAGGCCGCCATCGACGTCTTGGACCAATCGAGCACCGTCGCCGGCGGGTGCGTTTGCTGCACGTCGGCGCCTCTCCTCGAGAGTGTCCTCGCCGGTATTCTGCGCAAGAGCCGCAGGAGGGGGCCACGGGTCGACCGCATCCTGCTCGAGCCGTCCTCACTCGCATCGCACGCTGCGCTGCTCGAGGTTTTGCGCGGCCCTCACCTCGGGGCGTTCGTGCGCGCCGACGCGGTTGTGTTCGTGGTCGACGCGAGGCCGTTTGCAGATGGCGCGGCAGCGCCGGCGGCGGGCGACGTGTCATGGCTCGCCGTCGCAGTCGCGGAGACAGCTGCTGCGGCGACAACCATCGTGGGCACGCGTTGCGTCGACGCCGCACAGGCGGAAGCCGCGCTTCCCAGGCTGCGCGCATGGGCCGCCGCGCTGCCGCCGCTGATGGGCGCCTGCGTGAGCACCTTCGCGAGGTCCTACGGCCGGCCGCGGGCGGGAGCGACTTCGACGCGGCGTGGGTGAGAGAGCCGCACTCGTCGGAGCCGCAAGGCCCAGCCGCCGCTGCCTGACCCTCGCAGCGCGCCAGGTCGAGGTGCGGCCGCGTGCCGCTCGCGCTGGCAGCTGCGCGACGCGCGTGCTCGTTCATAATAATATACGTAGTAGTCACAAAATAATATATCTCAAACCCTCGTGCATTGGGCCACGAAGTCGTCAGGGCCCGTAGAGGTCATCCGAGTCGTACGAGGAGACGCTACCGGTTTCGACGTCGCCGCCAGCGTCGGAGCCCGCGTCGGGCTCGCAGTTGTTGCAGCCTCCGCCTGCGCAGCAGCTGTCATCGCCGAGCTCCAGGTGGGCGCCCGCGCTGGCCAGCAAGTCCGGGGTGCCACTGCACGCGCCGCCCTCACAGCATGCAGGCATCGGGACTGCCTCCGCCGCCTTGGAGCAAGGGCCGCGCTCACAGCATGCAGGCTTCGGGGCCGCCGCAATCGGCGCGGAGCACGTCCCGCCCGCACAGCAGCCACCGCCAGCGCCCGCACGCTCCCCGCTCAAGGTCGCATCGCGCCCGGCGAGCACGCGCTTGGAGTGCTTGTTGTTGAGCAACATCATGCCATTTGCGATCACAACCAGCGCCGAGCCCATGTCCGCGAGTATGGCCATCCAAAGACCGCTGTACGAGGTCACTGTGGTAATCACCACGCATGTCTTGAATATGCATGCGAAGGCGATGTTCTGCTGGACCTTTCTGACGGCCGATTTCCCAAGCGCGACCACGTCCGCCAGCACGCGGAGGTCGTTCGTGAAGAGCGACACGTCCGCGGTCTCCATTGCGACGGCCGTCCCGGCGACGCCCATTGCGATGCCGACGTCGGCCGCGGCCAGCGCAGGCGCGTCGTTGACACCATCACCCACCATGGCCAGCGTGCCTGGGCGCGATTTGAAACCGCACCACCGACGTCTACTTTCGAGCTGGAGGTGGAGCTTGAGCTCCTCGACGCGCGCCAGCTTGTCCTCGGGGGTGAGCCCAGCAAACACGTTCTCGCGCAGCACGCCCACGTCCTCGGCCACAGCGCCTGCGACGCCGGCATTGTCACCGGTGAGCATCGTCACCTCCACGCCACCGCTCGCGAGCGCCGCGCACGCTTCTGCGGAACCCATGCGCACAGTGTCGGCACACGCAAAGACTCCGAGCGCGACGCCGTCCAAAGCAACCCAGCTCACAGTGCTGCCGTTTGCCTCCAGGGCGTCCTGCAGCTGCAGCAGGCCCGCCGCCACTGCAGCAGGCTGTGTGTCCCAGCTGCGCCTCGCGGCGAGTTTGCCGCTGCCAATCTCCACCAGCGATGCACCGATGGTGGCGCTGATGCCCTCGCCAGGGATGATTTTGAAATCCTGGGCGTCCGCGCCTCCCGCAGCCGGCGGCCACGCACCGCGCGACCCGAGTTCCCTCACCACAGCCTTCGCCATCGGATGCGGGCTCTGTACTTCCAGGCGCGCCGCAATCTCGAGTAGAAGCGTCTCGGCGTCATTCGTGCCCGAATGGCCGGCAAGACAGGATGCCGCGCGACGCATGGCGCCGAGGTCGTGCGCGGCGACCACGCGGGTCACGCTGAAGCTTCCTGATGTGAGCGTGCCGGTCTTGTCCGTGGCCACCTTTTTGAGGCGACCGAGGGTTTCGAGATGAGCTCCTCCCTTGACCACCACGCCACGGTGCGCGGCTGCCGCCAGCGCGCAGACGGTCACCACGGGCGTCGAAAGCACCAGGGCGCACGGGCACGCCACCACCAGCAGTGTGCAGGCCATGTACGCGTACTTTGTGCCCTTCGCCCCAAACATGGGCGGGACCACGGCGATGAGCAGAGCAGCGAAGCACACGACAGGCATGTAGTACTTGGCGAACATTTCCACGGCACGTTCCGACTTGGTCCTGCGCGTCTGCGCCTCATTCACGAGGCGGGCGAGGCGGTTCACGGCAGAGTCCTCCGACCTGGATGTGGCGGTCACCTCAACGAACGAAGTGATATTCATCGTGCCGGCGAACACCTGCGAGCCACGGCTCTTTTCGACGGGCTTCGACTCTCCAGTCAGTGTCGCCTCATCCACGGCGGAGGCGCCGGAGGCCACTTCTCCGTCAACGGGAATTTTGGAGCCCGGGAGCACGGCAAGCACCATCCCCACCTGGATGTCCTTTGCCTCGATCACCTCGCCCGTGCTGGCGAGGGTTGCTTGCTCGGGGGCGAGCTCAAGCACTGCCTCGATGGCATCGCTCGCCTTGCTGATGGACAGCGCCTCGAGCCACTCCGAAAGGCCGAAGAGCGCAACGACAGCGCCACCTTCGGCGTACTCGCCAATTACCATTGCGCCTGCCACCGCGACCGACATGAGCGTGTTGATGTCGAGCACCTTGTTGCGAATGCTGCCGACGGCCTTCTTCAGGATCCCCGGGATGCCAACGACCGCAGCTGCAACCCCGAGGTACTTGAGCCACTCCACGGCGCTCACGTGGCCAAAGATGGAAACGAGGGTGAGCACGCAGGCCAAGAGCACATTCCAGGGCGGAATGTTGCGCTTTCTCGTGGCCTTGGAGCGCCGCCCCCCCTCCTTGACGTAGGCCTCCAGGGACGCCGCGTTGAGGGCGTCTACTATGTCCGCTGCACTCACCAGCCTCGGCGAGTGCGTCACAAAAGCCGTCTTCGTCGGCACAGACACGGCAACCTCGGTCACGCCTTCCATGGCGTAGAGGATATTCTCGATCAGAGGGATCTCAGACGGGCAGCAGATGCCGTTGACGAAGATGCCAAGCCGCGCCGTATCGTCAGGCGGCGCATGGCCGTGCTCACAGCGGTGCGCGCGCTCGTGGCAGCGCCCGTGACCACCGTGCGTGCGCGCACGCGCGCGCGCATGCTGCCCATTCCCGCGCCTCTCCGCCACCGAGTCCGCGAGCTCGGAGTATTGTTTGCCCGCCCGCCGATTCAGCTTCACGATTCCGGTGAGGTGCACGTGGTTGTCGGAGCCGATATGGTACAGCCTGTTTCCATAGAGGTAGTCGTAGCGCCCGCTGTGGGGGACAAGCACTCCGTGCGCGCGCAGCGTCGCTGCGGTGGGCGGCGCCGCGTGTGGCATGTCGTCCAATCCCTCAGCGACCTCGTCGCCGAAGCTGCACTGCTCGAATGCGCCATCCGTGCCCTTGCGGCACATGAGCGTCCCGTTCGCCACGTACGCGGCCCCGCCGCAGTGCTCAACCTCCACCGGGTTCGAGCACGTCGCCTCGTCGCACAGTGGCGTGTACGTGCAGCGGCCTTCGCACGCTCGCCATGTCTTCTCTCGCGCCATCCTTGGCCCCCACGCCCGCCCCTTCTTTCAATCTCAACACCCACCCACTGGGCGTAGGCGCACGCCCCCCACAGCACAAAAGTACGCGCCGGACGCCGGCGCGGCCCGCGGCGGCGCGCTCCCAGTCCCGCAACGCCTCCTCCTCGAGCGCGCTACCCCCCGCGATGCAACCAAGCCCTCGCACCTCCCACGACGCACCACCCGCCCACGCCCACGCCCGCGCAACCCCCGCCGCCCAGCGCCCAGCCGCCCAGCGCAAAGCGCCAGCGCGCGCGCGCGGTGTGGCGACCGCGGTACACACCGCTCGTGTGCTCGCACACAGCCTCATACTGCAATTCAGGATATAGTACATCAATAACGATATATAATTTCCCCACGGGATATCTCAATACCGGTACCAGTCAAAAAAAAAAAAAAAGACACGGAGCCTGCATCGCACTGCACCCCTCGACCGCATTTTTTTCCCGTTTTTTTTTTTTTTTTTTCTCGCCGCGCGCGAGCAGCGCGCCATATCATATCATGTCGTGCGCGGGAATCGGAATCGGAATCCGCGGGGCGGCGCGCTCGAAACCGCAACGCCGTCGCGTTGAGGTGCGTTTAGACCACCTTCTGGATTGAATTCGGATGCGTTAGATTGCGTTTTCCGTGTTTTTTTTTTTTTTTTTTTTTTTTTTTTTTTTTTTTTTTTTTTTTTTTTTTTTTATCGCCGGCGCGCGCGCCTACGCGGCCGCGGCGGACGGTGCCCTCGGGCCCACGGCCAACTCGAGCAACGCCGCGGGAGACCTCCGCGGCACGAGCGGCGTGGGGCTGGGCGACGGCATCAGCGCGCACACGGACAAATGGATGACGGTGCGTGCTTTGAGGGAGGTCGGGCCGCCATCGGCACGGGTGGGGTGGCCGCGCGATGCGCGCGCTGTGCGGACTGCTTCCCCCGCGGCCGGCCTGCAGCCGCCCAGACTCGTTTCCGACCCCTAAATGCGCACGTTTGCGGACGTGCGGCCTGCTGGGGGGGCGAGGGGGAGGGGAGCGTGGCAAGCGCCCCCCTGTCTCCCTCCCGCTGCCCGCGCGTCGCGTCGCGTGCTCGCGCCCTTCGGGATGGCTTTTGAACGCCCGCCGCGCGAGTGCTGTTGCGAGATCGCCGCCTGTCGGGAAGCTCAGGGAGCCGAAGTCGCGACGCTGCATGCGCTGACGTGCGCGCGCTCGCCCGATATGCCCTGCGCTGCCCGCTCGCGCGGCGTGCAGCCCGGGACCGGCAAGAAGAGCCCGATGGAGCTCATTGCTGAGGTTGCCCCCATCGGGGTCGAAGAGGATGTTGCTGTCTGCTACGGGCACGAGGACCCCGTGCTCGGACACCCGGTCGAGTTCATCAAGGTGTCCACGGCCACCAAGGAGAACCCCGCCGTTTGCAAGTACTGCGGGCTGCGCTACTACCAGCTGCATCACTGACAGACGTCCCGAACTGGGGACACGGCAGGCACGGGGAGTGCTGGGGGGGGCGGTCATGCGCAGGAGAAGCCACGCACTTCGTCGGCCCGCGCACGCAGCCGGCGGTTGCGTGCTCGCGCACACTCGCATGGCCGGGTCCCTGCTCCTCAAGTCGCTGTATTTTTTGACTCCACGCACAGATTGACGCGGCGCGCGACTGCTGCGCGCGCGCACGCGCCTACAAAGCGCCGTCGAGCTGCCGCAGGAACTCCTCCTCGGAGAAAGCTAGCCGCCTGCTCGCCTCGATATGGAGCTTCTGCCTCTTGAGCACGTCGACGAGCTTGGCCTGCTTCTTGAAGGCCACCGCGAGCTCCGAACGCTGGCGCTCGAGGCGCTTCACCTCCTGCGTGAGCGCCGCCGCGTCTTTGCTGGCGACTTGCCTGTTCTCACGCTGGCTGGCGTTGACCTCCTCCAAAACCTTCTTGTACTTCTCGACCTCCTCGAGCGCACGGTTGAGGCGTACGTTGCGGCTGCGACCGTCCGTTTCGGCCTGGCGGCGCTCCTTTGCGGCACGCGCAGCTTCGGACTCGAGCTCGGCCACGCGCGTGCTCTTAGCGTCGAGCTGCGCCTTGAGACTGTCGTTCGAGCGCATGCGCTGCACCGAAACACGGGTGCGGCCGGCGCGGCACAGGCGCAACGAGGCGTCACCTCCAGTCAGCGCTTAAGAGCACCCCTCGCAGCCCTGCGGCCGTGCGCAAGCTCATCCCGCTCACGCATTCGCGGCCGCAGGCGCTCACTCACCTTCTCCAGCGCAGCCTCCGCCTTGGCCAGCGCCTTCTGCATGGCCAGCTTCTCCGCGAGCAGCTCCTTGACCTCGAACTCAGCGGTGAGCAGCGCAGCGGCACGCTCGGCGCTCTCCTCGGCGCTCGTCGCAAGCTCGCCCTCGAGCGCGATGATGCGCGCGCGCTGCAGGCGGATCTGCGCCTGCGACCCGATGTCATCACCGCCTCCCGACGCGTACTCCTGCGCCGACGGGCTGCCCATCCTCCTCAATACGCCGCTCCCCTCCTACAACCCACCCGCAAGGTAGCGGCGAGGCTCGGTGCGCCGGCGCGCCAGCAGCACCGCCCGCGCCCCCGCTGCGCGCGGCGGGGAGGGACAGATCCTTCCCAGAGGCTCGTATCCGCGCACCCGGCAAAACCGCCTCCCCCCGCCCCCCGCGCGCTGCCCTCGCGTGTGCGCACGCTCCCCTCCCCTCCCCCCCGCTCTCTCCCGGGGCGCGCGCGCTGTGGCGCGGCGGTGCCCGCGCGCCCGCTCGCGTTTTAAAAAAAAACGCCAGGCCTTTTTTCGAAATTCTCTTCTGCGTTTTCCATCGTCGATGCACTCATTCACATATCAGCAATACGACATGGAACGACGGGATCCGAATTGGGATGACTATTGGAGATACTGCACTCTGGGTTAGGTTTAGGGTGGTATTTGGGGTTATTTGTTTAAGGGTTATCATATTTATATCAAAACGCACCTGATCGATTCGGAGGCCGCACGCGCAGGTCAGAACGAGAGGGGCCACTCCGCGCGCGCGCGACGGCCACGGCGCCGCTCCCCCTCCCCCCCTCCCTCCGTTGCCCTTCCTTCCCTCCGTCTCCCCCTCCCCCGCCGGGCGCGATGGGCGACTTCAACGCGGTCTCCGAGGCTTTCGTCAACCACTACTACAACACCTTCGACACCAACCGCGCGGGCCTCGCGTCGCTCTACCAGGACACGAGCATGCTCACCTTCGAGGGCCAGCAGTTCCAGGTGCGGCCGCGCGCGCTGCGGGGCGACGGCGCGGTGAGGCTCCGCATGGACGGACCCAGCGCGGCGGGGCTATCGGGGGCGCCTGCGCGCACATCCTGGCAGGTCTCGCTGCTGCGCGCCTGGCCGCCCGCGTGCGCCTATTCTGCCGGCGTCTGCCAGCCGCCGGCCCCGCTCCGCCCTGACGGTGCTCCGCGCGCCGTGCCCGGCATCCCTGTCCCGCACACGTACGCACCCCAACGCCCCAACGCATCGCCGCGCGCGCGCAGGGCGCCACCTCCATCGTGGAGAAGCTCCAGAGCCTCGCTTTCGACGCGTGCAAGCACACCGTTACCACCCGCGATGCGCAGCCGGTCATGACGGGCCAGACGATGAGCATCATCGTTTTCGTCTCGGGCACCATCGCGCTACCAAACGAGGAGAGGCCTCTCAAGTTCTCGCAGGTGCGCCCGCTTCGCCAGCACGCCCGGTGTGCGCGTGCGCTCGCACAAGTGCGCTTCGATGCCCGCTCGGATGTCTGCGGGCAGACGCAGCTCGGTCGAGCGCGGATCGGGGGGGTCGTGCCTCCCGTTCATCGGTTGCTTTGCCAGCGTGTAGTAGAGGACGGCGGCGCCAATGTGCCCGCACCCGCCTGGGTACAAGCTGACGCTCTCCCGCGCGCGCGTACGTGATGTCGCCCTCATCGTTGCAGGTGTTCCACCTATGCCAAACGGCGCAGCAGAGCTGGTTCGTGTACAACGACATGTTCCGCCTCAACTAGTACGTTTCGCGCCCGACGCTGCGTGCTGCACTCGGACCTGTACTTGCGCGCACTCAGGAGTCGGTGCACGCGTGCATGGGAGCGCGCCCAATTCCTCGACCTTCGACAGGAGCAACGAGTGCTTCGTGTGCGAAGATCGAATGCCGATCGTGGGCCGAGAGGCGCCCCCCTACGCGAGCTGACACGGCGCCCCACGCTGGCAACCCTGCCACAACAAACAGCGCGTGAGCACAAGGCCTGGCACGGTGCTCGCGACCAACGATGCACACTCATGGCGTAACTATCGCAACGCGCTCAGAGTGCGTGCGCCTGTCGCTGCGCTCGTCGCTCACCATGCGCTCTCACGCGCCAACGGTGCTGAGCGAGTCGCATGGATGCTCGCGACAGGCGCGAGTCTCGCAGCGGCCGTGCCGAGTAAATGCATTCACCGTAGTCACGGTTGTCGTAGCGTACGCGTGTACACAACTACTAGTCTACACATATATAAACATTACAGCAGAGCGGAGCGCTGCGGCGACCTCTACGCGGTCACTCTGCGACCGCGGCTGCGACCTCTAGTCGATCAGCTCGACGTCGTCGCCGGTGCTTACCACGCCCTTTTGCACGACGGTACAGTACAGCCCCAGGTACGAGCCCCGCGTCCGCAGCGGCGCGCTCTCCCGACCGAAGATTGAGGCCTCCAGATGCGGCAGTTTCTCACGGATGGACACGTCTGAGCGCGGCAGCAGGTCAGAGACAGGGACTCGCACTCTCTGCTGCGCCATCCATTCACTCGTATGCACCCCCTCTCTCTCTTTTGCGCGCGCGGCCGCTTTCCGTACAACAAAGCACACATGACACGCACTCACCTGGGCGTAATGGCGTCCTCTCGCCGCTGTCTGGATCGACGCGAGTGACCGGACACCTCACGGTGGGCTCGTTCACCCTGATGACACACCTCGGCCCCAGCGCCAGGTACCTGCCGCACAAGTCGAAGTTAAAGGGGTCTGCACATTCGCCGTCCTGCGTGCCACTCAGCAAGATGTTGGGCCGGAATCGCCGCCAGTCGAGCTCCGGCTCGCCAAGGGCCTCGCCAGCCGCTCGAACGCTCTCGGCACTCACAACGTGCAGCACGTGCTCGCCCGGTCGGCCGCCAACATTGGCAAACGATGCGCCGGGCGCCTCCACCAGCTTCGGCCGCGCCACCTGGAGCGCCGACGCGAAGAACTCTTCCACATCTCGACGCCCGTCCGCCGTGGAGGTGTCCGCTCGGACCTGTGACTCCCCAGCACCCCTGCGGCGCACCGTGAGCACGTCGTCCTTGACGAGACACTCGAAGGCCGACAGCAGCGGGTCAGTTATGCCCTGGTGGAAGAGGTGCTTGTTGGAGTGGTGCCCGGGATCCTTGCCGTCCCGCCCCGCGAGCAGCGCGTCGGCCGCGGCAGCCGGCGAGGCATGCGCCAGCCAGTTTTCGACGTTTTCGGCGCGCAGCAGCGCGAATCGCCGATCGCCCGGCGCCGACGCCCCCGGCAGCAGCTCGCAGCGCTCGAGCGCCGCGCCCGCCAGCCCCTTGACGGGGTACGTCGCGAGCCGCGCCACGCGGCCAAGTCGGGGCACGCCGCGGCGGCGCGCGCGCTCTGGCGCCGCGCAGCGGCCCCCGCCACCGCTCCCCTTTTTTTTTGTTTTTAGCGCTTTTTTACAGCAGAAGTGATTTTGATATTGATTGTGCGTTTGCGTTTTTCCGTTTCTTTGTGTTTGCGTGGGGGCGTGACTCGCGCGTGTTTCGAGGTGTTTTGATTTTGATTTTGATTTTAAAACGCACCTTTTTCCCTTTTTCGCGCGCGGGGGGGCGCGCGACCCGCGTGCGTTTCGGGCAGCGTCCCGGCGCGCGATTTCGTTTTCGGCGGGATTTTGTTCGTCCCAACCGTTTTTGTTTTTGGTTTAGCGTGTGCTCTCTCGTCTGTGCCTGTGCGTGTTGGTGTGACTGCAGGCGTTTTGAGCTGTTTTCCACCGAGGGAAAACAAAAACAAAAACAAAAAAGGCGGCGTTTATCCACTGCGCGCGCGGTGGAGCGCGAGGCACACGGCGTGCCCTCGGCGCGGCCTCGCTCGCTTTACCTCCCCCTTCCCCCTCCCCCCCCCTCTCCGCGCCCCCGTTCCGCCCCGCGCGATGTCCCTCGCCAGGGTTGCCGCCCGCGCGGCCGCGCGCGGACTCGCGCTCGCCGCCGCCGCGCCCGCGGGCGAGCGCGCGTACGCGACCGTGCTCGAGGGGCTCAAGTACGCCGAGTCGCACGAGTGGGTCAAGGTGGAGGGGGACACCGCCACCATCGGCATCTCGGACTTCGCGCAGGTGCGTGGCGGGTGGGATGGGGGTCAGAGACGACCCGCGCCCGGGCGTTTGGGCGCGCCGGCGCGCACGCGCGCGCACGCGAGTGCGACCCGCGCTGCGACGAAGAGGGCGCAGCGCCAGCGCGAGAGCCAGCAGGGAGAGGCAGCGTAGCGCGTGCGGCCGTTTGGCACCCACGCGTCCGGATCGCGCGCGCGCGTCACCCCGCCACTCCCTCGGCGCATGCCGTATGGGGCGGCGTGCCTCGTCGCTCTCGTATGAGCAATACGGGGACTTTGGGGTGGGCGGGGCGCGCGGCGGGCTCCTTGGCTGCCCTACTCGCGGCGCTCCACGCGGACGGGGCGGAGGCATCCCACACCAAGCGGCACGCCATGCCGCGCCGCATGGCGCCTCGGTCGTGCGCGCGGTGTCGATCTCCCCCACCAACACCCACCACCACCCCTTCGTTCGCGCTGCCGCTGCTGACGCCGCCCCTGTCGGTCCTGCGAACCCGTTCGCGCGCGCCCTACCGCTCTTGCTGACGCGCGTCGGTCTCATCTGCTACGCTCTCTCATCCTCTTTCGCCTCCGTCTCCCCCTTCCCCCGCCCATTGCCCCGGCCGTTTGTGCGCGCCTTGCAGGAGGAGCTCGGCGACGTCGTGTACGTGGAGCTTCCCGAGGAGGGTGCCGAGTTCGAGAAGGGCGACTCCTTCGCGACCATCGAGTCGGTGAAGGCCGCGTCAGACGTGTACATGCCCGTGTCCGGCACTGTGGTGACCGTGAACAGCTCCCTGGCGGACGAGCCCTCCAAGGTCAACGAGGACTCGTACGCTGAGGGCTGGCTGGTGAAGCTCAAGCTCGCCAACCCGGCGGAGGTCGAGGAGATGATGGACGCGGCCGCATACACCGCCTCGACGGAGTCGTAGGCTGCGGCCGCCTCACCTGCCCCCGGGGCGGCGCGCGCCAGCCCTCGTTGCACCGCTGGGTGCCGTTGAGGAGATGGCTGTGGCCATGCAGGCGGGGGTGGTGCAGGGAGATGCGATGCCCCCTCGCTCCTCGCGCCGCGCCTCGCGCGCGTTGGGCGTGCCGTGCGCTCTTGCACGGATGCACTATCATGTGACTTTTATAGCACCAGGTACTGCTGGTGTCGAGAGCGGCCGCACGTGCGTTCGCGGGCCGCACGTCCCGTGCCGCCTCCGCGCACGCCAACCTTTGCCTGTGCGTGTTTGTGTGTGTTTGTGTGTGTTTGTGTGTGTGTGTGCGAGCGCGCGCACGCGCGTGTGTATGTATGTGTGCGCTCGCTCGCATGTGCATGTGCTCGTGCACACGTGTTCGCATCCAGCACGCGCACACGCCTGCATTTCTCATGCGCGCGCTGCGTGGGCTGCCACGAGCATCTCTTGCGCTGCGGCGTACGCCTCGTGCGCTGCACGGACAACTGCGCGCCTCCCGACGACCAATGTTGAGCCTGCAGCTGGCAGCGCGTCCGCGACCTTTGGCGCGAGCTCCACGCCGAGCCGGCGCAGCTGCCCGTACGCCCACGCCGAGCCGAGGATCGAGTCGCTCCACGCGACGAGCCAGCACAGCGCGACGGCAAGCGCCATGCGCCACTGGCAAGGCAAGGTGTAGAGCCACGGCAGCCACGCGCTACGAGGTCAGAGTGGGCGGGGTGTCTCTCTGTTCGTGCGTGCGTGTGGGTGTGCGTGTGCATGTGTGTGCGTGTGGGTGTGGGTGTGCGTGTGCGAACCCGACATTCGCACGTGTGCGCGCTCGCGCTCGCGCGCATCTGCGCCCGCACCTCGCCCCCGGGCCTGGTCTCATCCACCCACGCTGCGTGCCCCTGGAACATGGCCTCCTCCTCGCCCTCGTCGAGCACGCCATCGCTCACCGTCCAGTCCCTGGCGCGCTTGTCGCTGAGGCCGTTGTGGTGCATGTTCTGACGCACGAAGCGCGCGCGCTCGTGGACCGATGAGGCCTTGTGCGTGGCGCGCGGCGCCCGCTGCGGAGCGTCCCGCTTCCAGCCATCGGCCGCCGCCGCGGGCTGCGACGCGCCCTCGCTGCCGCCGTGGGGCACCATCGCGCCCGCCCGCCTCCTCGCACAACACGCCGCGTAGCCCCCACTATGGCGGCACTGGCGCCCTGCGGCCGGGGTGGTGCGTTGCGCGGCCTCGCGGCGATCATTTTGGGCTTGAACGTGCACTCCGCGACAGCCTCGGCCGCGGCCTCGGCGCGCAGCGCCTTCGTCTTGGCCTCAGCACGCGCACGCCATCCCCCCGTGCGCTCCCACACAGCCTCAGCGCGCCACGACCCAATCTCATCGCCGTGTGCGGCCTTGTCGGTGATGACAGGCGCAAAGGTGCACTCGCGGACCTCGTCGGCAGCCTCCTGCGCCGCGTACTCGGCGCGAATCGCCTCCGCGCGCTCGTGGAACAGGTCCACGTCGACGCCCTGCGCGGCGAGCCTACGGCTACGAGCGTTGATTGTCGGCTGGAATGGTTTGGACCCGCGCGGCCGCGCCGCGTGCTCTTCGTTTGCAGACGGCGCTCCTGCCGCGCGTGCCTTCGTGGCGCCGCGCACTGCGTTGGGCTTTGCCCCGTTGGCACTGGCGAGGCGGCGCAGGGCTCGATCGGCCGTGCGCTTGGGTCGCATGGCGGGAGTCGACGCCGCGCGCAGCGCGTCATCGCGAGCCGCAGACGGTGCGGCGGTCCCGTCAGACGTGCCCACGCGCGCGCGCTCGCGGCGCGCGAGACTTTCCTCCCGTGGTGCCAGCGCCAGCGCCACCGCCGCTGCGAGCGCTGGCGGCGGCCGTGCCGCCACGCGGCACGCGGGGTCCGCGCGCGAGCCGTCCGCCATCTCACGCTGGAGCATCGTCGCCGGCATGGCCGTGCGCTCTCGCTCCCTCGCTTGCTAACACACGCCTTCGCTCGCTCGCTCCCACGCCCCCCCCCCTTCCCCTGCGCGCACGAGCGCGCGAGCGCGAACGCGCGCCCTGTGACGGCGCCGCGCGAGCGGGGCCCGCCGCCCCGCCCCGCCCACGCGCGCGCGCGCGCGCGCGCCGTCGGGGAACAACGAAACTCACCATCAAAACGCATGCGGGTCGCGCAGGCCCCTGCAACGTTCGGAAATCTCCCCTTTCCTTTTTTTCTTTTTCCGTNCGCGGGCGCCGCGCGCGCCGCCATCGCCCCCGCCGCGCACAAAAAAAAGGAGGGGGCCGGGCCAGGCGCAGGGCCGCGCCGGCGGGGCCTCCGCCGCGCACGGCGACACACACACACACACACACACACCTCCCCCCGCCGCGGGGCTCACCTCCTCTGGCACACACACACACACACAGCGCACACTCCACGCAGCTGCAGCGCGCGCGCGCGCGCTTGCGCGCCCCGCCCAGGTCTAACAGATGCATTGAACGGGGTAAGTCGCGCGCGAGCGGGGATGACCCGGGTCTACTCGAGGCGTGACCGGGGATCACACCCGGTTCGACCGCGCGTGTTTCATGCGTCTCGCCCAGGTCTAAGAGTTGCGATGAACGGGGTAAGTCGCGCGAGAGCGGGGATGACCCGGGTCTACTCGCGGCGTGACCGGGGGTCACACCCGGTTCGTACCGCGTGCGGGCGCCCCCCGAATTTTGGTCGGGTCGGATCGCCCTGGCGATGCGCGCGCGCGTTGGACCCAAACCCACCTTTTCGGAAAACTGCGTATTTACATGTATTTTGATTTATCTGACAGACCCTTTTAGTGGATTGACCGTAATTGACCGTAAATGTGCGTAGGAACTGTGATACATCAGTGTGTGTGTGGCGCGCCCGCGCGACACACCGCGTGCGGCACGCGCCCCCCCCCCCCCCCCCCCCCCCCCCCCCCCCCCCCCCCCCCCCCCCCCTCCTTGAGGCCCCGCCCGGCGCGCCCTCGCGATCGTGATGCCGCGCGAGACGAAGTACGTGCTGGTGACGGGTGGCGTCGTCTCCGGCCTCGGCAAGGGCGTCACCGCGTCGAGCGTCGGCGTGCTGCTCAAGGCCGCCGGCCTGCGCGTCACGAGCATCAAGATCGGTACGCGGCGCGCGAGCGCGGCCGCGCGCGCGCGCGCCCACACCGGCCAGCGCCCCTCGCCGCCCCTCCACACCATATACCCCGCCCACCCCTCGCCCNGCTCTGGGGGAACAGTGCTCGTGGGGCAGGGGGGGGAAGGGGGGGGGGGGAGAGAGGGGGGAAGGGAAGGGGGTTGCCACTCCGCACGCCCCTCGCACTGCCTCCCGCCGCACACCCTCGCCTCTCCAGGCCTCCTCTCTCGTGCCTCGCCGCCTCGCGACTCCCGCCGCACTCCCGCCGAAGATGCTCGCCATGCACTCCGCCGCCCGCCTCGCGCCCGCGCTCACACGCACCATCATCCCGCGCAGACCCGTACCTGAACCATGACGCGGGGACGATGTCGCCCTTCGAGCACGGCGAGGTGTACGTGCTGGACGACGGCGGCGAGGTGGACCTCGACCTGGGCAACTACGAGCGCTTCATCGACATTTCGCTGACGCGCGACCACAACCTGACGACCGGCAAGGTGTACAACTCGGTCATCGAGAAGGAGCGCCGCGGCGACTACCTGGGCAAGACCGTGCAGGTCGTGCCGCACATCACCAACGCCATCCAGGACTGGATCGAGCGCGTGTCGCACGTGCCCACCGACGGCAGCGGCGAGGAGCCCGACGTGTGCATCATCGAGCTGGGCGGCACGATCGGCGACATCGAGTCCATGCCCTTCATCGAGGCGCTGCGGCAGTTCCAGTTCCGCGTGGGGCCGTCCAACTTCGCGGTGGTGCACGTGAGCCTCGTGCCCACGGTGGTGGGCGAGCAGAAGACCAAGCCCACGCAGCACTCGGTGCGCGAGCTGCGCGCGCTGGGCCTCGCCCCCAACCTGCTGTGCATCCGCTCGGAGCTGCCGCTGGAGGAGGGCGTCAAGGCGAAGCTCGCGTCGTTCACGCACGTGGACTCCAGCGGCATCATCAACCTGCACAACGTCTCCAACATCTGGCACGTGCCGCTGCTCATGGAGAAGAACGGCGCCACGGCCGCGCTGCAGAGCGCGCTCAAGCTGCCCTCCAGCACGCCCGACATGGAGGAGTGGCAGAAGCGCGCGCTTCGCTGGGACTCGCTGGAGGAGGAGGTGCACATTGCGCTCATCGGCAAGTACACGGGGCTCAGCGACTCGTACCTGAGCGTGCTCAAGTCGCTCAACCACGCGGCGATCGCCTCCAACCGCAAGCTGGTGGTCGACTGGGTGGTCGCCGAGAACCTCGAGCCCGCCGCCAAGGAGAAGGACGCCGCCGCCTACGACGAGGCCTGGGCGAGCCTGCGCGGGGCGGACGGCGTGCTGGTGCCCGGCGGCTTCGGTGATCGCGGCGTCGAGGGCAAGGTGCTCGCAGCGCAGTACGCGCGCGAGAACCGCGTGCCGTACCTGGGCATCTGCCTGGGCATGCAGGTGGCCGTCATCGAGTACGCGCGCAACATGTGCGGCATGCCCAAAGCGGACTCGACGGAGTTCAACAAGTCCACGCCGGAGCCGGTGGTGGTCTTCATGCCGGAGGTGTCCAAGACGCACCTCGGCGGCACCATGCGCCTGGGCGCGCGCAAGACCATCCTGCAGACGGTCGACTGCATCAGCGCCAAGCTCTACCAGGTGGACAAGGAGATCGACGAGCGCCACCGCCACCGGTACGAGGTGAACCCGTCGATGGTGAAGAAAATCGGGGAGAAGGGCCTCCGCTTCGTGGGCATGGACACGGAGGGCGAGCGCACGGAGATCGTCGAGCTGCCGGGCTCGGTGCACCCGTACTACGTCGCTGCGCAGTTCCACCCCGAGTTCAAGAGCAGGCCGGGCAGGCCCTCGCCGCTCTTCCTGGGGCTCATCCTCGCGGCGTCCAAGCAGCTGGACTTCTACCTCTCCGGCGGGCGCGCCACGCCCGACATGACGCAGGCGGCGGACGCCATCGCTGAGGAGAGCCGCAAGCGCAGGCGTATGTCGGCGGAGTGAGGTCGCGATGGGGCGCTGGGCTGGCTGGGGGCGGCGGGTAGGAGGGGGAGGCGGACGGGCGGGCGCGCCGCCGGGCGCGCCGTGGACTCTCTCCCCGCCGGGGGCGGGCGATGTTGATTAATGACTAGGACTTGTACAGCGGGCGCCCCCGACCCGCGCACGTGCGCGAGCATGCGTGCGCTCGTGCGTTCGTGCTCTACGTGCCCCCGGCTTTGGGCGCCGCAGCGCTCTTGAGCTCCCGTATCTTCCTCTCGGTCTCCATCCGCTTGCGCCTCTCGTCGGCGAGCGAGCGCTCGAGCATGGCGAGCCGCGCGACGGCCTCGGCGGGCCCCAGGCTGCTGCCGCCACGCGCTGCTGCGCGTTCGGTGACGGCCGTTGCCGGGTAGGTTGTCACCGTCGACGCCGGCGGCGCGTCCCATCTGCCGTCGGCGTTGCGCGGCGCGAAGCCCGGCACGCCCCACACGGACGACGCGGCCGTCCGCGCCTTCGCGCCGCTGGCGGCGCTCGCGAGCGACGCGGACGCGGCGTGTGCTGCACGGCGCGGCCGCTCGGAGCGGCCCCGCGCCCGCACGCCCGAGCGCGCCCGATCGGGGGGGGAACGCGCGCACCGGCGGAGCGGATCCCAACCCTAACCTCCCCACGCCAACATTTACGGTTTTCAACCGCGGTCACGTACGCAGGGTCTAATTTGAACTGACCATCAAAAAGCTGCGGTTCATGCCCGGGGCCTCACCCGTCGACCGCACCGGGGTCGACCTTGTGTCGAACCCGAACAGTTCGCCCACACCTCGGGTACGTTCGCGGCACGTCGTGGCACTCACCCGAACTGACTCTCATCATTCCGTGCGTGCACGCAAGGGTCCGTCAGTCACTATGCTAAAAGCTACGGTAGATCAAAGCTCGTGTGAAAACGTGAAATTTACTCGGAATTGTACGGGAGAAATTGCGGGCGAAAATGCGGCGCCGCGCATGTGAATTGATATGAGATCCAGCCACCGGGGGGGAAAAAAACGCGCTTTTTTTTGTTCCAGCATAGCATAGAAAGTGTGCTCGCCTGCCTCCGCGCCTGGCTGTGCCCGCCTGGCTGGCTGCGGAGCCGCAACGGTCGCCTCGAGCTCGCCGGGCGGTGGGCTCGCACCGGCCGGCTGACGCGGCCGTTGATCCGCGCGGCCACGTGTGCGCAGGCCGGCTGGCGCCTGGCGTGCGTGTGCAGCTGCGTGGCCGGCACGTGTCCGAAAAAGCGAGCGAAAGGAGGGTGCGGGCGTTTCCCTTTTGAATTTCGTGCGGGAGAATTCGATTATTTTTTGGAATGGAGGTTGAATTTTGGGCTCATCCGCGGGAAATGAATGCGGTGTTTCGAGACCGTGAAAACGGCAGGAGGCGAAAACGAAAACGGCCGGTCGGTGGCGGTGGGGAATTTTTATTTAAAAAAAAAAAAACGCCGCATTTTGGGACGTTTTCATTCAAATGCGATTTTACGCGGTTCGAAATGCCGCGCGGAGGCGCGCCATCGCGCATCGAATGACCTGACTTCGCGGCCGTTGCTGCGCGCCCAAATCCGATTCCGTCGCTCCGCCGAAAATCGAACGTTTGCGCGTCGCGCGTGTTTTTTTTTTTTCAGAGGCCCAATTTTTTTTCAATTTTCCGGCGCATGCGGCGCGAAAAGGGGGGCGTCGCCCCATCGTTTTCTTCTCGTCCCTTTCGATACGGGCTCTTCGCCGCTCGCGTCCTCGTCGGTTCATTTTGATCCGAATTCGCGGGTGCGACGACGCGCGAAAACGACGCTCCCGCGGGTACGTTTATCGACACACAACCTTCGAATCCAAAGCCTCGAGGGGATCCCACCCCGTCCCAAACTTTTCAAAAGCCGGACTCAAAGGTGTGCGTTCCGCGTTTTTTTTTCCTGGGGGGACAATTTTTTTTTCGGTTGCGGGCGCGCGCGGCGCGTGCGCGCGGCGCGCGAAAAGCGGGGGCGTTTGCGCCCCTGGCGTTTGAAAACGCGCGCGCGTTCGGCGCCATCAAAACGCATGCGAACGCGCGCCCTCCGCGCGGCCGCGCGCGGCCTCTGCGCGTTT
>RQSC01001018.1:47836-52836 GCA_013416795.1 Prasinococcaceae sp. CCMP 1430
GCCGCCCAGCGCTGCCCCGCGCCGCGCTGCGGGCGTCCGCCGCTGACGTCGAGCGCGCCGCCCACGCGACCCTTCCCCCGCTCTGCGCGCGGCCCCGACGCACAGCCGAGGAGGTTGACCTCTCGTCCGACATGAAGCACTGGGAGACCCTCAACGACGGCGAGAAGCACTTCATCAAGCACGTCCTCGCGTTCTTCGCGGCGTCGGACGGCATCGTGCTCGAGAACCTCTCGGAGCGCTTCATGGGCGATGTGCAGCTGCCCGAGGCGCGCGCGTTCTACGGCTTCCAGATCGCCATCGAGAACATCCACAGCGAGATGTACTCGCTGCTGCTGGACAACTACATCAAGGACCCGCAGGAGAAGGCGCGGCTGTTCCAGGCCATCGACACCATTCCGACCGTGCAGAAGAAGGCCGACTGGGCGCTCAGGTGGATCGGCTCCAAGAGCTGCTTCGCCGAGCGCCTGGTGGCGTTCGCGTGTGTCGAGGGCATCTTCTTCTCGGGCAGCTTCTGCGCCATCTACTGGCTCAAGAAGCGCGGCCTCATGCCGGGGCTCACCTTCTCCAACGAGCTCATCAGCCGCGACGAGGGCCTGCATTGTGACTTCGCCTGCCTGCTGTACTCGCTGCTGGAGAACAAGCTCACCGAGGCCACCGTGAACGAGATCGTGGCCGAGGCCGTCGCCCTCGAGCAGGAGTTCGTCTGCGACGCGCTGCCGGTGTCCCTCGTGGGCATGAACGATACGCTCATGAGGGAGTACATCTCCTTCTGCGCTGACAGGCTGCTCGTGGCGCTCGGCTACCCGAAGGTGTGGAACTCGACGAACCCCTTCGAGTTCATGGAGCTGATCTCGCTGCAGGGCAAGACCAACTTCTTCGAGAAGAGGGTGGGCGAATACCAGAAGGCCGGCGTCATGGGCGGCGCCGAGGGCGCCGCCATGCACTCCTTCTCCCTTGACGAGGACTTCTAAGTGCCGGCCGAGTCCCGAGCAGTCCCCGGTGTGTAGCCTGTGCGTTTTGCAGGAGTGCTCCGCGGCCCCCGCGAGGGTTCTAGTGCGGCGTGTTGCGTGGGGATGACGCTTCCCTGATAATGTGTATATTATCATAACAAGAAAGCGCACAGGCGCGCGCCCTGGGTGCCCGCTTGGTCGCGCCGGCCTTGCGCAGCGGCCGGCCCTAGATGAATGCGCTCGTCAGCTCGGGCAGCGGCGCGAAGGGCCTCAGCCCGTCGCCGAGCCAGTAGCTCATGTTGGCCATCTGCCGCGCGACCACCTGCTCGCGCCCCTTCCCGTGCTCCTTGGCGACGACGCACAGCAGCGCCCGCCGCGCGCCGAGGCCGGGCGCGTCCTCGAAGAGAGGGTTGGGCCGCGCCACGGCCTTCGCGTGCGCCTGCGCCGGCGGCGCCGATGCCTCGCCCTGTCGCCCCGCGCCTTCCTGCCCGCCCCCTCGCTCTCGCCCCGCCCCCTCCGCCCTCGCACCCCGCACTTGCGCACCACCTTGCGCGCCGACCCCGCGTCGCGCCCCCGCCTGTCGCTGCTCCGCCTCGTTCTCGGCGCGGACACCCACGAAGAAGCTGCCGACGGCCGCCTGCACCGCGCCGCGGCACCGCGAGGCCTCGTACTGCCTCGCAGCATCGCCTGTCTTCTCCGCCTTCGCAGCCTCCTCCTCCAGCAGGGTAAGGTACTCGCCGAGGTTGGGCATGAGCAGCAGCTGCACCACGCGAGCGCCCAGCGCAGCTATGCCCACGATGGATCCGTAGTGCGTGGTGAGCGGCTTCTTGGGGTCCATGAGCGCCCGCACGAGCGTGCGGGTGATGCGCGGCTGGAGGTTGGCGTACGAGCCGCCGAAGCGCTCGCACACGAGCGCCACGAGCGACGCGGCGTGCTCCCGCAGCTGCCAGTGGTCGACTGTCAGTGCGGCCGACTTGTCGGCGGCCGACTTCTCTGCGGGCGCCAGGCCGCCGCCGGGCCCTGCCCCGCCCTCCCCCGCGGCCTTGGGCACGCCCAGGCGCTTCCCGACCAGGCAGGTCAGAATGGACGGCATGAGCTGATGCAGGTACGCCTCGATGTGCAGGCTCGGGTTCGTGAGCAGGGCGTACGCGGCGCGCATGAGCGCCGAGAGGATGTCCACGTCGGCCAGGTGGCGCGTGACCTCGTCGGCGATGAACTGCACGAAGAGCGGCGTCAGCGGGTGCAGGCCCGTGTCCGTGCTCAGGCTCTTGAGCGCAGCGCGCAGGAGCGACTTGTTTGCGTCGGAATCGCCCAGCAGCACGAGCTCGGTAATCTTCTCGTAGTACTGCTGCAGCTCCTTGGAGATGATCTGGCGCACAACCGGCTTGACGGCGTCCTTGCCCTTGCCCGCGGCGGCCGCCGCCCCGCCCGAGGGGGGCGCGCCCTGGCCGGCCGCCGCGGGCGCCGGGTTCGCCGGGATCGCGGGCTGCACGCCCTCGATGGCCAGCCAGTGCGTCATGAGGTGCACGTCCAGCGGCGCCGAGGGGAGCTTGGAGGCGACCACATCGGTGAGATCCAGCTCGGGATCCTCGACCTGCGGCGCGCGGCGCGGGGAAGCAGGGGCGGTGGGCGTCAGCGCCATGCGCGCGGCGGCGCGGCGGCAGCGCGATCGCGCCGCCGTCCGGCGCGGGCGCGCCGCGGCCGGCGGCGCGACGCACGTAGTAGAGGTCGGCGCCGCCGAGCACGCCCGCGCGCTTGAACGACGCGTTCTCCGAGAAGCCGTACAGCGCCTCGCGGTTGCGCAGCCGCAGCGCCGCGTTGACGTCGTCCGCGACCAGCCGCCGGCGCTTCGAGTGGCGCATGAACTTGAGCGCCTCCTGGATGACCTCGCGCGTGCGGTACTCCACATCGGGGGCGAGGTGCTTGGTGATGGCGTCCGGCAGCCCCGGGTGCCCCAGGCTCTCGGCGATGTCGCTGATCGTCTCGCGCCGCACGTGCGACATGGCCGCCGCCGCCGCCGCCGCCGCCGCCCTTCGCCGCCGCGGGCCTCGGGGCCGAGGCGGCAGGGCGCGAGGGGTCGAGGGCCGCCTCCGATCTCCCTCGCCGCGCGCGGTCTGGCGCGCGCCCCGCGCGGCAGGCGCCCTAGGGGCGCCTCCGCCCCCCTCACCCACCACACGCTCCTTCCCCCCCAAAATGCCCTAACACATCAGACCGCATTGCCGCATAACAGTCCCATTCAACGGCGCGAAACCACCCGCGTTCCGCGAAAACACGCGGTGAGCGGTTTCAATCCCTTCGCATCGGCGAATTCGTGGGTGCGCGCGTACGCGCGTTTTCACGCCAAGAGGGGGTGAATATTTGGCGGGAGTATCTGGGATTTCGTTTCGATTTCGGGTTGTTGGTTGTGCGCGTGCGCGCGAGCGCGAGCGTGTGTGTGTGTGCGTGCGTGCGTGCGTGCGTGCGTGCGTGCGTGCGTGCGTGCGTGCGTGCGAGGCGGCCGCCGAGACGAGCGCCGCGACGAGCGCCGCGACGAGCGCGGGCCGCCCGCCCGCGACTACCGCGCCGACCTGCCGCCGAGCTCGATGCCCACGCTCACCGACCTCAACAAGTGCGTGCGCGCGCGAACACGCGTGTGCTTGTGCGTATGTATGAGTATGCAAACGTGTGTGCGTGCGTGCATGCGTGCGTGCGTGCGTGCGTGCGTGCATGTGCGTGCGTTGTTGCGCGTGTGCGTATGTTTGAGTGTGTCTACGTCTGTGTGTATGTGCTGACTCTCCTCACGCCTTCCCCCTCAAACACACAAAACACACACACACACACACGCACAGCCGCGTGTACGTCTCCAACCTCGCCGAGGGCGTCACCACCGACGACCTGCGGGAGCTCTTCGGGCGCATCGGCGTCATCGCCAAGCAGCACCAGAAGCGCGGGCGCCGCGACCAGTGGCCATACGCGGTCAAGCTCTACACCGACGAGGTGCGTGGGCGCGCGGGGGGGCACGGGTGGGCGTGGGAGTGTGTGCGTGTGCGTGTGCGTGTGCTTGCGTTTGTACGTATACAGTGTGTGTGTGTGTGTGCAGCGTGGTGTGTGTGTGTGTGTATGAAGTGGGAGGGGTGAAGTGGTGTGTCTTTGTGTAGCCCCGCGCTGACGCTTTGTGCGCGCGCGTGCGTGTGTGCGTGTGTGCGTGTGCGCACTTCTGGATGTGCGTGCGCGCGCGCGCGCGCGCGTGCAGCGCGGACGCCCCAAGGGCGACGGCGTGGTGAAGTACGAGGACCCGATGGCCGCGCAGGCCGCGCCGGGCTTCTTCGACGGCCACGAGCTCAAGGGCAAGAAGATGAAGGTCGAGATGGCGGAGGTCAAGCCCGCCAGCGAGTACGCCAACCGCGGGGGTGAGGGCGCGCGTGCGCGCGCGCGAACGCACATACGCTCGCGCACACGCCACATACGTGCACGCGCAAGCACGCAGACACAAACACACGCACATGCACACGCACGCACACACACGCGCGCACACGCACACACGCAAACACGCACGCACACGCACACACACACACACACGCACGAGCGCACGCGCGCACCCACACGCACACAAGCTCTCGCTGACTCTTCCTCGCCCCCTCCATTCTCGCCAACGCGGACACGCATACACGCGCATGCATACACACACACACACACACATACACACACACGTACACACACACACACACACACACACACACACACACACAAACGTACACACACCCTGTGTGCGTGCACGCAGGCGGCGGCGGCGGGTACGGTGGAGGCCGCGGTGGAGGCCGCGGGTACGGTGGAGGCGGCGGAGGCGGCCGCGGCTACGGCGGAGGCGGCGGCGGAGGCTACCGGGGCGGCGGAGGAGGCTACGGAGGCGGCGGCGGAGGCTACGGGGGCGGCGGCGGAGGCTACGGGCGCGACCGCTACTGACTGCGCGCGCGCGGTGGCGTAAATGCACACACGTACGTACACACGCGCACACACACGTGCACATGTGTACACACACACGTACGCACACACGCACACACACATGCGCAC
>RQSC01001018.1:55336-74090 GCA_013416795.1 Prasinococcaceae sp. CCMP 1430
CGCACGGCACGACCTCGCAGAAGAAAGCAAAGTCCTCGCCTATCATCAGCTGGTCCATCTCGCGCCACGCGGCGGCGCCGAACGCGCCCTCGACCATGCGCCGCGCGAGGCCCACCAGCGCGGGCGAGTTGACCACGGGCGGGTACGCGCGCGTCGTCCACGTGTCGCCGAACGCGGTGGTGTGCACCTCCGCGTCGAGGAAGTCCACCTCGGCCTCCACGCCGTGCGCCGCGGCCACGCCGGCGGCGGCCGTCTCGATCGCCGCGCGCAGCTTGGCGTGCGCGCCCTGGACCGGTACGAGGCCGTGCGCGTGGTGCGTGTGAACGGATGAGCGCACGGTGCGTAAGCGCACGCGCACACGCAAATCACGCGCACAGTCGCGCACGCACGCCGCGCACCTTTGACATGGCACGAAAGGTACCTCCAACCTCCGCTACGCCCGGGATGATGTTGAGCGCTTGCCCGCCCGCATGCAGCCGCGTGACGGAGAGCACGACGGGCTCGAGCGGGTCGCTGGCGCGGCTGACGGCGAGCTGCAGCGCAGCGACGAGCGCGGCGGCGGCGACGACGGGGTCGCGCGCGAGGTGAGGCAGTGCGGCGTGGCCGCCGGCGCCCGCGAGCGTCACGACGAACTTGCCGCTCGCGGCGAGGAACGGCCCCGCGCGTGAGGCGACCACGCCCGTCGGGAGGCCGCTCCATGTGTGTACCATGGCTGCAGCGGAGACGCCCTCCGCGGCGCCCTCCTCCACCATACGCGCGCCGCCCGCGCCGCCCTCCTCAGCGGGCTGCCACACCAGCCGCACGGTGCCGCTCGGCAGCCGGCCCGCGTCGGCCCGCGCCTTGAGGACCTGCGCGCGCGCGCGCGTGTATGCGCGTATGTGCGTGAATACACGCGTGTGTGCGCGTATGTGCGTGAGCGCATGCAGCCGCGCGTGCGTGCTGTCGCACGCACGGGCCCGCGCACACGCGCGGCGCCGCGCGCATGCGAACCTTTGCGGCGCCGAGCAGCATCGCCGCGTGCGCGTCGTGGCCGCACGCGTGCATGCGCCCTGGGTACGCGCTGGCGAAGGGCACGTCGGCCTCCTCGTGCACCGGCAGGCCGTCAAGATCCGCGCGAAGCAGCACGATGGGCTCGCCCTCGCCCACCTCCGCCACGACACCGGTGATCGCCACGGGGAAGGTGTATCGCACGCCGAGCGCGTCGAGCTCGCGCCGCACGATGGCGCTAGCGTTGTGCTCCTCGTACACCACGGCAGGCACGCGATGGAGCTCGCGGCGAAGTGCGACGACGTGATCCGCAACGGCGAAGGCCTCGGCGGCCACGCCAGCGTCGGGGGCGGGAACTTCCGCCGGGCGGACGGCACCGTCGGCGGCAAGCGCGATGCCACCCGCGCCCACACCCAAGCCCGCGTCCACGTCCGCGCCCGCAGCGACCGCGGTCGCGAGCCCCGCCAGCGCCGCCGCCAACGCCGCCAGCGTCGCCCTCGACATCGCCACTGTCATGGCCGTAGCCGTCAGCCAGCGGCGGCGCGGGCGCGCGTTGTGGCGCATCGTGTGGCGCACGCAGCGGTCCCTCGCGCCACGCGAGCACGCGCGCGCCCGCGCGTATGCGTTCGCGTGCGCGCACGCGCGCGCGTGTGTGTGTGCCTGTTGTGTGTGCGTGTGCCACTCGCGCGAGCGCGAGCGCGCGAGCTCGCGGCGGGCGCCAGCATGGCGCTCGCCGCGGCCGGTGCCCTGCAGGCCAGGCGGCTGGTGTGCTTCGTGGGCGGGTGCGTGCTCCACTCCTCTCTCGCTGGCTTTCGCTCTGGCCTCAACGCGAGCGCACGCACGCGCGCCCTGACACGCGCGGGCGCTGCACACACGCACGCGCACACGGCACGGCGCGGCACGGCACGCGCACCTCAGGTACAGCGCGCCGCGCCAGGCGGATCCGTTCGGTGGCACGGTAGGGTACGCTGACGAGGGGCGCGTGTGCGCCGGCGTGGGGTGCGTGGCGCTCTGGGGCGACGGGCGCATCGACCGCGGCGCGCTGCGCGCCCCCACGCCCGCGGGCGCCAACCCGTCGTATGTGCTCGCGGGTCCCGCCGACACACACGGCACGCGCGTGCTCTACGTCGCCAACGAGTTCACACGCGGCGATGTCGCCGGCGGTGGCGACGAGCCCGGCGTGCGCGCGCTGGAGGTGGTCCAGGACGCCGATGGCGCAACGTTGCGGCCGCTGGGGGCGCCCGTGCCCACCGGCGGTGACCTCCCGTGTCACGTTGCGCTCGGCGCGGGCGGCGGCGTGCTGTGCGTGAGCCACTACGGCGTGGGCGGCGTCGCTGGCGTTGAGGTGTGTGGGCGCGCAAAAGTGCACGCGCATGCGGACACACGCGCGCGTACGAGAGCGCGCGCCCACGTGAACTCAAGCACACCCACGAACGCACGCACGCGCACACGCGCCCACACACGCACGCACGCGCGTATGCGCGCATGCTGACGCACACGCGCAGGTGGGCGCGGACGGCGCGCTGGGTGCGGTAACGTCGAGGGTGGAGTTCGCCTTCGCGGGCGTCGGGCCGGACTCGGCGCGGCAGGAGGCCTCGCACGCGCACAGCGTCGAGCTCGATCCGCTGCGGCCTGGGAGCGCCCTGGTTTGCGACCTGGGCGCCGACACCCTGCACCGGCTGGTGGTGACTCGCGGCGTCCTCGCCGTGGAGAAGGACGAGGTAAGCGAACGCGCGCGCTCGCGAGCACACTGCATGCGCACTCGCGCGCGCGCGCGCGCTGACTCGCGCTTCAAGAGCTCGCCGCCTGTGGCGACGCCGCCGGGCGGCGGCCCGCGCTCGCTCGCATGGCACCCGTCCGGCCGCTTCGCGTACGTTGTGCTCGAGATGGCCGCGCAGGTCGCCGTGTACCGCCGTGCGGCAAGCGCTGAGGGAAGCTCCGGCGCGGCAGGCGCGCTCGAGCTCGTCGGCGTGTCGCCCACGCTGCCCGAGGGCTGGCCCGCGCCCTGCGACGAGCCCAGCTGGTCGCGCAACCGCGGGCGCTGGGCGGCTGACGTTGGTGCGTGCGCGGTGGGGGAGAGCCGAGACTCGATTACCTGACGGGAAGGTCGCGTCGCATTTGTTGGCGCACGCGCTCACGCGCGCGCCCAAGATGTCACACAGATGCGTACGCGCACACACACGAGCGCTGACACGCGTGAGCGAACGCACACGCTGCGCGTGCAGCCGTGACACCCGACGGGCGCTTCGCCTTCGTTTCCAACCGCCTGCACGACAGCATCGCGCGCTTCGCGGTGGACGCCACCACGGGGCTGCTCTCCCTGTTGGGCCACACGCCGTGCGGCGGCGCGTGCCCGCGCTGCATGCGCCTGTGCGCGGGCGGCGCGCTGCTCGTCGTCGCCAACCAGCACAGCCACTCGGTGGCCACCTTCCGCGTGGACGCCGCGACGGGCGACCTGGAGCTCGCCGACGCCCTCGCCGAGTTCCCCAACGCCAGCTGCGTCGAGGTCGTCGAGCTACCGTCGTGAGACGCACATGCGCCCTCGCAGGCACACACACACACACACACACACTGTGCGGTTAATAATAGGCGCTATTGAACGATCGGTCGGCGAATCGCTCGCACTGTTTTTGGTGGGAGTCGATGTCACCACCCTCGCAGCCGTTTCGAAATTCAAACGCGACCGCGCGCGCGCGCCGCCGCAGGCCTCTCAGGTAGAGTGGTGGGGGTGGGGAGGGGGAGGGGGCCACATCTGCGCCACTGGACACACGCACACGCACACGCTCACGCGCGTGCGCGCGCGCACGTTTGGCCCTGGGGAGCGTCGGCCGCACGCGCGCCGGCAATTGCGCGCGGGATGCCGGCGCTCGCCGCGCAGCGCCGACGCCGCCGCGGCGCGCGCCCGCTGCGCGGCGCTTGCGACGTCGTCCGCGGAGTGCGGCGGCGAGCGCGTGCGTTTCTACGAGGCGCGCGCTGCAGGCGACCAGGCACGCGCCGCAGGTGTGGACGTGCTCGTGCTGCACGAGTTCTTCGGCCTCACGGAACGCGAGGCGGCCATTGCTGACGCGCTGGCGTGCCGCGAGGGCGTGCGCCGCGCGCTCGCTGTCGACATGTGGGCCGGCGAGGGCGCGACCGAGCGCCTCATACCGCGGGCGATATGGCTCGCGCTGCGCCCGGGGGGCAGACGCGAGGCCGTCAGGAGGGTGGCCGCCTTCGCCAATGCCGTTGCGGCGCCCGCCGACGGCGCAAGCGAGGAGGCGCCTGCGGTGGCGACGCTGCTCGTGGGCTTCTGCTACGGCGGCGGTGTCGCCGCGCGCGCGGCGGCTGCGCTGGGCGGAGGCGAAATGGGGGGGCGCCCGGCGGCATTCGCGTGCTTCTACGGCGCGCCGCTCGACGCCGACGCCGCGGACGACGAAGAAGCGCTGCACCGGCTGCGTGGCACGCGCGCGTTGCTGGTCTACGGCGGCCGTGACGCGCAGTTCCCGCCGGCGGCCGTCGACGCGTACGAGCGCGCCCTCGAGGCCGCGGGCGCGCACGCGCGCGTCGCGCGCTACCCGGCGCAGGGCCACGCGTTTCTGCGGGCCGTCCCCGAAGACGGCGACGGAAGCAATGCCGACGCCGCGGACGCCTGGCGCGAGCTCGAGGCCTTCGTTGACCAGGTCGCTGCGGACGTCGCCGACGCCGCCAGCTGAAGCGCAATTCCGCCAGCTTACGCGCGACCACGCGGCTGTAACAGTGATGTATTATCGGAGCTCGTCGCCACCGCCGCCGCGGTCGGCGGGCGCGTCGCCGGCAAGCCTGCGCGCGTATTCGCGCGTGAGGTTGAGGTAGAGGTACGGATCGCCCCCGTAGCCCACGTACTCACCCGCGGGCAGGCCGCGTGCGGCAGGCCGCACGACGCCATCCGCGGCCGGCTCGATCTGCGTGCCCTCGCCCCACTCATTGTAGCTGGTGATGGCTACGCCCAGCACGTTCCCTCCGCCCCCGCCGGCGCGTCCGAAGACGCGCAGCGCGCCCTCCCATCGCTCCCTGTACACGTCCCCGCCGCGCCTGTCGATGGTGTGCGCCGCGTTCCACGGCCGTATACGCGCGTCGTCGTAGCCTGGCGCGACGCACGGGAAGAAGCCCATTCCGCGCGAGCGTAGCTCTCCCACCATGGCGTCCCAATTGCGCACGGCCGCCCCGTAGCCCATGCGCTCGCTGGCGAAGTACGGGTACGCTGCGTCGAAGCCGCCCGCGGCAAGTTCGGCGCCGTGGCCGCGCTCAAGGAAGAGGCCGACAGCGAAGACATCGAGCGGCGTGCCACGCACGCTGGCGCCTCCCCGCGCGAGCACCGCGGCCCAGTCAGAGGCCGAGATGTGGTAGCTGTCGTAGACGAAGGCGAGCGGCCTGCCGGCGACGCGAGCCAGCGCGGGGTGCGCGAGCAGCCGACCCCCTTCGGGTGACGCGAGGTATTCGAGGTCCTCGCGGAAGCTCGCCGCGGTGCGCCCCGGGTATGGCTCCATGTGCAGCGCCCAGCGCACACCCGCGGCGGCGCAAGCGTCCGCTGCCTCGGCGAGCCGCGCATCGGTGCTCACGCCTTGTGTGTCGGTGGCGCCCTCGCGCCACGATGGCCCCCACCAGCTCATGGCAAGAACGTCGATCCCCGCCGCCTGCACGAGGAGGGTGCGCACGCGCGTGTGCGTGTGTGAGCGCGCGCAGTCGCGAAGGGGGGCAACGGGGGGAAGGCCTTCACGCACGCGCTGCGCCGCACTCCGCCCGCCTTACCTTGGCCTCCTCCGCCTGCGCGCGCAGCGTGTCTGCGTCGGCCGACGAATACGGCCCACGCAGCGGGTAGAACGGCGCGTGGATGTCGTCAGGCGGCGCGTGGCGCGCGCCGACCGACGGATGCTGAGCGTTGACCTCGGGCGTCCAGTGCGGCAGCACCTCGTGGTCCCAGTGCGCGTACGGCGCGCGTGGCGCGCGCCCCGTCGGCGCACCGTACCACAGGTAGAAGAAGGCCACCACGAGCGCGCGCGGCGACGCACCCGCCATGACGGCGACGGAAACGGGAGGCAGGGGGGCGCGAGCGCCCCCTCGTGTGGCGCGCGCGCGTCGGCGCCATGGAGGTCCCCCGCCACTGCCACGAGCAGGTCCACCCGCCGGCGCAGCCCCCAACACGGCGCGTTACGGTTTCGCATTTCAAACCGAGGTCAAATTGCATTAGGAAGAGCTTTTTGAAGGCGGCCGAAGGTCAGCGCACCGCACGTCAAAGCGCACGCAAGTCTTCAAATTGGGTAGGGTCAGCGTCTGTCGTATCTCAGGTCAAAAGCATTGATACTCTGCAGCAGTTTGAATGCATTGAAAAGCTGATATGAATATGATGGTCCTCAAAAAGGCGCGGGTGTTGGCAGTGTCGGAGGGCTCCAACACCCCTCAGTCGCCGGCGATGGCGGAGGTGGCGGAGGTGGCGGAGGTGGCGGCGGGCGTGAGGGTGGCGGTGGAGGTGAATGTGAGGAGGGCGGGGCAGAGGCGGATCTGAGAAGGGCCGAGGGCCTCCTCCTCGAGGCGGTGCTTCGCCAGCTTGGAGAGGGAGAGACAGAACAGGCGGGCGAGCGCGCCCGCGGGCGCGGGCGGGCAGGCGCGGCCGTCAGGCCCGCGCGCCTTCCGCATCAAGCCCTTCAGCCACAAGCTGCAGATGGACCCGCAGTACCCAGGTGCGCGCGCGGGGGAGTGGGGGCAGAGCCGGCGCGCCAGGCTGGCAGGCGGGCGGGTGGCGCCCAGTATGCAAACTCGTGCGCGCGCAAAAGACCGCGGAGGCGCGCGCGCCGTCGCGATGGCGCGGGCCTTGCGATGAGGCGCCGCCGACGGAGCGCGGCGCTTCCGCCGCCCTTGTACGGAGCGGCATGACGGCCGCCCGACAGCCGCGGGCCCATGCCGAGCACAGGCCAGCGCGGTGGGCAGGCGCCGGCATGCCCGCGCCACTGCTGTTGCGCGCCCTCGCGCAAACAAACGCGGCCTCGCAAGAGCGCTCTGCCTGCGGCCGTCATGCGTTACTGCTGGATGCCCTCGCCTCGCCGCTGACCCCCTCGCATCGACCCTTCACACTCGCTGCTTTGCGGTGTTTCCTTCCCGTGCTCGGGCGCCGCCTCGCATGCAGACAAAACGTGGAAGATCATCCGCGACGCGATCCGGGAGATCAACACTCGCAACCCGAGCGGGCTGTCGTTCGAGGAGCTCTACCGCAATGCATACAACATGGTGCTTCACAAGTTCGGCGACAAGCTGTACGACGGCGTGCGCACGGAGATCACTGCGCACCTGCAACAGGTATCGTCGAAGATCGAACAGGCGCAGGGCCTCGAGTTCCTGGAGGAGCTCAGGGTGAAGTGGAACAACCACAACGGCTCCATGCGATGGATGGGCGACATACTGATGTACATGGACCGCACCTACGTGTTGCAGCAGCGGAAGATGTCCGTGCACGAGATGGGCTTACAGCTGTGGCGTGACCACGTGGTGAGATCGCCGCAAACGCACGAGTGGCTGCAAAAGGAGATGCTGGACAGAGTGGCGCGCGAGCGGCAAGGCGAGGTGATCGACCGCGGGCTGATGAAGGGCGTGGTGAAAATGCTGACAGACCTGGGCCTCGCCGTCTACCGGCAGGACCTCGAGGCGCCGTTCCTCAGGGACGCCACAGAGTTCTACTTCGCGGAGGCGACGGAGTACATGTCGCAGTGCGACTGCTCCGAGTACCTGCGCAAGGCGCAGCGGCGGCTGGACGAGGAGCTCGAGCGCGTGTCGAGCTACCTGGACAAGTCCACTGAGGAGAAGGTCTTGGATGTGGTTCAGGAGCAGATGCTGGAGAAACACATGCAGACGCTGGTAATGATGGAGAACAGCGGCCTCGTGAGCATGCTGCTTGCCGACAAGTACGACGACCTGAAGCGCATGTACACGCTTTTCAAGCTCACCTCACAGGGACTGTCCACGATGCGCGGCGTGCTTCTGGAGCACCTGCGCTCGAGTGGCAAGGTGCTGGTGACGGACCCGGAGCTGTGCAAGGATGCGGTGGCGTACGTGGACCGGCTGCTGGTGGAGAAGGCCAAGTACGACGCGATCGTCTCGAAGGCGTTTGACAACGACAAGTCCTTCCAGACGACCATCAACAGCGCCTTCGAGTACTTCATCAACCTCAACCCGCGCTCGCCGGAATTCATCTCGCTGTACGTGGACGACAAGCTTCGCAAGGGCCTCAAGGGTGTCAGCGAGGAGGACGTGGAGAAGGTGCTGGACAGGGTGATGATGCTGTTCCGCTACCTGCAGGAGAAGGACATTTTTGAGAAGTACTACAAGCAGCACCTATCGCGGCGGCTGCTCGGCGGCCGCACGGTCAGCGACGACGCCGAGCGCTCGCTCATCGTCAAGCTCAAGTATGAGTGCGGCTACCAGTTCACGTCCAAGCTCGAGTCGATGTTCACTGACATGCGCACGAGCCGCGACACGATGGAGGGCTTCCGAAACATGCTGCGATCGACCGACACGGCCATGGCGCTTGACCTCAACGTGCACGTGCTCACGACGGGCAGCTGGCCCACCACGCCATGCAAGTGCAACCTGCCGCAGCAGCTGGTGGAATGCTGCGAGCTCTTCACTAATTACTACCTCAACGCGCACTCGGGCCGCCGCCTCTCGTGGCAGACTAACATGGGCAATGCCGACGTCCGCGCGACCTTCGCCAAGTCCAAGCACGACCTCAACGTGACGACATACCAGATGTGCATTTTGCTGCTGTTCAACGACACGGACAAGCTCACCTACGGCGAGATCGCTGCTGCGACCGCGATCCCCGCCAACGACCTGAAGCGCGCGCTGCAGAGCATGGCGTGCGTCAAGGGCAAAAACGTGCTGCGGAAGGAGCCGATGAGCAAGGAGGTGCTGGAGAGTGACACATTCAGCTTCAATGACAAGTTCCACTCGAAGCTGGTGAAGATCAAGATTGGAATGGTGAGCGCGCGGCAGGAAACGGAGGGCGAGAAGGCGGAGACGCGCACCAAGGTGGACGAAGACCGCAAGCCGCAGATCGAGGCTGCCATCGTGCGCCTCCTCAAGAGCCGCCGCGTCATGGACCACAACACGGTTATCGCCGAGGTCACCAAGCAGCTGCAGTCGCGCTTCGTGCCCAACCCCGCGGTCATCAAGAAGCGTATCGAGAGCCTCATCGAGAGGGAATTCCTCGAGCGCGACAGGGAAGACAGGCGCACGTACCGATACCTCGCGTGATGCACGCGCAGCGCCGCGCTGTAACATTGCCACTCCCTCCTCGGCTGCTGCCAGAAGCCCACCAGCCCGCCTGCAAGCCAGCCAGAGCTCTCTCTAGCCTGTTGCGCCCGCTAGCCAGCCGGCCGACCCCCCAACGCCATGCGCTGCGTGTGGAGTGGCAGGCCCGTCCGACCGCACGGCGCCATCGCCTCCGCACAGCCGCGTGAGGGGCCGCTCGGTGGGTGGTGGGTGCGAACGAAGGTCAAAATGCATCCAGATCGGCGATGGAGGAAAAAAAGCATGCGGATGCGCGCGACAGACAACCGCCGCTGCTGCGGGCGCGCTGCTGCTGCTGCCACAGCGCGCGGGGGCGGCGGGGGAGGAGGGGGGCGGTGCAGCATTCGCCCTGCGTCAAGGCGCGGCCTGTCGCCATGGCGGCGGTGGCGCGTGTGGCGGCGGCGGCCCTGACGATGAGCACTTTCTTGACGATTCGGATGATGATTGCGTCTTACGCCCTCGGCGGCCTCCCCTCCCTCGCGCGCGCGCACGCGCCCTCGCGCATCCGCCCCGGCAGCTGCTGCCGTCATCCGACGACCCCCATCAAACGCAACGCGCGCGCGCGTCGGGGGGCGGACCGCCGGAGCGCAAAAAGCGAGAGCGAAAGCGTGCTTTCGAGCGCGCGAGTCGCCTGCGGGCGTGGTATCGCGGCGACGGAGACGAGCGCCGGCGGCGGCTGCGGCGGGCACACCGGCCGTGGCTGCCTCTCGGGCGGCACGACCCGCGGCGGGTACGGTTGCTGGCGCGTTCGCTGCATCGGCCGTGGCAGCGGGGCTCGCGGCTTCTGCCGTCGCCGCGCCTGTCGTGCTCGCGAAGGATGCGCCCCCCGCGGCGAGCTCCGCTGGGCGCGCGCTCGCCGCGCCGGCGACGCTGCCGGAGATGGATATCGTGCTGTACCAGTATGAGGTCTGCCCCTTCTGCTGCAAGGTCAAGGCCTACCTCGACGGCCGCGGCATCCCGTACCGCACGGTGGAGGTGAATCCGCTCTTCAAGAAGGAGATCAAATTCTCACCTGACTATCGCAAGGTGCCCATCGTCATGGTGAATGGCGAGCAGCTCAACGACTCGTCGCACATTATCGATGCCATTGAGGCAAAGATCGCCCAGGCCAACCCGCCCGCCGCCGCCCGGAAGTCCAGCTGGTTTGGGGGCAAGGCTAAGGCCGCCGAGGGCGCCGGCGGCTCGCCCGAGGACGTCGCCAAGTGGCGCGCGTGGGTGAACGACCACCTCGTGCACCTGCTGCCGCCCAACATCTACCGCACCCCGGCCGAGGCAATGCGCAGCTTCGAGTACGTGTCCGAGGTGGGTAACTTCGGCACGTTCGAGCGCTCAGCTGCGAAGTACTTCGGCGCCGCTGCGATGTACGCCATCTCGGGCAGGCTCAAGAAGAAGTACGGCATCGTTGAGGAGCGCGCCGAGCTCTACGCAGCGGTCGACGAGTTCGTCGCGGCCGTCGGCCCCGACCGCGCCTTCCACGGCGGCGACGCGCCCGACCTCGCCGACATGGCCGTCTACGGTGTCCTCAACGCCGTGCAGCTCATCGGCGCCGACACCTGGGAGGACCTCAACGAGCACTCCACCATCGGACCGTGGTTCAAGCGCATGCAGGCAGCGGCCCCATCGGCGCGAACCTCGGCGGACTAGCTAGAGAGTGGCCCGCGGCGGCCGCGCGGCCGGTCGCCCAACCGCGCCGCGCGTGGGCCAGCCTGCACCCCAGCTGCGAATGCGCGGCTGCCGCCGGGCGCGCCCCGCCGGACGCACCCTCCTGCCGCCCCTGGCGGCAGGCGCCTGCCGACGTCGACGTCGTCGGAGGCAGACCATTTTTTCAATGTAATTTCGTATGTGTTTTTGCACCGACCGCACCGTCCTCCCGCGGCCGCAGGCGCGCCACAACTCGGGCGGTTTGCGGCGGGCAAGCAGGGCCAGCGCCGCCCTGCCGCCCAGCACCGCCCCGTCGTGGCGCCGCTGCCGCTGCCGCGCGACGCCGTGGGCGCAGGCGCGATGGCGGCGGCCACCACCGCGAGCGGCGGCGACCTGCTGCGATCTCTGCCGCACGACGCGCTCGGCTACGTGCTTCGCATGCTGGGTGCACGCGGGCTCGCGCAGCTCGCCTGCACCGCGCGGTGGTACCGCGCGCGCTGCACGTCAGACGACTCCGTGCGCTTGGTGCTGGCGGCCGCAGCCGCTGCGCGCATGGCAGAGCGCGAGAGCGGATATGGCGACGAGGGGGAGGGCACACCCCCTGCTACGCACGGAGGTAGAGCCGAGCTCGGCCGAGGCGGAGTGCTCGCCGCCCACGACACCGCCCGCACTGCGGCATCGCTGGTCGGTTTGCCGGAGGGTGAGGGCAACGCAGCTGCTGTGCTGCGGCGTGCATGCGCGCCCGCATTCAAGGAGACCTTCGGGGTGCCCGTGGATGCGCTTGTGCACCCGTCGGGGGGGGGTGCGTGGGCGCATCGCTTCGTCGCGTGCGGCGAGCGCTGGGAGCTGCGCGTGGTGACACGCTTGTACGATCCGGATCTTTTTGACGACACCGACAGCGACAACGACAACGACAACTTCATCGACGGCGCGGCGCAATTGCATCGCTGGGCTGAAGGCAGGCTGCGTCGCCTCGGCAGGCGCACCTGCGCCGGTGAGGTGCACGCGCAGCTCGCGCACGCATACGCGCGCGCTCCGTCCGCCGCGCCAGAACCACGGGAGGCGGCCGCGCGTTTCGTGCCAACCACGCCCGGCGAGGTCCGCTATCAGAAGGCTAGATCGTTCGACGCGCCTGTGTGCCTCATGGAGTGCCCCCTATCAGGACTGCTGAGGGCTGCACGTGGCGCGGGCACTGGAGTCGACGGCGACCTTGCGGAAGCATCGACCGTGCCTGTGGTCGTCACGATGGCGTCGGTTGCGCGCGGAAGGGCCACGAAGTATCGTGCCCCCGAGGACAACAGCGCGCCCGCATTTGGGCGGGCCGAAGGTGCCGGCAGGGCGGACGCGCTGTGCAGGGCGCTGCTGCCGGAGGGAGCTGGCCCCTCACGCATGGAGGCCCGGCTAGGCTTCCACGACGAGTACGTAGCGGCGGTGTGCACGTTCGCTCTGGCATGCCTTCGCACCGACTACCCCTTTCCGGGCCGGAGGCGCACATACACCGCTGGCCGCAGGCCGCAGATGACGTCGCGCAACGCGGAGGACCTGGCGAGGGGGCTCGCGCGGGCGCTCGAGCGGCCCCCGGCCCTCACGTCGCTCAGACTGGAGCTGGGCCTCGGGCAGGATCGCGCGGACAGGGCCGACTGCGCGGCCGCCCGCGCCCTCAAGTGCCTGGCCGAGCACCACTCGTCCGCGGTCGTGAGCACGGGCGCCCTCAGCGCGCTGTACAGCGTGAGGAACCGATTGCTCGCCGGCGAGGGCCGCGCCGACAGCAGACTCCGCGCGATGGTCGAGGACGCCATCCAAGTCGCCCAGCAGGCGGTCGACAGCAGGCTCCTCGGCATGGTCGAGCTCCTCGAGGCGCCTGCTGTCGAGCTCCTAAACCCTAAACCCTAAAACACAAGCCTCCCGCGAGGCTCCCACTCGTCGGGGACCCACCGGCTAAAACAAAAAAACATTTTAACCTAAATTCCGAAAAATTAAATACCAGCTCGCGACCCCACCTTTTTATTTGGGCGATTCTGCAAGTCGCTCAACTCGCGCGAATCTCAACTTGGTTGCGGTGGCCGAAAAGTGATATGGCGCTGGCCTCATGCATGCACAATCATGGCCATTTTACGTACTCGTGGCTGCGAAAAAGGAGTGAAATTTTTATTTTTGTGGCCTCGCATTTTTCGACCGGAAAACACCGCCGTCACAAAAAAAAACTGCGCTCACGTGCATGGGACTGTCCCGTACGTGGCTGCGCGGGGTCGCGCGCGCCCGCCGGGCTTCCGGGGCGCGCCGGAGGTCACTTCGCACGCGGCGCCCGCCCTCGCTTTCGGCGCCCGCGGTTCGCGCGCCGCGCCGCCCGGCGCGCGCGCTCCGGAAAAAAAAAAACGCCCGGAAAAGGATGGAAGCGGCAGGGAAAGAGGAAAAAGCCCCCCCAAAACAGATCACAAACGAACGAACGATGGAAAAAGCAAAAGCAAAAGCCGGGAAAATTAAAGAAAAAGACGCGCTGCGAATCGAGGTTGGGAGCGGAGGGAAACCGCGGGANGCGCGCGTGGCGCCGCGGTGCGCCGGCGAGGCGCCCGAGCGCGACGAGCGGCTGAGCAGCACGATGAGCAACCTGGACGCGCTGCTCGGGCCGGACGAGGCCAAGCAGCGCGAGGCGGCGAGGATGGAGCGGGAACGCGAGGCCGCTGTCCGGCGCGCCGCGGAGGCCGAGGCCGCCAAAGAAGACGAGCAGGTGAGCGGCGGTGACCAGGGCGCCTTCGGATTCTTCGGCTCAGACTCCAGCAAGCAGCAGGGGGAAAAGGTGCGCTCGCGCGAGGGGTCGGCCCCGCGCACCCGGGCGAGCGATTAACTCAGGCGCCGCCGCGAGCGCGTGCACCCGCCAATGGCGCGCGTGGCGTGGAGCGGCAGCTGACGCGGCGCTCTGTTGTTGCGCGCGCGCTCGCGCACTGCCGCACTGCCGCACGGCCCTGGCCATCCATCCACCCACCCCAACCGCTCCGCTGCACACTCGGCCACGCGCGGCTGGCAGGGCATCCAGCGGGCGTCGGGGAAGGACCAGCCCGGTGAGCACATCGCTGACCGCACCATCGCGTCGCTCGCGTACCTGCTGCCGCTCTTCGATGGCCTGCGCTACTCCAAGTTCCTGCTCCTGCAGGTGCCGCAGCTCGGCCTCCTGCTCGCGCCGCTCGCGCCGGCGTACCAGATGTACGCGGGTGCGGGCTTCTTCGGCAACCTGATTCTCTTCTTCGGGCTGTACTTCGGCATCGCGAAGAACAACTCGCTGTCGAACCTCGTGCGCTTCAATGCGGCGCAGGCAATCGTGCTGGACATCGTGCTCATCCTGCCGGACGTTCTGCTGCAGGGCTTCGGCGGCGTGGGGTCCGCCATGGGCGACGCGGGCGTGCAGGTGCAGATCATTTTCTTCAACACCGTGTTCCTCGCGACGTACCTGAGCTGCGTGTACGGCGTCGGCTCATCGCTTATCACTGGTAAGACCAAGGCGACCGAGCTGCCGTTCATCGCCGATGCTGCGAGGATGCAGGCCGGCGTCTTCGAGGATGACGACTGAAAGGGAGGCGGAGGCGCTCTGTGCGTACGCACACTGTATTGGCGTTATTTTCTTGACGAGACGGCACGCGCGCGCGCTGCGGCACGCGCCCGCGCGCGCAGGCACCGCGTGCGCGCAGGTGAGCGAGGCTGCATCGGACGGTGCGGGACGCGCGCGAGTGAACGCGCAGTGGCACGCCGAGCAACCTCTGCGATGTGTGCAGGTCCAAATTACAATTGCGCCTACTCCTATCTCTCTGCCATCTTACATCGGTGAATACCACCGCCACTCCTAATACGACAAATGTGCATGTGCGTGATTTAAGGCGCCCGTTTCCGCCTCCTGAGAAGGGTGCGCAGGCGCGTGCGCACGGCGGCCGCACGTGCCTGGGTGCGCGCGCGCCTTTCCCTGCGCACGCGCTCTGCTGCCTGTCGCGCGTGCCCCATGAGCATACCCTCGAGCGCAGCCACCGCCTCCTGCTCGTCCGAGCGCGATTCGCCCGCGGCAGAGAGCCACACGTCCGCGCCGAGCAAGGTGCGGTCGAGCAAGACAGCCGCGGGAGACCCGCCACCGCCGTCGTCGCCGCGCGCCTGCCAGCTGAAGTGTTCGTAGCCCTCGGCGGCGCCCGTGAGCGCGTTCAGGGAGGGCGCGGATGCTGAGAACGCCGCCGCCATGTTGGTCAGCGCGCCCCTGAGCGACCAGCTAGCCGCCGTCGGGCCGGCATCGGCTGCCACGTGCACGAACACGAGCGCCCCGGCCATGTCGAGCCGCGCGCTCAGGCGCGAGAAGGCTCGCACGACGGCGTGCGGCGAGGGCTCGCGAGCGCGCCCGCGCGAGAGCAATGCACGCACGACGGCGCGCGGTGCGAGCTGGCGCGCGCGCCCGGGCGAGAGCGGCGCGCCGCCGCCGATGAGCAGCACCACCGAGCGGCGCTCGTCGAACGCCGAGCGGCAGATGCCCTGCCACCCGGCCTCGTCTGTCCGCGCGATGCGCTGCACGCGCGGCCGTAGGACGCGCGCAAGCAGCCGCAGGGCGTTGCGTCTGAGTGGCGCCAGAGCGGCCACAGCGGCCGCTGCGGCCGCCATTAGCGGCAACGGCGCGAGTGGTGCGGCCAGCGCGTCCACCCACGCCGCGCGCGCCGAGAGGTGGCCGGACGATGGCCGCGCCGCAGGCAGGGAGCGCCGCCGCGCCCCCGCCTCGATCTCCCTCCGCGCCGCGCCCTTTCCCGCCCCGGCATCGCCCGCCCGACCTTTCCCGCCGTCTGTGCTGCCCCTGTCGCCCTCGCCCTTCTCCGCCTCGGCGCCGCCCTCACGCCCTCCCCGGCCGTCCGCGTCGCTCGACACGGTCAGCCTCGGCGGCGGCAGCGACGTCTGCCCGCAGCACGACATGGGCGGCCGCGCCGCCGCGCGCGGCGAGCCCCCGCGGCCCCAACCCCTCCTTCGTTTCCGTCAGGCGCCCCACCTCGCCGCCGCCCGCGCGCGCTGTGGCCCCCGCCTCGGCGGCACGCCCAAGGGGAGGGCGCTGAGGTGAGGGCGAGGGGGAGGCCGGGGGCAGTTAACACTGCGCGCGCGCGCGTTCGGAAAGTTAGTTAACACCGCCCCCTCCCTTTTTACCACGAACCCTCTTTTCCAATCCCGCCCTCAAACCCCAAACTCCAAAAAACCGCGTTTTTGTTTTTTTTTATTTTCATTTTATTTTTTTGTGCGCCACGCACGGGCGAGGCGGTCTCACGTGCGGCGCCACAAACAGGGTCTGTTAAAAGTTAGATTGGTTCAGGTTTTAGATGTGTTTTAAATTCAAAGTGAGGTGGATTGTTTTTAGGGTTATGTTGCATCCTGCCCCCGCGCGGGCCGCCGCGGGGTAATTATCCCTCGCCGAGGGGGGCGAGCGCGCGCGCGCGAATCGCGGAGCCGCTTTTCGCGCGCGCGTCCGCGCGGGGTCCTCGCGCGGGCGGAGGGGCGCCGGGGAGGGCGCGCGGCGGGCGTAAATCGCGGCGGGGGCGGAATTCGGGGTGCGAAAGCGCGGGATCGGGATCGGGCGCGACAGCGGGCTTTTAGGGCCTGTGCGCGCGCTGGGGGGGTGGGTGCGCCACAGCGCGTCGGCGGGGCAGGGAGGGTCGGAGGAGGCGCCCTTCTCGGAGGCACCTGCAGCCGCCATGTCGGCGCTCGGCAGCAGGAGCGGTGTGCGCGCGGCCGCGGCCGCCGCGCGCGCGCCCGCAGGTGTCGGGACGCGCGTGCGCTCTGCCGCTCGCCCCACGCGCCGGCCCCCTGGCCGCACGCACGCGCATGCACGGCGCGGCGGCGCGCGCAGATGCGCGCCGGTGGCATCCGCGCAAAACCCTTTTTTTTTCTCAGCCCGGCGCCGGGTTGGAGGACTGAGAGAGAGAGAGAGAGAGCTCTCGACGCGCGCACCGGAGGCCACAACCGCCCGGGCGTGAGAGGCCGCAGCTCGCACAGCGCAGGCGATCCCGTTCGCGCCGCCCCGCCCGCGCCCAGCGAGCCGCCTGCGCCCAGCCGCGGGCCGCGGCGGCCCGTGTGCCTACGTACCGCTCCACGCTCTCGGCGCGCGCGGCGCGCCTGCCGGCATGCCCCATGCCGCGTGCTCGTGCGCTCGCGCTGACATGCCTACGCATGCCGCGCATGCCTCCCATTCCCCCATCTGCTGTGCCACAGGACTCCCGCGTACGCCGGCCAGGGCCCTCCCCCGATGGTCGCCGAGCGTTTCCAGAGCGTCATCAGCCAGCTCTTCCAGCAGGTCCGCAGCGCGCCGCGCCGCGCCGCTTCGCGCCGCGCGCATCGGCGCTCCGGGCCACTGCTGTGCCACCGTGCGCGCTACGGCGCCCCCACGTGCTAGGAGCGCGCTGCGCTGCGGCCCAGCGGCGAGGGCGCGTGATGCTGGTCCCCCTGCCATCGATCTCGCGCGGCCGCGTCGAAGGGTGGTTGTGGTGGTATGCCAGTCTGCACTCGATCCGTCCACGTGCTGACAGTCGCGTGCCTGGTCGTGGCTCGCACGATGGTGCGCGCGCGCGCGCTGCGACCATTTGTCTGCGCCTGACCATGCCACAGCGCATCATCCGCGTGGGCGGCGGTGTCGACGATGACATGGCCAACCTGATCGTGGCGCAGCTGCTGTACCTTGACGCGGCGGACCCCAACAAGGACATCATCATGTACGTGAACTCGCCGGGTGGCTCGGTGACCGCTGGCATGGCGATCCACGACACGATGAAGCACGTGCGCCCGGACGTGCAGACGGTGTGCGTGGGCCTCGCCGCCTCGATGGGCGCGTTCCTGCTGTCGGCGGGCACCAAGGGCAAGCGCTACTGCCTGCCGAACTCGCGCGTGATGATCCATCAGCCGCTGGGTGGCGCGCAGGGCCAGGCTGCGGACATCGAGATCCAGGCCAACGAGATCCTCCACCACAAGCACGTGCTGAACTCGTACCTTGCGGCGCACTGCGGGCAGAGCTACGAGAAGATCGAGGAGGACACGGATCGCGATTTCTTCATGAGCGCGCAGGAGGCGGCGGATTACGGCATCGTGGACGCGGTGATCGAGTCCACCAACTCCCTGTACTCGGCGTGAGCGCCAGGCTCGCGCCGCGTGGCGGGCGGATGTGTAACTTTTGCAGCGCAAGCTTTTCCCCATTCCTCCTCCTTTGCACCGGTCGGCCTGGGCGGACCGGTGCGCCCTGGCGCCGCCCCGTTCAGCGCGCGCGCGCCACGAGCGGAGGTCGTGCCGCGGGTGGCCTCCTCACGCAGTGCGGCGCGCGCAACGCGGCGCGCGTCTGTCGGCGCCAGGCGTGCTACTCTCGGGCCGGCAATAATCCGTCACGTTACTCGCTGGGAGCTACCTAGACTGGCTGCTAGGCGCGCGCTTACGCCGACTGGTCGGCGATCAGGTCGGCGGCCTCCTGCACGGTGGTGATCTGCTCGGCGCCGTCCTCGTCGAGGGTGATCGAGAACTCCTCCTCGAGCGCCATCATGATCTCGACGGTGTCGAGCGAGTCCGCGCCGAGGTCGACGAACTTGGAGTCGGCCACCACGGTGTCGAGGTCCGAGCCGAGCTGCTCAGCGATGATCTCGCGCACCTTGTCGGTCACCTCCGCGGACTGCGAGAGCGCGGCGCGGCGGCGGCGCGCGGCGGAGGATCGGGCGGGCGGGCAGGCGGGCGTTCGCCACAGGGTCAGCACGGGATCCGAGCAGAGAGCGCCGCACACGGACCACGAGCGCCCGGCCTCGCCGCGCCGCACTCTCCCGGCGCCCCCCTCGCGCGGCCCCGAGGC
>RQSC01001018.1:74524-97021 GCA_013416795.1 Prasinococcaceae sp. CCMP 1430
GCCTGGCCGCGTCGGGGCGGGCGCGCTGGCGGCGCGCGCGCGCGCTGTGGCGCCCGCCCGACGCGCAAGGATTGAAGCAAGGGATGGAAGGAAAGGAAAGGAAGGACAAAAAGGAAGGAGGCGGAAGGCGCGGCCGCCGGGCACACGCGTTCGGTCGATTTGGCCGATTGGTTGGATTGTTGATTGGGTGCGTTCGGTGGGATCGGATCCGAGGTCTGCTGTTTGCCCGCGCGCGCGCGCAACGCCGCCGCGCCCGCCGCCGCGTTGCTCCCGCCAGCGCAGATCGCAGGTCAAGCATGAACTCGAACTCCACCGAATATTACAACACCGATACGAAAAATCTACGACCATTTCGACATACAAACATGCAGAATACAAACTGAAATAACAACTCCGTTGTTTCAATGCGGCGTTCCGCGACCCTTTCCATGGAAAGTGCGCGTACGTTTCGACGTCCACAAATGCAGATCTTCTCACGAAATTGAGCAAATCTGTTTTTTTTCCTTTGGCGGTGCTGGCAGGTGCTGGCTGGCGGGAAGCGCTGTGCGTGCTCGTAGCCGGGTGTGCACCCAGCCAGTCGGAGGCGCGGGCCGCTGACAGACTGCAGCGCCTGGCTGACACACGGCAGGCCGGGACCCCGCGCACTGACCGACTGTGGCTGACTGAGGCCCCAGCCAGCCTGCCAGGCCGCGGTGTGCCGCGTCCGGCCGTGGACACACCCCACCCACCCACCCGGCGCCCTCGCCCGGGTCGGCGCCGGGGTCCGGCTCCGCCCGCAGCACGCGCGCCTCGACGCAGTGCGTTTTGACCTCCCTCATCTATTTGAAAGGAGTAGTACGTACGTACAGTACTGTGTAGATTGAAAAGACATGGTATCGTGAATTTTGGTGGATAGAGGTGCGGGGGGGCGGCGCTGGGTGGCGCCACACGCGCTCGACCGAGGCGCGCCCACCCACTCACCCACGCCGCCCCCCCCCCCCCCCCCCCCCCCCCCCCTCCGCCCCTCCATTCCCATCCGGGCGGGAGCGGCATGGCGCCCGCGTGCGCCCGTGCGCGAGCTCGTGCGGAGGCCGGGTCCGGGCCAGGGGCGGCGCAGCCGCCCGGCCGCGGNGGGTGAGGTGCTGTGCTTCGGCAGTGGCTCCCGAGAGGACGTTTGGTCGGCGCTCCTACCCGCGCTGCGCGAGGCGCGCGCATAGGCGCGCGCGAGACGACGGGGTGGCGAACACCAGCCGCGCGGCTGTTGCCGCTGCCGCAGCGCCTCTCTCTCTCTTTCTTTCTCTCCCTGCGCGCGCGCAGACGCACGCTGACGTTGGCGCTGACGCGTCTCGCTCCGGCTCTGAACCCAATGCAGGTGCCGACCTCGTGCTCTACAAGAGCCCGTCGACGAGCGCCGGCATCGTGCTCGGCGCCACGGTGGTGTATTACCTCATGGAGCTCTCCGGCCTGACCTATGTCACCCTGCTGGCCTCCATTGCGGCCGTGCTCATGCTGGCGGCGCTCATGTGGGCGGCGGCCTCGAGCATCTTCGTGAAGATCCCCGCGCCGCCGGTGCTGATGATGCAGATCGAGGAGGACACCGCCGCCGCGTTCGCCAAGGCGGCCGTGAAGCCGCTCAACAATTGTCTGTTCCTGATGGCCAAGCTCATGTCGGGCAAGCACACGATGCTTAGCCTCAAGTGGGTGGCCGGGCTTTACGCGATGAGCAAGGTGGGGGCGTGGTTTCACTTCCTGACCTTTATGTACGCCGCGCTGATCGTCTCCTTCACGCTCCCGAGGCTCTACGTGACCTTCCAGAGAGAGGCCGACGAGGTCCTCGCCATCGTGGTCGCCTACGCCAAGGAGCTGCACGCGACCGCCGAGCAGTGGGTGGACGCCAAGGTGTTGTCCAAATTCGCGCCGCAGGCGGCAGCGCCCAAGGGCGCGGCGGCGAGCTCGGAGGGGACGGCGGCGTCGAACGGCGGAGACGCCAAGGACAGCGCCTCGAAGAAGACGGAGTGAGGCGCGGCGCGTGTCGCGGCTGTGGCTCGGCGGACACGCCGCGCCCGCGGGCGGGGCGGACGCTCCCGCCCAGGGCAAGCGGCGCACCAAGAAGGCGAAACGCGCAAGCGCCGCCCAGAGGGCTGCGGACGAGGCGAGGGCCGCCGCGGCCAAGGCGCCCGGCGGCGGCAACTGGGCGCGCCTGCAGGCTACGCTGCAGCAGGCCGCGCCCGCCGAGCGCAAGCCCAAGGGCGGGGCGGCTGCGGGCAAGGGCAAGGGCGCGGCTGGGGGCGGGGCGGTGCTCAAGTCCACGAAGGAGCAGCCCGTGGGCGCGGGTGGGGTCGTGCCCAAGCACATGCTCACCTCATCGCTCGCTATCGACTGCGAGATGGTCGGCATCGGCGCGAGCGGTTCGCGGTCGGTGCTCGCGCGCGTCTCAATCGTCAACGAGCACAGCGAGACGGTGTATGATTCGTACTGCAAGCCGCGCGAGCGCGTGGTGGACTTCCGCACCTTCGTGTCGGGCATCCGGCCGCACCACATCAAGACCGCGCCACCGCTCGAGGTCGTGCGCGGCGAAGTCGCCCGCCTCATGGAGTCGCGTCGCATCATCGGCCACGCGGTGCACAACGACCTGAACGCGCTGCAGCTCATCCACCCGCCGCACCTCATCCGCGACACGGCCAAGTATCCGCCATACCTGCGCGAGAGCGGCAAGCCCATGTCGCTCAAGGACCTCGCGCTGAGGCACCTCGGGACCAGCATCCAGGGCGGCTCGCACTCGTCCGTCGACGACGCGCGCGCCACCATGGGGCTCTACCTGCTGCACAAGAAGGCCTGGGAGGCCGCCCTCGCCAAGGGCACGGCGCTGCCACAGCGCATGGCGACGGCGGGTGACACCCACGACAAAGGCGGCAGGCGGTCCAAAACCAACGCCGGCAAAACCACGAGGAAATAGCCGCGCGGAGCATGTATTAAATTTGTATCCCATCCACTGTGCGCCGGCATGGGCGCGGCGGGGGCTGCGCGCGTGCGAGCGCTCGCGTGCGGCATCGCGATCGGGTTCGTTTCGTCGGCCCTTTGCGCACGCGGGTGCCGCATGCCGCTCTGCCCCTCCGCCCCTCGCTCTGCAGCTAGGCCTCGCTGAGCCTCCACATGCGCGCGCAGCGGTCCGCGCCACCCGAGACGATGGTCGCATCGTCTAGGAAGGCTACGCTCTGCACGCCGCCGTGGTGCGCGCGCGCGATGGTCTTGCGTTTGGTCGGCAGCACGCCAACCGGCCACACGATGACCGACATGTCGAGCGATCCTGTGGCGAGCTTTGTGCTGTCGGGCGACCAGCTCATCGCGGAGATTCGCGCGGTGTGGTACACCATGCGCGACTGCTTGACCTCGCGGCTGGCTGCGTCCCACATGACCACCTCGCGCTTGGCGTCGCCCGACCCCAGGATCGCGCCGTCGGGAGAGAACGCCAGCACAGTAATGTCCATTGTGTGCTTCTCCATTGGACCGCTGCACGGAGCGACGAGGCGAGACGAGCGCAAGGCGGAGCACGCGGAGCAGCACGCGGGCAGAAAGAGCGGTCAGACTCGACCGCGCGGGGGAAGTGCCGCGCCCGCGCAGCAGCGCGCCGCAGCACATACCCTGCTGCTGTGAGGGTATCACCCTTCAGCTCGTACATGTGGATCTTCCCGCCGGGCGCGCCGATGGCCACCTGCGACGCGTCCGGCGATACGGCGGCGGTGGTTGCCTCGAAGCCCAGCGCGTCGTTGCCCAGCGTGGAGAGAAGCTTGGCTCCGACGTACACGCACACGCCAGACGTGGTCACTACCACAGCAGTGCCGTTGGCGCTCTCCTGTGCGAGGCTGTGCGACTTTGGCTGTCCCTCGGTGGGCGAGCTCTCACCGCCCGCGCGCACGGTGTCATCCATCGCCGCGCTGTAGAGCACGCCGCTCCCGACGTCAAGGGCCATGCCAACCACCGGGTTGGAGTGCGGCGCGCCTCCAGGACCCACGCAGCCCCGCTCGGTGCTCCACTTGAGAATCGTGCCGTCAGAGCCGCCAGAGTAGAACTCGTCTGCGCTTGCGCCGCGCGCAAGCGCCGTGACGGCGCGAGTGTGGCCCTTGACCACGCGCGCGGGCGCCGACGGGTTCGCCTTGTCAAGGAAGTTCAGGTCGCCCGACAGGCTGGCGGTCACCATCGTGTCGCCAACCATCGCGCAGCCCACTTGCATGTCCTGCAAGGTAGGCTTGTCGCTGAAGCTGAAGGTGGTGGAACACTCGCCGCTGCCGGCGTCCCAGAGCTTGGCGGTCTTATCGGCTGACGCGGTGAGGAACGCCTTGCTGTCGGCACTCCAGTCGAGCGCGTAGATGGAGCCCGCATGCGCCGCGATCTCCGCCTTTTTCTCGCCGGTGAGCCCATCCCACACGAACACGCGCTTGTCGGAGCCCGCGGTCGCATAGAGCGCGCCGTCCGGCGAGAAGGTGACAGCGTTGACGAAGTTGCCGTGGACGTTGGAACTGGCCTTGGCCTGCTTGAATGGCGGGCCTTCGTAGAAGTTGGTGTAGAAGTCCTCGCCCGCGGTGGCGATTTTGAAAGGCCGCTCCGGCCTGAAGGCCACGGCGAGCACGCCCTTCGAGTGGCCGGCCATCTCACCGATGGCGCTGCCCGAGTTCCATGTGAACGCCTTGACGCACGCGCCGCGTGAGGCGCCGGCGACGGCTATGCGATCGCCGTCGCCGGACCACGCGATGTCCTCCACCGGCCCAGCGAGCGCGCGAATCTCCACCTTGGTGGTGGGCTCGTTCTGGCCCTCCTGCAGATTGGCCGGCCAGACGCGCACGAGGCCGCTCGCGTCGCCCGAGGCGACCCACTCGCCGTTAGGGGACAGCGCCGCGCACGACACGCGGTGCGCGTGCTCCATGAAGACCACGCATCTGGTCGGATCGGCGAGCTCGCGCACGACGGCCACCTTTCCCGCGCCGTACGCGACGCGCGCGACGCCCGCGGCCGCGAGCGAGAGCGTGCACGCCTTGCACGGCGGCTTGGTGACGTAGCACGTGCCGCCGACGACCGACACGCCGCGCCGCGCGGCGTACGCGACGGCGTCCGCCTCGGCGTGGATGTCGAAGCAGCTCGCCGAGAACGCCGCCGACGACGCCATCGCGCGGTGGCAGCCCCACGCCACCGCCGACATGCCCGGAGCGTCCGAGGCGTCGCCGTCGCCCGGCACGACGATGGCCGCGCCGCAGCGGCTGTGCGCGCCGAACTTGCGCCTGCCGGCGTCGAGCGCGAGCAGCGCGAGCTGGAGGCCGTCCGCGACGTCGGCGCCCCCCGCAAAGCCATCACTCTCGCGCGCCGCGCCCGCGGCGTGTGGCACCGCCCCGCGCACCCCGACACGCCGCCGCGCCCGTTTTCTTCCCCTGCTCCGAATACGTTGTGTTTTACAGCGCACAGGCGCCGTGAGCAGGCTGCATTCTCATACCGTGCGCCCACCCCGGCGAGAGGAGACCAGCGCGCGCGCGGGCGCGCTCGTCCCTCCCCCGCTCGCCTGCAGGCATCCGTCCGAGACACCTTGCAGCAGTGCGGTCACCCGCGGCGGTAGAAAGTCAAGGGCCACTGCCCTGGGAAAGGCTCCGCGTCGACCACGTTGCGGAGCTCTGCCGCCGCCTCATGGCTCCCTGCCGCCGCCGCCGCGCGCAGCAGACGCAGCGCCTTCGCACCGTCCCGCTGCCGGCCAACTTCGTCATAGTCGTGATGGTAGGTCTGCGCCATCTGCCACAAGCCCGTGGCGTCTCCCTGGTCAGCAGCCATCTCCCAGTACTTGACGGCCTCCACTTTGTCTTGTGCGACGCCGATGCCTTCGTAGAGATGACGCGCGTATGAGGACTGGCCGAGCGGGTCGCCCTCGTCGGCTGCGCGGCGGACGAGCTCCGCCGCCTTGATGGCACCGCCGGGCGCGCGCCCCTGGCGGCAGAGATCCGCAAGGTTCACCATGGCGCGTGTGTCGCCACAGCGCTCCGCCGCGGCGCTCAGCAGCTCTGCGGCGTCGGCGTCGTTCCGCGCAAGCGGCTGTTCGCCGACGCTCACCTGCGTTCCGACCAAAAGCAGCACATCGGCTGACGCGTCGGCGGTGAGCTTCTGGAGGCAAGCGCGCGAGATTCGCCCTTCGTCATCCACCTCGATGTCCGTCGCATTCACCCGAAGCTGCATGGAGCCCGCTGAGGCGGGCGAGGGCCGCGTCGCTCGCGCGTGCTGTGGCGTGCCCCTCCGCTGCTCGCGCGCTGGCGCTTCGCGCGGACGCAGACGATCCGGACGGTGACAGTGAATTTTAATCCGTTATTTTCAAATACATTGTATCATACTTTATATAATTCACATTCTTACGGAAGACAATTTTGAAAATATGCTCCGATGCGCGTCCTGCCGAAGGAGCCCCGAGCCCGGCAGGGCAGACCCAACGGCGCGCCGTCCATGCCCTGCCGGCGCGCAGCAGCGCCCCCGCGCACCCACAGCTAGAGGCGGCGTGCCCCGCACAAGGCGCAACGCTTGCGTCCCCGCAGCAGTGACTACCCCGACCCGCCGGCATGACCATGCAACCACGACGCCTCATGCACTCACAGCCCCCTATTTTACACCCGCCGAGACGCGCCGCCAGCGCGTGGCCCGCGGCGCCTATGTCGCCGCCGCCGCGAACGGGTTTGCGTGGATGGTGACCGAGCGCACGACGATAGGAGTCACCGGCTTGCACTTCTTCCCCTCAACTGGCGCCTTCTCCATGGCGTCGAGCGTGTCAAAGCCATCGATGAGGTGTCCGAAGACCGTGTACTGTCCGTCGAGGTGCTTGGCCTTGGCGTAGGTGATGAAGAACTGGCTCTTGTTGGTCTGTGCTCAGGGACCAGAGCCAGCGAGTGCGTTGCAGTGCGGGTCAGCGAGCTTGCAGGCCAGCGCGGTGTAGAGAGGGGCGCAGCGTTCACGGCGCCGCGCCCAGCGTGCGCACATCCATGGCACGCGCGGCAGGGCGGAGGCGCGCTCGCTCGCATGCAGAGGCCCACCGCGCGCGCGCACGCACGTCCTTGCCCGAGTTCGCCATGGACACGACGCCGCGCTTGTGGTGTCGCAGCTGCGGCACGATCTCGTCGGCGAACGCTCCGCCCCAGATGGACGCCCCGCCCTTGCCCGTGCCGGTGGGATCACCGCCCTGGACCATGAAGCCACGCATGTTGCGATGGAAGGCCGTCCCATCGTACGTGCCGGAGGCCGCCAGCGCGAGGAAATTGAGCGCCGCGCGCGGCGTGTCCTCGCAGTGCAGCTCGAGCTTCAGATCGCCGAGGTTTGTGTGCAGCGTGACCGACATGACCGCCGTAGAGCGGCGCCGCGCCCGGGCCCGCCCCGCCCGAGCCGCCGGAGAGCCGCCGAGAGCCGCCGTTTTAGGCGCGTTTGCCGCCTGGCTGCCCGCTCGAAATACGGGCGGGCGCACAGCGTGGCGCCAGCGTGGCGCGCGGGTGTTCCCCCTCTGCCCAGGGCCCCGGCAGGGGAGGGGGGTGGCCGGCCGGCGAGGGGGACCCACACCAGTCCCGAGATCCCATCGAGGTTGGCTCAACTCACGCGGACAGTCAGTCCTCTTTGCCNCGGCGCGGGCGGGAACCAGGGAGCGAGGCTCCAGCGTGAGTGGCGGGTGCAGCGAGAGGCGCGTCCGGCACGTGTGGGGGGGCGCGTGCGGCGGGTGCGCGAGGGGCCTGACACCGCTGCGCCCGACGCTGACCATGGCGACGCTTGCTGCGGCGCTCGTACGCCGCGCCGCGCGCGCGGCTGCCGCGCCGCCGCGAACGCGGTCGCGCCCATGGCCCCGCTTCGGGCGGCCGCGCAGGATGGGGTCGACTGCGTCACGGCATTGTGCGTGGACGACTACGAGGAGCTCGTGTGGGCCGGCACGGCATCGGGCTATGTTCAGGGCCTTGCTGTGCCCACGCTGGACCCGCGCGCGTGCTACCCTGTGGACGCGGCACACGCGGCCTCGCTGCATGCGACGCCAATGCCCGGCGCCGAGGTGCTGTGCATGCGGTCGATGCCCGCCGGCGTGCTGAGCCTCACGCGCGAGTGCGCGAGCGCACACGGTCGCGGCGGCGTGCGAGCGGTCGCCGTGCGCCCGTCGCCACTCGAGGGTGCTTCGCGTACCGCTTTGCGCTGCTGCGATTTCCTGGCGCCGGGCAGCCCGATGCTCGCGCTTGGCGCGGAGAGTGGGCTGCTTGCACTCACGGATCTGTCGACACTGCAGGAGACCGTGCGCGTGAGCAATGGGCAGGGCTTGGCAGCGATGCGCGCGACGGGCCGCGGTGCGCTCGCAGTGGGTGGCGTGGAGGGTGAGCTGACCATGCACGACCACAGGGCCAAGTTCGCCCCCGCAGGGAAGCTTAGGGCGCACCAGGGCGCAGTCATCGGGCTCGACGCGTGTGGCGATCTCATTGCGACTGTCGGACTCGGGCGGCGGGCGGGAGCCGTCACTGCGGACGCAATCAAGGTCTTCGACGTGCGCATGGGGCGCGCGTCGCCGCTCTCACAGGTGCCCTTTGCGCTGGGTGGTGGGCCGTGCTGCGTGTCGTTTGTCCCGAAGTTCAGCTCAATGGTGCTGGTGGGCACGCAGAGCGGCGCGTTCGGCACGGCTGATGTGTCGCACCCGAGCCCGCAGTTCCTCACATACCAGGCAGATTGCCAGGGCATGGCTTTGGCGTGCGCAGCGCCCGCGGCGAGCGGAGAGCTGTTGGTGCTCGGCGACGCAGGTGGCTACGTGCACCTCTGGGCAGACAGTGAGGAACACAAGGCCAATGCCTACGGACGCCCCAACATGGACGACCAGGTTCCCGCGCCGGTCGCACGCGACCACGGCGGCAACCCCATCGGCCCCGAAGACATCCTCTTCACCCCGCTGCCGGGTGCGGGCGCGGGAGACGCCGGCCTGTTGTCAGACGTGGACGTGGAGGGGGGCGATCCGTGCGTGGTGCGCGTTGGCCAGCCGCCACGGAAAATTGAGCCCTCGATCGCGGCGGCGCTCAAGAGCATGTACCGCGGTGCCAACGCGGGCGCCAGCGTGCAGGCCGTACCTAACCCTGCGTGGAAGGGCGGCATGCAGCCTGGTGAGGCCGCGCGTGTGGCCGCGCAGGTGGCGCTCGAGCGCGCACCATCTAAGGGTGCGTGGAAGGGCGATGGGGACAAGTCGAAACGCTCCAAGCTGCGGCCGCTGCCCAAGGGGCTCAAGCGCGTGGAGATCAAACAAAAACCGGGGCGCGGGCGCTTCGAGGAGTTCGACTTTGCGTCGTACAATTCGACGCGCTTCGCTGGGCTTGAGAACAATCTGCCAAATTGCTATTGCCACGCCATCCTGCAAACGCTGTACTTCATCCCTGAGCTCCGCGCGGCAGTGATGTCACGTGTGTCTCCTCAGGAATTCTCGCTGAGCGACGAGCTAGGCTTCCTCTTCCACATGTTCACGCTGAGCAACGGCGCTGTTTGCCAGGCCCAGAACCTGCTGCGTGCCCTGCGGCAGATCCGCGAGGCGAGCGCGCTGGGGCTGCTCGAGGAGAACAACAACACCTCTGGCCGTGGCAACTTGGGCGACGTGGGCTCAGCTGCGCCGCCGCTGCGCCAGCGCATCGCTAACTTTACGCGCTTCCTGCTTGAGCAGCTGCAGAAGGAGGCCACCGCAACGGGTGCGCCGCCGGTGGTGGCGTCGCTCTTCGGCATCACCGTGCGCAATCGCATTCGCGCGGCGGATGTCGCCGGCGGTGCCAAGGTGGGCGGCGAGCAGGTGAAAACGCTGCGCTCGCTGAGCCTCGAGCTTCAGTACCCCTCGGCACAGGCAGTGAGTTCGGGCGAGTCCTCCCCCGGCCGTGCGTCGTTCTGCTCGCTTCTGGCGGCGTCCATGCGGCAGACCAGCGAGATGCGCGCGTGGTTCGAGCCGGCCAACGGGTACAAACAAGTGCGCCAGGAACGGCTCGTTGTCGGCCTGCCCAAGATGTTGCACATCAACTGTGCCGTGCGCTCAAGCAACGAGTTTCGCTGGTGGGAAGAGGGTGTCAAATCGTGGCAGAACGAGGGTAGCGGTGACAGCTCGAAGCCGTGGCTGCCGTTCTTCATTCGCGCCGACGTTGAGGAGGACAGCGGCAAGGTGCACGTGGACGCGCTGTCGGAGCGCGAGGCCGACATCGCCGCGTGCGAGCTCGCTGACGAGCCCACAAGCTCGAGCAAGTCGGCCGTGTACAAGCTCTCCTTCCTGGTGGTGCACGTGCGCGACGATGAGACCATGGAGGAGGAGGAGGCATCTGGCAAGGACCTACTCAGCGGTCACGGTGGACACCTAGCAGCTTACGTGAACGTGCAGCCGCCCTATGTGGAGACGCGAGGCGCGTTTGAGAAAACGCCCATTGTGAAGGCGACTCCTGGTGTGTCCCCAACGCACACGCCAGGCTATCTGCATCAGCGCGAGAGGCTCCGGCAGGTCGCCACGCAGCAGCAGGAGCCCGCCACGCCACCGCGGCAGGGCGGCCAAGTGGGTACGGATGCCGGGTCTCCGCACACGCCGGACCAGTCGCTGAGCGGGGCGTCCTCGGACTGGCTCGTATTCAACGACTTTGAGATTACGCCTGTGGAGGCGCAGCAGGTGGCGTCGTTGAGCGGGAGGCAAGTTGTGCCTTGTCTCGTGTTTTACACGCGCCACCTGGCGCCCGATGAGGCCCAACGGCAGGCGAACGCGTTTGCATCGGTGCCGCCACCGCCGATCACCGCTGGGCATTTCCGCACGCTGCATTGCGACGAGCCGCCACGCGGCATCGGCAACATGGGGCGGCCGTCCTTCCTGCCGCTCAACTGGATGAACGAGCGACCAAGGCCGGGGATGCTGGTCGGCATTGACGCCGAATTCGTTGCGATGACCCCTCCCGTCAAGGAGGTACTTGAGGACGGCTCGGAGCGTGTGGTGGTGCAAAGCAGACTGTCGCTCGCGCGCGTGTCGGTGGTGCGTGGTGAGGGTCCCCTCATCGGCCAGCCATGCATCGACGACTACGTGCGCGCGGTGGAACCCGTGTACGACTACCTTACGAGGTACTCGGGTGTGGTGCACGGCGACCTCGACCCGACCGTGAGCAGGCACCACGTGGTGACCCTCAAGCAAGCATACATGAAGCTGCGCTACCTCGTGGACGCTGGCTGCGTGTTCGTGGGGCATGGCCTGAGCAAAGACTTCCGCATGATCAACGTCACCGTGCCGCCGCACCAGGTCATTGACACGGTGGACCTGTTCTATCAGAAGCGCTCGAGGCGCCTCAGTCTGCGATACCTCAGCCAGTACTTGTTGCGTGCGGAGATCCAGGGCGTCGTCCACGACTCGATCGAGGACGCCAGAACGGCGCTGGCGCTCTACCAGGTCTACTTGCAGCTCCAACGGAAAGGTGCGAACTCGGAAGCGCTGGGCTTTTGTGCCTTGCGCACGCTGCCATCATGGTGGATGCACACCTTTGTGTGTTGCATTACCCGGCGTCGTCTTTTTGCGCGCTTTCTTTTGGGGTCGCCGGTGCTGACAGCGCGCCCCCGTCCACACGCCTCACGCGGCAGGTATCTTTGAGGAGACTCTCAACGACATCTACAAGTACGGCAGGCAGTGTGGCTGGGAGGTCAAACCGGGCACTGCGCCACCCCCGCTGCCGTCGCCCCCGCCACCAGCGACGAGGGAGGAGATGGCACAGTCGCTGCCAGACACGCTTTAATGTCGTCTTGCGCATTATTATTTTACAAAGTTTGGGTCACGCCCGGCGCGGCGAGCAGCGCCTTTGGCAGTTTGATATTGGTGTCGTTGTCACCCGGAATGTTGCTGAGGAGGGCGAAACGTCCCCAGCACGCGCAGAAGTAGTCTGAAGTACACGAAGAGCGACGCGCGCCCGCGAGCGACGATATGAACGCGGAGGTTCATCGATGGTCCCCCTCCGCACTCGCGATGGTTTCGCTTGCGGGGTGTTCGCGCGCCGCCGTCGCGCCGGCTTCGGCGAGCGCTGTCACCTGGTCAGTCGCGTCCCCTGCCTGCTCGGCCACGTCGGGGCCCGACAATGTGACTGGGAATGTATCCTCCGGCGCGAGCAGAGCAGGGGGCACGTCGTCTATGTCGCAAGACAAGAGGATGGGATCGGCGATTTCCGGGTCGAGCAACGCGGCGGGGACATCGGCCGGCCCCACGCTCGAGGCCAGTTCCTCCATCGGCGACACCGGCGTAGAGGTGGCCGACACGACGGCCATCACGTTCTTGCTTGTGCCGTAGAACATGAAGGCGGTGGACGCACCGATCATGAGCACGTGGCCCGCGCGCTGCAGGCGATTGTCATCGATCGCGTAGAGATGCATGAGCGGCGGAAGGATGAGCGCGACCATCGAGCCCGGCAATGAGCCCACCAAAGCCGCAGCGAGGCCTATGTTGGGGACAACACAGGCGCAGCCCGCGAGCAGCGCCACCGCGCTCACGCGAGCGGCAGTGCGCCTCTTTATCTCAGCCGCTTGCTGTGCCTCGGCGTCAATGCCCAGCACGCTCTGCACCTGTTCCTTGACCCAGCCACGTACGCCCAGGCGCTCGCCCGGAGGAGGCGGGGCTGGGATGCCCAGCAGCTTTTCCTCAATGATGCTCATGGCGGGCGTCAATTGGAGGGGAAAGGTCAAAAGGACGCTACCGCAGAGCAGCAGGTTGACCACGTGCATGTCGAAGCCGCGCGCCTGCAGTTCTGCGGTAATGGGGACGTCTGCGATGTCTCCCAGCGACGCGTACGATAGCCAACCCACGGCCAACAGCAAGCTTGCCACAGTCACGAAACTGGTGTCCAGGATGCGCCTGAAGTCGGCGCTGTTCTGTATGGCGGTTTCGACCGGCAGGATGAGCGTCTGGCCCTCGAACGCGTAGACCGCGCTCCCCAAGAAGACGGGGAACGAAGTGAGCAGGCCCTTGGGCAGCCCCTCGCTTGTCTGTATAGCGGCGCCCTCGGTGAGTGCGTGCTCGCCCGTCGCCCCGAACACGGCCAGGAGCGCCAGCAGCGTCGCGGCGTTGGCAGCGGCGCTCAACGGTGCCAGCGCCTTGATGTCACGCGGCAGGCTCAGCAGCATGACGAACGGCATGAACCCCCCCACAAGATAGGCGTGCGGCGCCTCCACGCCTGCTCCGGCCTCGAACGACTCAGCCAGGAAGTCGAAGAAGACCACACATATGCCCAGTTGCACAAGCACCACCGAGAGCTCTGTCACGGTCTGCCCGAGCGGTCCGAGGCACGCACCAGCGACCTCGCCGTATGTGCGCGCGCCTTGGTCACCGCGGCGCGTGCGGCGATCGTTGGCCGCTTCCTTGCAGTCCAGGATGAGGTGCTGGCTGTAGAGCGAGTATGCCGCCAAAGACACAAACGAGACGGGCCCGAGCAGTGTGCCCGCCTGCGCGAACGCGAACGGCAGCGAGAGGCAGCCAGGGCCGACGTTCGCCTTGAACAGCGTGAAGAACGCGTCGCGGGGGGTCATCCCGGGCTCGACGTTGGCGGGCTTGGCCTCGGCTCCGTCGGGCGCATCGGTGACCGCCGCGCATGTCCGCGCGCGGTATCGGCGCCCACGCCTTGCCCGCGCCGGGAGCGCGCGCGCCGTGGCGCCCGCGCGCAGAGCGCGCGCGCCGTGGCGCCTGGGCCGGGCCCGCGCGAGCGCGCGAGCGCGCCCTCGCCCGATAGCGCCGACTTTATCGCCATCGCGCCCGAAGCCGACGCCCCCTCCTTCTCCTCCCCTCCCGCGTTCGCGCTCGCCCACCCGCCGTTCCCCCCCACGCGCAACCACCACCAGCGAGCCTCACGGCGCGTATAAGTACCGCCGCCGCTCGCGCGCGCTCGCGCCGCCGCGCCGCCTTGCGTGCGTGCGCGCGCGAGAGAGAGTGAGGTGAGCGAGGGAGAGACGCACCTGCGCACGGGCCTCGCGGCGAGCATCTGCGTGGCGAACGCCATCTCTTCTGTCGGCGCTGCGGTGGGCGCTCGGTGTGGCCCGCCACCTCCCCCCCTCCCTAACACCACCACCACGCGCACCCCGCCCGCCCGCCTCGCCCCCACCCCCAAATGAGAGTGATGGCCGCGCGGCCCGGCCGGCGGCGCGCGCGCGCACGCCGCGCCGCCGCCCCCGCCCGGAGGCGCCAGACGCACGTGCGCGCGCCAGCGTCGCGTGATCAACACCCCCTCTCGCAGGCGCCACCTCACCCCCCCCCCCCCCCCCCCCTCCTTCCCCCCTTCCCCCCTACCCCACCCCACCCACACCACCGCCGTGCCGCGCGCGGCGAGTGGCGCGCGCGCACGCAAACAAACAAACCAAACCGCACATCACTTGCACAACGCCCGAATTCCTTCCGTTCCGCTTTTTATTTACATCACAACGCACGCGTAAACCGCGCCATGTCACACCGTAATTTTGACCTGCAATTCATGCAATTCATAGGATCGAAATCATTAAAATGGTAATTTACGTATATCCAAACACATCATAAAAAGAGTTCTTTCGGAATCGAAATTGGGAGCGCCCAGCAGCCTCTCGATTGCAGCGAATTCCCACACGATGCACAGCTGCTCAAGCCACGAAGGGACGGGAGCGATTGTAGTATTTAGGGGATGTATATCAGGGTTCGTTCTCGCACGTCCTCACCCTCGGCTACGTACCCTCGGAAGGGGTGACGTGCTGAAAATGGGCATGCTCGCCACTCAAGTACAATCTCTTACACACATCGCGCTCTGTCGCACTCGCGCCCTCTCTCCACCCTCCAGGACGACAAACTTTGGGAGGCGTTGCTCGTGGGTGCTCGCGGCGCGTGGGCAGAGGACGTTCGGGAGCGCCTCTTCACCTCGGCGTCTACGGCTGTGCGACCTTGTCCTCCATCTCCTCTCGCTTGGCCTTCGTGAGGCGGGGGGCTGCCGCGCGCGGCTCGCGCGCGCCCCCGTCCTTCTTCGTGCCGCCCCACTTGGACTCCCAGGAGCCCGCTGGGAGCTTGCCGAGCTGCTCCTCCAGCGCGTCGGTGAACTTGAGCGAGTTGGCGCCGCTGTGCCTGTGCACGAGCTCGCCGCCCTTGTAGAAGAAGAAGGATGGCGTCGCCGAGAGTTTGAGGGTGTCCTTTGCGAGCCGCACAAGGCTGGCGTTTTCGTTGGCGTACAGCCGCAAGAAGCGTGCTTCCGCTCGATTTGCTGCCCCGATCGTGTCGAAGCGCGGCACGAAGCGCTTGCAGGGCGCGCAGCTCGTGATCCCCACCATGATGACCACCACCCTCCCGCCCGCCACCGCCTCCTCGTCGATCACCTGCTCCAGGGTGCGCGGCGAGTGCACCACGGTCACTGCGGGGCCGCCGACTGCGTACAACCACCATCGCTCGAACTCTTCGAAGCTCACGACTTCGTTGTTGTCGCTGTCAACGTCCAGCAGCAACTCGCGCAGCTCGTCCTCCGGGAGGGTCACGCCCAGCGCGCCGACCAACCTCGCGAACGCGTCCAGGCTGATGACACCCTTGCCGCGGCTGAACTCGTCGAAGAGGTTGCGCAGCTCCTTGCGGCTCACCAGCTCTGGGCTCACGGCGGTCGCCCTGCCTACCGCGGCGCGCACGCTGGCGACGTCCTCGCGGAAGCGGTGCAGGAACGCGCCTCCGAGCGCCGCGCCGCGGACGCCCTGCGTCTCGGCGGTGCCGTCGATCTCCGCGACGAAGGCGCGCGTCACCGGCGCGCGCGGCCCGTCGGCACACAGGTTCGCGCGCTCCGACCAGAGTTGAAAGGCGTCGGCGGCGCTTCCCGCGACGCAGAACGCCGACACGCGCTTCCCGCGCGTGCGCAGGGTGCTCTCGACGCGCGCCAGCTGCCTCGCCAGCCGCTCCGCCCACGCGTCCCACAGCGGCGAGCTGGCGTCCTCCTTCGGCGACGGCAGCGGCGCCGCGGCACCGCCCTCGGGCCAGCGCCACAGCTCGGCGTCGCGCAGATCGGCGTTGCGCACCACGGCGCCGTCCTTGAAGAGGGCCAGGTACAGGTCGTCGCTGGCGGCGGCGACGTAGCAGACGAGGCCCGACGAGGACGATGGCACGGCGCTGCTATCGGCGCCGTCGGACGACGAGGCGGTGGTCTCGCCGTCCGAGTCGGACTTCGGGACCGTCGCCTCGGCCTCGATGGCGGCAATGGTGGCGTAGCCGTGCGCCTCGACGTTGGTGAGAACGCACACCTCGCGGCCGCAGCGCTCGGAGAGCACGCCCTCCGCCTCGGCGCGGCCCAGCTTGGCCGCGGCGGGCGCCACCCCCTGCGCCTGGTCGAGCGACGGCCCCTTCCTCCTGTCCGCGGCTCGGCCGTCGCTGCTACTGGGCACGAGCAGGCCGGGGAGGGCGACGCCCACGTCACCCTGCCACTTGGCCCGCGCGACGAGCACTTTAAGGGCATCGCCGATCTGCTTGAGCGAGGTGGCGTCCTCAAGCGGCTGGTCGAGAAGGAAGGTGTCGGCGACGGTGCCGTCCTCGCCGTACCTTTTGCCGACGGCGCGCAGCTCACCCGTGGCGACGTCGACCACGCCGGCGCGCATGACGCCTCGCGACGGCTGGATATAGCAGCCAAGCAGCGCAGGGCGGCGCGCGAGCGCCTCTTCGAGCGCTACGTCGCCCTGCGCGGCGACGGCCTCGATGGCGGCGTCCAGTGAGTCGCGGCAGCCCGTCTCGTCGTCGCACTCCACTTGCACCCCCAATACCTCCGCCGACGCGCGCCCAAGCGCCAGCAGCGCCTCCGCGGCGGGGCCGCTGGCGTAGCGCCCCAGCGCCTGCCGGTTGCTCGACACTGCCTTGTATAGCAGCGCCGCCGCCGCCGAGAGCACGGGCAGCCGCGCCAGCTTAAACAGCCACCCCCAGCCGACCAGCTCGAAGAGCTTCTCGAGCGCGTCCAGGCCGGTGAGCACGACGTCCTCGTCGTCGTCGGAGAAGTCCGCCTTCTCCTCGGAGAACTCGGCCGTGGAGCAGGGCACGATCACGTGGATGGTCTCCATGGCGCGCTCGAACGACACGCCCGAGTTGGCGGCGGCATCGTAGCCCTTCTTGCTGATGTCGACGAAGGTGATCTGCTCGCCGCCGGGGCGCCTGGCGAGCGCGTCGCGCAGGGCGCGGCACACGGGGCACGCGCCGTCGTACAGGTAGCGCGCGGCGACGTTGCCCTGCGACACCGGGCGGCGCGACGCGTCCGCGGCAGGCGCAGGGGATGTGGACGCAGCCGCGGGCGCGGGCGCGGGCGCCCCTTCCTCGGGCTCCGTCCTGAGGCCACGAGGAGGATAGACGCGAGCTGCAGAAAAGGATGGCCAACTTCGCGCCTGCTTCTAGATGCTCGTTCTGCTGATGCCACCGATGCAATGAGTGGTGTGTGTGTGTGTGTGTGTGTGTGTGTATGACACTGTGTGTGTGTGTGTGTGTATGTGTGTGTGTGTGTGTGTGTGTGTGTGTGTGTGTGTGTGTGTGTGTGTGTGTGTACATTGACGCAGCGGGAGTGGCGCTGGTGGATGCGTCGGGCGGCGGCTTGGCGGGAGCGCGCGCCCTCCGGCCCTCCGCGACGGCCGGTTGCGGGCGAGGGGGCGGAGGAGGGACTGAGGATGGGGGAGAGGCGGAAGCTGGCTGTGGCCGCGGCGGCGCTCGCGGTGCTCGCGGCGCTCGCATTGCCAGTGGCAGCACTGGCCGACTTGGAGACGCCGACAACAGGTGCTGGCGCCGCACAGCAGGTCAAGAAGGACGAGGGGGGCGCCGCGCAACAGCCCAAGGGCGCGACGGGCGCCGTCGCCACGCAGTCGAAACCGCTGTCAGATCACGTCGGCGAGGGCCTCGTCGCCGCCAACATCTACTTCGTGGCCTCGGCCGACGACTTCGGTCGCGCCGTGCGCGATGCCCCGCACGGTGTGTGTGTGCTGTGCGCGCGTGTGTGCTGCTTGAGTGTGTTGCGTGCGCGCGTGTGTGTGTGCTCTGCTCATGCGCGTGTACACCGCTGCATGCACGCTGACGCGACACCCACACAAACGCACGCGCGCGCGCACACAAGCGCTCGTGTTCTTCTACGGCAGGGGGTGCATCAAGCACCAGTGCAGACCGACCGCGCGGGCGACGATGGACGTCCTGGCCAAGGGTGTGCAAGCGTCTGTCCCGCGCGTGTACAGTGGAAGCGACGCGGCGAGCGAGGCCTCCTTCTTGTCGAACGACAACAAGGTGGGGCGCTCGAAGCGAGCAGCCTATCGCGCACATGCTACCGCCGTCACGGTGCTCGTAGATGCGGCCGCGCGGTGCCTGATGTTCGGCATCGTTCGCTCGTGCGGTCATGTCTGCCGTGCAGCTGAGGCTGTTGATCGATCGTGTGACAAGCACGAGGCACTCGCAGACTCACACGCCACGCAGCTGCCAGATCTGACCCATCGCGCCCTCGCCCGTCGTCCCCTTGCGCGCGCGCCCGCGCACTCCTCGAGAGCAGATCATCGCCCTGACGGTGGACTGCGGCACGTCCCGCAGGGACAAGCTTCGTGCGCTGTGCAACATGTACGACACAACCGGCTACCCCACCGTGAAGATGTTCCACCGCAGGGACAACTATGACGAGGCGAACCAGATCCTCGCGCTTGAAGAGTCCAACAGCAGCCCTGACACGGAGCTCAACCTTTATGATGACAACGGCATCTACAAGACCGCGGGCTACGTGGCGCACACAAAGAGCGATACGAAGCTCGGAGCAGTCATTCGCGAGTATCGCGGCGAGTTCGCCCCCGCCCCGCTCGCTGAGTGGGCCGCGCGGCGCGCGATGCCCTCGCTCACCGTGCGCACACTCGCGAGCGACGATGAGGCAACTGCCTTCAAAGACTTTGACGGCGCTGCAGCGGGCGTCGGCGTGCGTTTCGTTGCTACTGTTCCAGAGCCCATAACCGAGGGCGGGCCTCCGTCGTGGCAAGAGCGCGTCTTCGTCGACGCCGTGATCGATGCCGTGTGCGGGAGCAGCTTCGAGCATGCGCAATTCGCCATGCAGCGCGTCAACCCTGCAGAAGCTGCGATCACCGTGACGGCGCATTTTTCGAGCGCCTTGAACGATCCTCGCAGCGGCAGCGAGCACACCTTCGAAGTGGAGCCGCGCCTGAGCCCGTACGACGACACGCATGGGCACAGCGAGCCCGCTCTGCGGCGTTTCTTCAAGGCGCAGGCATGGCCGCTGGTGAATGTACTGACTGATGCCGACTCGCACGACGCACTCATGGAGCATATCGGCGGAGGCGACGGGCTGAGCGGTGAAGACTCGGTGCTGTTGGTCCTGGCGGCCGATGACAGCGACATCGCGGGGGACGCCGAGATACACGCGCTCGCGCTGCAGCTCACTACTGCCGGCGAGCTGGCGAAGAACGCATCCGCGGCCGGGAGGCCCAAGGTCGTGTCGGCTGAGTCGAACCTGCCCCCGTCCGCCGGCCTGCGCGTGGCAACGCTCTCGCCTTCAGCCTCGATAGCAAAGCAAGTCATGCACTATTGCCGCATTGAAGCGGCCGATGTGCCAGCGGCGCGCATCGTGGACCTGCGCGAGATGCGCGTGTATGCGCCACCGAAGGGAAAGGCCGAGGGCAGCGCCGACGTGTCTGTTCCTGCGCTGACCGAGTTTGCCAGTGCATTCCTCGCTGGTGAGCTTACCCCCATATCGGACGGCGCGTTGGTCTTTCCTATGTACAGCACAGCACCCCGGTCCGGCACGACTTCGCGCGTCGTGGCGGGGAAAGCAAGGGACGAGCTGTAGCAGTCGAGCGCGATACACACAGCGCGTGCCGCCATCGCCCGTTGCGGGCGCTCCCTTTAAAGGATCCAAGACGTCTGCCCAACTTACACGGAGCCCCATCGGTTTTACAGTGCGGCCGCGGCCGCGCCCAGCATGATGGCAGCGGCTCGCGCACCAGCGTCCTCCTCTGACAGGGCCTCAGCCGCCACGTACGAGCTGCGACCGGCGCGCGCTGCCATGCCAGCTGTGGTACGTGCGCCCGCATCGGCAGCCGCAGCAGCAGCGGCCAGCGCCTCACCCGCGCTCGCTCCGCTCCCGAACATCTCCGCCATCACGTTCGCCGCAGGCACGAGCGCGTCGAGCATTGTCCGGTCGCCGACCGTCGCGCCGCCGTACGAGGAGACTGCCGCAACCCCTGCGCTAAATCCCGACGACAACACCCCGAAGGCAGCAGCCCCCGAGGCCTCCTCGGTGGTGCTGGCGCCCATGAGCGCCGCCTTGACTGCGGCGAACAGGATTGAGTAGAGCGCGCCAGAGGTGCCGCCCATGTCCGACATGGCGATGCTTGCGCACGACGCTGCAAGCGCACCGGGTGAGAACACATCCCCGTCGAGCTTGCACATCGCCGCCTTGACGCACTCCGCGCCGCGGCGCATGGTCGCACCGCAGTCGCCGTCTCCGGCGCGCGTGTCAAGATGTGCGAGCGTTGCCTCAGCAGCGATGAGTGCGTCGCACGCCGCGAGGATGGCCGCACGCGTGGCGTTGCATGCCGGAGCACCCATGCGCAGCCCTGCGGTGGCGCCGATGTCGGCGTCATCGCTCCCGGGCGCCGCGTCTGGCACGTCCGCAGGCAGGGGCTCGCTCGGCGCGGTGAGCTCCCGCGGCCACGCAGGCGCGCTGGTAGGAGCGTCCATCGCCCTGAGCAGCTCGCCTCCATTGTCGAGCCTCAGCACGCTCAACGAAGCCCCTGCCATGTCGAGCGCGCTCATGTAGCAGCCGACCATCATGCGCTCGACGCTCGCGCCCTTGGCCACGATCCACGCCAGCGCCTCGCTGGCCACCACGGCCAGCTCCCCCGGCGGAGTGGCGCCCAATGAGTTCACGACAAGCATGTACTTAGCGCCGTCTTCAAATTGCAGGTAGGTGTCGTTGATGTGCTGTAGCATCTCCCCCACCACCTCGCGCGCGTGGCCGATGGCCCTCTTGTAGGCGCCGGCCTCTCCGTGAATGCCCAGACCGACCTCGATTTCGCCAGCCTTGATGCGCTCGGGCTTGCAGCAGCCGGGCGTCGCGGCCGTGCTGAGCGCCACGCCCATCGTGGCGATGCTGTCGGCGGCAAGGCGGGCGGCCCTGGCCACGTCGGGGAGCGGGCAACCCCGAGAGGCCGCCTCGCCCGCGCACTTGTGAACGAGGATGGTGCCCGCCAGCCCCCTGCGCCCCGCGACACCGACCTTGTCCCTGGGCACGGCACAATCCTCCCCGACCACCACCATGTCGCACGCGACACCCTCCGACTTGAGGGTCTCGACCGCAAATCCAAAGTTGAGCCTATCGCCGGTGTAGTTCTTGATGACGAAGAGCACTCCCGAGCAGCCCGCCGCGGCGCACGCGCGGCCGGCGGCCACACACGCCGCTGCCGACGGCGATGCGAACACCTCGCCGCAGACCGCCGCCGCGAGCATGCCCTCGCCGATCCAACCTACATGCGAGGGCTCGTGACCGGATCCACCGCCAGAGATAACGGCGACCTTGCCGCTCAGCCGCTTCCCCATGTCGGCGCGCAGCGCGACCTTGTGGCCGCTCGCCGGGTCGAGCACCGCGAGCGGCGCCGAGGGCGGCGCGCACCTCACGGCCGCTGCGAGCATGTCCGCCGCGGCCGCGTCGGGCGCGTTGAGCAGCTTGGGGGCGGCGGCGCCCGCCATCGCGTCGCCGATCGCGCGCGCGCGCGCGCCTGAGGCTCGCTAGGGGTCAAGGGGTGGGTCGGCTGCGGCTGCGGGCCTCGTCGCGAATGCGATGTGTGGCGCATGCGGGCTGCTGTGCGCAGCACGTCCACCCCTGCCTCATTTTTACGTGTGTTTTGCGCTTACGTCATTCTGCAACGTGCAGCAGCACGTCCGCCATGCGCACCACAGAGGCGCCCCCGAGGTATCGCTCGACCTGCGCCAGCCCCTCCTTGTGCGCGGCCTCCCCTCCGAAGGCGGCGCAGGCCTCCTCTACCACGAAGCAGCGCCACCCGCGCTCGAACGCCGCCATCGCGGTGCTCGCAACGCAGAAGTTCGTGTGGATGCCCGCGAGGTACACCTCCTCTATGCCGTTTGCGCGCAGTCGCGCGTCGAGTTCGGTGGCGTGGAAGGCACTGTAGTGGTATTTGGGCACGTGCTCGAGGACGAGTGCGTCGCATGGCGGTCGGTCGGGCGGCGAATGCCCCTTCTGAGTCGCCGCGGCCGCGTACCGCGCAAGCCGGGGGTGCAAGAGAGCGCCGGCGGTGCCAGCTCGTCCAACGTCGGGGTGCAGCCACGTGAGGCTGGTCGCATCCGGGTCGCTGATCCACAGCCGCGCGTCTACGGCGAAGTCGAACCGCCGCGGCGCCGCGGCAATCAGCCGCTCGGTCGCTGCCAGCGCGGCCTCGGCGTGCCCGCGATCACACCACTCGAGCTGCTCCACCGTCATGTCGATGACCACCAAGGCCGCCTTCTTCTTCGAGGGAGGCGCCGGCGCGGCCGGCGCGGCCCGCGCCGCCGCCGGCCCC
>RQSC01001045.1:0-11017 GCA_013416795.1 Prasinococcaceae sp. CCMP 1430
CCCGCCTCAGACGGGCGGGCGGGCGGGCGGACGCCGCGCTCTCCCGTAAAATATAATGAATGATGCGTTAGTTCGCACGCCGCGCTCGCTCAGTACCCGAGCGCCTTGCGGTGCGCGTGCACGCAGTCGGTGGAGCAGTACTTGAAGCGCAAGCGCTCGAACGGCACGCCGACGATCGGCTTGCCGCAGGCGTCGCACGCGGGCGCGATGTTGCCGCCGCCGCCTCCGCCGATGCCCATGGCGCGCAGCCTGCGCTCGGCGGCGGCGGCTCGCAGCTCCCTGTCCGAGGCCGCCGCCGCGGCGCGGCCCGACGCCATCTTGCGCGCGACGAGCGCTGCCGCTCCGATGGCCGCGGCGGCGCCCAGCGTGGCGCCCGCGCCCCCTTGGCCCGATGCCTCCGCCTTCTGGCGCTCCCTGCGCTCCTTCTCCTGCGCCGCGCGGCGTTTCTCCTGCTTGGCGGCGATCCTCGCCTTGACGGCGTCCGCCTTGGCCTTGCGCTTGGCCTCGTGTTTCTCCTCCAGCTCGGCGGTGAGCGCCTCGGGCACCTTGGCCGCGTCCCAGTCCCAGCGCTGCGGCTCGGCGGCGCGCGCCTTGCGAAAGGCCGTGACGACGGCGCGCTTGCCGCGCGAGACGGCGAGCGCGCACGCGAAGCGGCCGAGGTGGTCGGCCTCGCCGGGGTCGGCCCCGCGGGCCAGGAGCTGCGCCACGCGCTCCGCCTTGCCCGCCAGTCCAGCGTTGAGACCCTCGGCGAGGTGCGAGCGGCGCCCTCCCGCTGCTGCCGCGCCTGCTCGGCGCGCCGCGATTGCTCGGCCACGCGCTCCCGCTCGAGCTCGCGCTGGCGCAGGCGCTCCTGCCTTTGCCGGTGCTGCCTGTCGGCCTCCGCGCGCCGCACCTCGGCGTCGGTGGCCGCGTCCGCCGCGTCGACGTACTCGACGCTCGCGAGCTGCGTGGCCACGCGCGTGGCCTCGGCGAACGTCGGCCGGCGCGTGGCGAAGGGCACGGCGCGCACGCGCGCGTCGGCGCGGCTCACGGCGGCCGACGCGTACACCGACCTGGCCGCCGCGCCGGGCGCGTGCACGAAGATGAGCTCCGCGCGCGCGAGCTGCTCCGCCCAGCCGTCGAGCAGCTCCGTCGTCTCGCGGTCGAGCATCGCCTCGTTGTAGCGCCGCAGCGACGAGCCGGCCGACTTGGGCGCCTTGCCCGTCTTGTCCTCGGACGACTGGCGCCCGCCCGCCTTGGCGCGCACCACGTAGCGGTGGATGGTCTTGTGGTCGACGGCGGCCAGCGCGCCGCCGTCGCGGCGCTCGTACAGCGCGCACGCCACGTGGCCGCCCGCGGCGAGCACCACCGCCCACAGCTTGGCGCGCCCGGAGGCGTCGCGCGTGGCCGCGGCCGATCGCAGCGCGGCCTCGAGCTCGGCGTCGGTGGGCGACTCGTTGGGGCCGCAGAGCACCGCGCGCCGGTGTGGGGAGGTGTGGGGCCTTGCGGCGCACCCGACACTGCCGCACGTCTTTGCGACCGCTTCGGATGACAAGACACTGCGGCTGTGGGACGCGAACGCACGCCGGCCCCTCGCTCTGCTGCGCCTCCCGCACCGCGGTCGCTGCGTGGCCTTCCGGCCCAGTGGCAACGGCGAGCAGCACCTCGCGGTGGGCACCGCCTGCGGTGCAGTGCTCGTGTACGACCTTGCAACACTCTCTTGCGTGACACGGCTGGCATACGCGACACGCGCGTGTGCATGCGCTGCCTACTCGCCCGACGGGAGGTACCTCGCCGTCGGCGCCGCCGACAGCACTGTCGTCATCTATGACGCCAGTCGCTCGCGCGGTGACACTGGCGACGCTGGCAAGAGGTGGTCCCTTGCAGGCGTCGATGAGGGCCCGGGGGGCTCCGATGCGTGCGCGGGGTATCGCCCCGTGGGGAGAGTGCGGGCTGCGGCTGGCGTGACTCACCTGGACTGGTCGAACGACGGCTGTGTGCTTCGCACTAATGACGCCGACGGTGAGCTGTGCTACTGGGCGATGCCTGCTGGAGAGGCCAAGCTATCGCCAGAGGCCGCGTGTGACCTCGAATGGGACTCGCACACGTGCCCGCTCGCATGGGGCACGCAGGGTGTGTGGCCGAAGGACTCTTCGAGCGTGTCCGATATCAATGCGTGCGCCGCCACGCACGGTGGCGCGTGGTGGGAGGATGAGGTGGTGCTGGCCACCGCCGACGACGCGTCGCGCGTGTGCCTCTACCGGTATCCCAGCGACGTTGCGCGCGCGCAGGGGCGTGCGTACTCGGGCCACGCCGCTCACGTCACGTGTCTGACTTTCGGGGCGGACGACAGGTGGCTGCTGTCAGTCGGTGGTACTGACCGATGCGTCATGCAGTGGCGGCACCTGCAACCCGACGAGGACGCCGCCGAAGAGATCGACGAGGAGGCGGCGATCGATCAGCGCGCACGTGTGGCCGCACACGCGGCCAAGCACGCCTCAACGCACGCGCGCGTGGGTGTGCGCGATGGCACGCCGCAGTATGCGCACGCGCAGCAGGTGCTCGCAGGCGGTGGCTCGCGGCTCGCGCGCGCATTGGCAGCCGGCGCGCGGTCCCCTGCAGAGCTCCACCTCCGACGCGGCTATCGCTGCCCGCTCACACAGGCGTCGGAGGCGTTCGCGACGGGCGCGCTGGTACCGCCTCCGGACTTCCGCGCGCTCTCGGACACCCACGCGCGCGCCAGAGAGANCAGGCGGCCGCGCGGCGCGTGCCCGAGGACGCCGCCGCGCGCACCAAGAGGACGCGCGTGGCCGTGGCGGACGTCGAGGGCGCGGCGCCGCCCGGCAAGCTGAGGCTCTCGCTGGGCAAGACCGGCGTGGAGGTGCGCGCCGACCACCACGCCAAGCTCGAGGCGCTGCACGCCATCGCCTCGGCCGCCACCGGCCGCGCGGAGCCCTCCGCGGCGGAGCGGGCGGCGGACTGCTTCTCGCTGCTCGCGCGGTACTCGGCGGCGTGCGGCGCGCAGCTGCGCGGCGGCGGCTTCCACGCGGCGCTGCACGGCGAGTGCTTCGACGCGCTCGCCGCGGACTTCGGCGTGACGATGGAGTGCTTCGCGTCGCCGCTCAACTGCCGCTGGCCGCGCTTCTGCTCGCAGTTCCCCGACGTGGACCGGCCGTTCGGCTCGGTGGGCTCCTTCTTCGACGAGGAGGGCGGCTTCGCGTTCGCCGAGGGCTCCTTCGAGGCCAACCCGCCCTTCGACGAGGGCGTGGTGGCGCGCATGGAGCGGCGCATGCGGCGGCTGCTCAGGGGCGCGCAGGAGGGCGGGCGCGAGCTCTGCTTCGTCGTCATCATCCCCCACTGGCCCGACAAGTCCGCCGGCTGGGCGGCGCTGAGGAACTCGGAGTTCCTGGCGAGGCACGTGCGGATTCCGCTCAGGGACCACGGGTGCGTCGCGGTCGCGGTCGCCGTCGCTAGCGTTCGCGTGCGACGAAGCGCGCGCGCGGGTGTGTGTGTCGCGTGCGAGCGATGCGCGGGCCGGCGCGGCGCCCGCTGACTTCCTTTTCCTGGCGCGACGGCCGTCGCTGCTCGCCGCGCGCGACTCCCCGCAGCTACTTCGAGGGCGCGCAGCACAACAAGCTCAAGTCGCAGTACCGCGTGGCCTCCTTCGACACGTCGGTCTTCTGGCTGCAGAGCAGCAAGGCGCGAGAGCGCTGGCCCGTGACCGACGCCAAGGTGGCGCGGCTCAAGGAGGCGTTCAGGCCCAAGCAGAAGGAGGACCCGAGCGGCTCGGGAGGAGCGCTCGCGGAAGGGGGCGCAGAAGGGGGGAGGCCCGCCAAGCGCGCACGTGCAGCGGCGGCGGGAGCGGCCCCCAGGTAATGACATCGTGCGACGCACGTTCTTGTGGTGGTGTTTGTGGGAGCGAGCGAGGGAGTCGGGGGTCGAGGGGGATCGACTGCGGGAGGAGGGGGGGGGGGCGGTCGGCTTCTCTAGGAGACGATGTCGCTCTGGTCGACGGCGCCCGTCACGACGAGGGGGGGGGGGGGGGGGGGGGGGGGGGGGGGGGGGGGGGGGGGGGGGGGGGCGGTCGGCTTCTCTAGGAGACAGTGTCGACTCGGAGAGGCGCGGCAGAGGTGGCGGAGGAGGTCTGTGAATAGGGTGTGTGTGTGGGGGGGGAGACAGCTGGGGAAGCGGGGGAAGAAGCCAAAAAAAAAAGAAAGAAATGGGGGGCTGAAAAAGAGGCGAGTGCGCCGTCCGGGAATCGAACCCGGGGCCCTTGCGTGGGAGGCAAGGATTTTACCACTAAACCAACGGCGCGGGGAAATCGCAAAAGGCTCAAACTATTGAGAATATGAACGTAACCTCACATCGGCAGATCAAAATGCATTGGTCCCTGATCAAATTGCATGCCGGCGTTCCAGCGCAGCGCGGCGCGAGTGCGCGGTGCGCGCGCGGGCGCGCCACACCGCCCCCCCCCTCCCGCCGCCTCGCCTCCTCCCGAAGAGATGGCGGCGGCGGCCGCCACCACACCGGCGCGCCCACTCGCGTCGCCATCGCCCCTGACGGCCGCACGCAGCCCCGCCGCCCCCCCCTCCCCCCCTTCACACCACCACCAGCGCCTCCGCCGCCACGCCTCCGCCGAGAGCGAGGTGGAGGCCGCCATCGCCGCGCTGGTCGCGAGCGGCGGCGAGCCGCGCCCCGCGCGCAGCGCCAAGATCGAGGGCGAGTGGGTGCTGGCGTACACGAGCAAGAGCTCGTTCAGCGCGGCCGCGCCGCTCGGCCGGCGCACCGACGGCAGCGCCCCGGGCCTGGAGGCGCTCTTCAAGGCCGCATCGGACCTGCTGGGGGCGCCCGCGCCGGAGGGGCGGGAGGGCGGGGCCGCCGCCGCGGGCGCCGCCAGCAGCAGCCCGCTGCAGCGCGCGATCACCGCCATCCCGTTCGTGGACGTCACGCAGCGCATCGAGCTGGGCATCGCCTCGGGCGCGCCGCGCGACGACTGGCGCTGCGACCAGTTCGTGAGGAGCCGCGACGGGCGCTTCGAGCTGCAGCTGGTGGCGCTGGCGGAGGGCGGCGCGGACGAGCGGGGGTGCCGCGTCGACTTCACCTTCGACAGCGGCACCATCCGCCTCCGGGACGCGCCCCTGGTGGGCAGCGTGGAGCTGCCGTACCCCGTGCCCTTCAAGCTGCTCGGAGACGAGGCCAAGGGCTGGCTCGACACGCTCTACCTGAGCGACCGCGTGCGCATCTCGAAGGGCAACAAGGGCACCACCTTCATCCTCGTCAAGGCCCCGCAGCAGCAGCAGCAGCAGCAGCAGCAGCAGGCCTCGAGCTAGCGTTTCGACGTAAAAAGTCTCCCGTGGGACAAAATGATCCTTTGATGCTACAGTAGGTCCCTAGTTCAAAACGCATCGAGCCGCGCCGCGCGACCTCAGCCTCGGGAGTCGTGTGCGCCACACAGAGCGCGCGGCGCCCCTCCCCCCCATGCGCGCGCGGCCTCGCGCCGGCGCTCTCGGCGCTCTCGGCGCTGGTGGCGCTCGCGCTGGCGCTGGCGCTCGCGGCCTCCGCCGCCTCAGACGCCGCAGCGGACGCCCTTTCCGCCTCGGCCGCCGACGACACCTTCGGAGGAGGAGCAGGAGGAGGAGGAGAAGGGGCCTCCTCCACAGCAGCAGCAGCAGCAACAGCAACAGCAACCACAACAGCAGCAACCACAACAACAACAACAACGACGATCGCCCAAGTCACCGACGACCTCAAGGCCGACGAGGAGAGCGTCGAGCTCGGCCTCGCTCAGGACGCGAGCTCGGACCACAAGACGATCACCTCGCTCATCGACAGCGCGCTCGAGAAGGAGTTCCGCAAGGACGAGCTGCTCGAGGAGCAGGGCAAGGCGGGCGGCACCGCGGGGCGCTCGTTCAACAAGTCGGTGACGCAGGCGACGGCGGTCCTCGAGACGGTGGCGCGCGTGACGACGGACCGCAAGGAGCAGCGGGAGGCCCCCGAGCGGGAGGAGGGCGCCTCCGACAAGGGCGGCGGCGGCGGCGGCGCCGCGTCCGGCGCGTCGTCGTCGGCGGGCGCCAACGCCCCCTCGTCCAAATATAAGGCGGCCCCAGGAGGGGGCGCCCCCGGAACAGCGCCCGCCTCGTGGTCGCTGTACGGCATGATGCAGGCGATCGAGGCGCTCGCGGCAAGCAACGGCCTCACGTCCGCCCCCGACGTCGGCGAGGACGTCGCGCGGCTCATCGACTCGCAGGACAACGAGTACGTGCTGTCGTCGCCCAAGCGCGCCATGGAGCTGCAGCAGGACCTGCGCCTCATCGCCGACTTCGTGACCATCGTCACCGCCGCCGCGGTGGGCGGGCTGCTGTTCGCCATGGCGGGCCAGCCGATGATCACGGGCTACCTCGTGGCGGGCGCGTGCGTCGGGCCGGGCGGCATGGGCGTCATCAAGGAGCTCGTGCAGGTGGAGACCCTCAGCCAGGTGGGCGTGGTGCTGCTGCTCTTCTGCCTGGGGCTCGAGTTCTCCATGGCCAAGCTGCGCGCGGTGCGCGGCGTGGCCGTCGGCGGCGGGCTCCTGCAGGTGGGCATGCTCATGCTCATGATCGGCGCCACGTCGAAGAGCCTGGGCGCGCCCGTGGCGGAGGGCGTCTTCATCGGCGCGTTCCTCTCGATGTCGAGCACCGCGGTGGTGCTCAAGCTGTGCGCCGAGCGCGACGCCATGGCCACCGTGTACGGGCAGATCACCATCGGCACGCTCGTCACCCAGGACGTGCTCGTCGGGGTGCTCTTCGCGCTGCTCCCCGTGCTGGGGGGGTCGGGCGACGTGCAGGGCGGCTTCGCCGCGATGGCGGGCCTCGCGCTCAGGATGGCGCTCTTCCTGGCGGGCGCGCTGCTGCTGTCGCGCAGGGCCGTGGGGCCCTTCCTGCGCGCGCTGCAGCTGATCTCCGGCCGCTCGGGCGGCGAGGAGCTCTTCCAGATGGTGGTGGTCGCCTTCTGCCTAGTGGTCGCGTGGGCGAGCGACGCGCTCGGCCTGTCGATTGAGATGGGCGCCTTCGTCGCGGGGACCATGATATCGAGCACCGAGCACGCGCAGCGCACGCTGCACCACGTTGAGCCCATCCGCAACCTGTTCGCGGCCATGTTCCTCGCGAGCATCGGCATGGTCATCAACCCCTCCTTCCTGTGGCTGCACCTGGACATCCTGTTGGTGCGTGCGGGGCGGCGCAGCCCCCGGCGGCGGCGGCCGCCGCCTGCGAAGGGACGCCGCGGACAACGCCGCGATGCCGCCGTGCTGACGCGCGCCCCATCTCCCCTCGCCTCCCGTGTGCAACCCCCTCGTGTGCCTCCCACGCCACCCCCACCCACCCACCCACCCACCAAAAAAACACCAAAAAAAATAGCTGAGCTTGCTGCTGGTGATCGTCGCCAAGACGGCCATGTTTGGCGTGGTGGTGCGGTCGTTCGGCTACTCCTCGGTGGTGGCGCTGCAGGTGGGCATGTCGATGTCGCAGATCGGCGAGTTCGCCTTCGTGCTGCTCTCGCGGGCGAGCGCGCTCGGGCTGGTGCACCACCGCCTGTACCTGCTGCTGCTCGGGACCACCGCGCTCTCGCTGGTGACCACGCCGGTCGTGTTCTACTTGATGCCGCACATGGTGCGCCTCGGCGTGCGCTCGCGCTTCCTGCTGCCGGACGACCCGCAGGCCGGCCAGGCCGCGCGGAGGCACGGCGCGCCCAAGACCAGGGTGTGACCGACCGCCAGCCCGGGGCGGCGGCGCGCGTGCGCGCTGGGCCTGCCTGCATCCCTTGTAAACTACTCCGTTGTACATACACACCACGCGCGCCGACCGGCCGACCGGCCTCTGCGGGAGGAGGTAGGCGCCTCGCGCCATCGCTCGTTACACATGGCGCGCCCGCCCGCGTTCGGTGGTGTTCGCTGCTCTCGTGGGAGCCGCGCGCGCGCGCGCGCGCGCTGCGTGCTGCTCGGCGCTGGGGTAAGAAAAGACACCCCCGCCCGTCGAGGGCGCGTCGGCGCTCCGCGGTGCCCGCCGAGGGTGGCGAGGGAGCCGTGAGCCCGCTTTCACCGGCGGAGCGCGTCATCGTGCGCTGAGCAGAGCAGCCCGCCGACCCGTGCAGCGCGCGCATCTCAGCCAGTCTCTCCATTCTCGGCCCTGATGGCCTCCTGACGACTCGGCCCCCCGTCTCGACGCGCCCCATCGTCTTCTCGAGCTAGGCCTTGCGCACGGCCGGCGAGCACCTCTCCAGGTACGTCTCCAGGCTGCCGTCTGCCACGACCGTCATCAGGCCCGGGCCGTCGTTGCAGCCGCCGATGAACTCGCCGCCGATGAAGATGGCCGGCACGCTCGTGCGGTTGACGCGCGCCGCGAGCTCGGCGCGCAGCGGGGCGCCGTCGGGATCGGCGTCCGCGCCCGTGAGCTCAATCGCGGTGTAGTTCAGGCCAAGGCGGTCGAGTTCCGCCTTGGCCTGCACGCAGAAGGGTCACGTGGGGAAGGAGAGCATCAGGATGTCCGTGGTGTTGATGAGGTCCTCGAGGCGACCGCGCACGCGCTCGACGTCGTAGTCGCCCGCGGCGCTGCGCGCGGCCGCGCGGGCGCTCGAGGAGGCGGAGGAGGCGGTGGCAGAGCGCGGCGGGGAGGGAGGAGATGACGGAGGAGGCGGACAGGGAGGAGGGGAAGATGGCGAGCGGCGGGTACGTGCGTGCGAGCGCCGCGGAGCGCCTGCGATCGCCGCGTGGGGGTGTTAGCGCGTGTGTATACGCTTGCGTGTGAGCCTTCGTGTGTGTGTGTGTGTGTGTGTGTGTGTGTGTGTGTGTGTGTGTGCGTGTGTGTGCGTGTTTGTGTGTGTGTGTGCGCGCGCGCGCGCATGCGCGTGTGTGTGCGCGCACGTGTGTCTGCGCGCGCGCCATTGTGCTTGCGTCTGCGTGTGCGCGCGTGCGCGCGCGTGTGCTACCGATGCATGACAAACGCGCGCGCGGCGTCGCCGTCGCGCACTGACACACGGACTTCGTCTGCGGCGTGGCAGGGGGCGTGTGTGTGGCAGCCGCTGCTGCGCCGCCTGCGGTCGCTGCGCGAGACGCTGGTGAGCCACCGCGACTTCGGCGCGCGCGCCGCCGCCGCGTGCGAGCTGAGCGTCGACGTGTGCGCGCGCGCCGGCGGCTGGGGGTGGGGGGAGATGCTCAAGGCGATGGCGCACCTGCTGGGAGAGGTCTACCCGCGCGGCGGAGGTGCGGCGCGAGCGAGCGCACGAACACACCCACACACGCACACACACACAAACGCACAATCACACACAATCACACACGGCCTCGCGCGAGGTACACACGTGCACACGCACCTGCGCGTGCGCACGCCCGCGCTGACGCGCGCGCGCCCGCGCGCTGCCCGCAGGCGCGTTCCCGCGCGAGGCGGAGATGCACGCGGCGTCGGCGGCGTACTTCGCGTGCGTGGCGGGCGACGCCGCCGAGTTCGGCCGCGCGCTCGCAAGGGCGCAGGCGCACGCGCACACGCACGCACACGCGTGCACGCACGGCGGCGACGGCATGCGCGCGTGGGCGGCGCGCGTGGGCGCGGCGAGGCGGGCCGCGCGCGCGGAAAGGGACGGCGGCGCGTCAGCAGCGCCCAGCGGCCCCCACCGGCTCCCTCGGCGATGCGCGCGCGCGAGACGCGGCCGCGCGCGAGCGATGAAGAAATGAGCGCGCAAGCGCTCAGGAGAGCACTCGTACTCCGACGCACCTGCCAGCCCACGCCTGTGAAGAGCTCCGAGTGCGAGGACGGGCTCATGTCCACGTACACCTGCAGCCCACGCAGCTGGTCGCGCAGCGCTCGCAGCTCGGGATCGCCGCGCTCGTCCTTCTCGAGCACCAGCACGGTGGGGAGGTTGTTGCGCGTCTTGATCGCGGTCGAGCGCACCAGCCGGAAGGTGCCGCTCGCCGAGGCGAACGCGCGCGCGACGTCCTGCGGCGGACGGCGAGGCGCTCCGTCAGGCTCAGCGCGAAGGCGCGGTCGCCGCGCTCGCGCGCAGGCTCGCCGCCGCGCGACAGCCGGCCGGGCGCGCCGCGCGTCACCCACCAGGAACAGGAAACCTCGCAACACCAGCACCACGAGCCGCCCGCCGGGTCTGAGCAGTTGCCAGGCGGTCTTGAGCAGCGCTCGGTACATCGTCTTGAGGTCGGAGCCCTTGCCGGTCTGCACCCCCCACGGGGGATTGCTCACCACCGCGTCCACGAGCGTGCCCTTGGGCACGGTGAAGAGCGCAGCGGCGACGTCCGCGCGCGAGCAGTGGACGCGCCCCTCGAAGCCCGCCGCCTCGGCGTTCGCCAGCGTCCCCTTGCACGCGTTGGCGTTGGCGTCGGCGCCGTAGGCGGTGCTCGCCAATCCGGCGTCGAGAGCCTCGAGCAAGATGGTGCCGCTCCCACAGAAGGGGTCGAGCACGGCCCCGGAGCCGTCCGCGGGCAGGCCGGCCTCGCGCAGCATGGCGTACGCGACGTTGGCCTTGATGGTGACCTTGTTGAGGTAGGCGGCCTTGTGGCGCCTGCTGAGCGCCTCCTCGTGCAGCTGGGTGCTGAGGGCGAGCGTCTCGCCCACGCAGTCGGCGCGCACGTGGACGTCGTAGCCGCGCATGCGCGGGGCGCAGCCGTACCGGTCGTGCAGGCAGCCGCCCACGACGCGCGCGAGCTCCCCGCTGTTGAAGCGGTGCGCCTTGCCCGTGCGCCAGCCCGTCACGCGGAACGACGCGGCGCCCTCGAGCGTGGGCACGCGCACGCGCCCCGCCGGCAGCGCGGACTCGAGCCACAGCTCGAGGGCGCGGAGCGCGGGGGAGGTCGCGAGCGACTCGCCCTCGGCCGGTCCGCCCTCGCCCTCGCCCTCGCCCTCGCCCTCGCCCTCGGTCTCGCCCTCGGTCTCGCCCGCCGCGGGCATCGCGATGACAGCGTGGAGCTCGCACACGTAGTGCACCGAGCGGAGCTCGAGCAGCGCCCGCTTGGCGGCGAGGAGCGCGCCCTCGCCGGCCGCCGCGGGCACGCGCACGC
>RQSC01001045.1:11825-29920 GCA_013416795.1 Prasinococcaceae sp. CCMP 1430
CAAGGCGGCGCTCGCGGCGCTCGACGCGGCGGCGCTCGGGGCGGGCGCGCCGAGCCGCTTCTCGCGGCGGGCCAACGTGTACTCGCGCCTCGACCACCACGAGGCGCTCGAGGCGCGCCCCAAGGGGACGTGCGCGTCGGTGCTGGACGCCATCGGCAACACCCCGCTCGTCCGCCTGCGCAACATCGAGAAGGCCGAGGGGCTGGCCTGCGAGGTGTACGCCAAGTGCGAGTTCCTCAACGCGGGCGGCTCGGTGAAGGACCGCATCGCCAAGCGCATGGTGGAGGACGCCGAGGCCAAGGGGCTGTTGCAGCCGGGCGACACCATCATCGAGCCCACGAGCGGCAACACGGGCATCGGCCTCGCGCTCGCCGCGGCCGTCAAGGGCTACCACTGCATCGTGGTGATGCCCGAGAAGATGTCCAAGGAGAAGGCGGATGTGCTCAATGCGCTGGGCGCGAAGATCGTACGCACTCCCAACGAGGCGGCCTGGGACGCGCCCGACTCTCACATCTCTGTGGCCGCGCGCCTCAACTCGGAGACGCCCCGCTCGCACATTCTCGATCAGTACACCAACGTGGGCAACCCGCTCGCGCACTACGACGGCACGGGCGCCGAGATCCTCGAGCAGATGGACAACAGGGTCGACGTGCTCGTGGCCGGCGCGGGCACGGGCGGCACGCTCACCGGCACGGCCAGGCGCGTGCTCGAGGGCTGCCCCAACGCGCGCGTGGTGGGGGTCGACCCGCTGGGATCCATCCTCGCGCTCCCCGAGAGCCTGAACACCTCCGAGGAGAACGTGTCGCAGGGTATGTACCAGGTGGAGGGCATCGGCTACGACTTCATCCCGGCGGTGCTCGACCGCGAGGTGGCGCACGAGTGGGTCAAGTGCAACGACGAGCAGGCCTTCCGCTGGGCGCGGAGGCTCATGCGCGAGGAGGGGCTGCTGTGCGGCGGCTCGAGCGGCGCGGCGTTCTCGGTGGCCATCGGCGAGGCGCGCAAGCTCAAGGCCGGCGAGCGACTGGTGGTGGTGCTGCCCGATTCCATCCGCAACTACATGACCAAGCACCTCGACGACGACTGGATGGTGGAGAAGGGCTTCATGCAGGCGTCCGCCGTCGGAGACCGCTCGCAGCCGTGGGCGGCCAACACCGTCAGCGAGCTCGCGCTCGAGTCGCCCGTCACCATCTCTCCCGGCATCGCCCTGAGGCGCGCGGTGGAGATAATGAACGCCAAGGGCTTCGACCAGCTGCCCGTCGTGGACGTTGGCGGACGCGTGATGGGAGTGGTGACCGAGGGCAACATCTCAGCCAAGGTGACGAGCGGCGCGGCCTCGCTGGACGACCCCGTCGAAACCATCGTGTACAAGGACGTCGCGCGCGTGCTCAGCTCCACCACGCTCGCAGAGCTCTCGCGGAAGTTCAACCGCTATCACTTTGCGCTGGTGACGCGCAACCAGACCCGCTACTCCAACGCCGGCGAGGAGATCCACACGATGGTGACGGCCGTGGTGACGCGCATCGACCTGCTCAAGTTCATCTCCGCCAAGGCGCAGCATGGGCGCGCCGCCAACGGCGTCGCCACGGACGTCGCGCCGTGCGCGTGAGGCCGCGCGCGCGCGCGCGCGCTCGCGCACGCCCAACTGCCGCCGCGGGTATGCATGCGCACGCTCGCGGGGGTCGCGCACGACAGTACAATACAACTTTAGCAGTGCACAACAACGCACGCACTATACAGTAAGCAACGATGGCCAGGTAGCACACGCGCTCCCGCGCGCCCTCCCGCCGCCTCGCCGCGCGCGCGTCGCCGTCGCGCGNCTCTCGAACTCGACGAACGCGATGCCCGGCTTCTGTTCCACCATGCGCACCTCCTTGTAGCCAGGGAACTGTTGGAACAGCATGGAAACCATGAGGTCGGTCGCCTCGGCGGGCAAGTTCTGCACGAAGAGGATCTTGTTGGGCGCTGCAGCGAGGTCGGGCGCGGCGGCGGCGGGCGCAGCGCTCGAGGCCGCCGACGGCGGGCGCGTCGCCGTGGTGCAGGTGCCCGGCTCGAGCTACAACACCAAGTACGTCGAGGTCGTGGGGCGCGTGACGGACGAGGCGACCATTCAGGAGGAGGAGTACACGTGCTTCGGGGACAACTTCGGTGCGTTGCGCGGTCCGGCCGCTCGCGAGCGCGCCGAGGGAGAACGAGAGCGCGCCGCCGATCGGGCGCGCGGCGCGGCGAGTGCGAAGCTCGCAGCGCGCAGCGATCTGAGCGCCTCTCCGGCCCGCCGCTGACCGTCGATCGCCGCTGCGATCTCCGTCTGCTATGTGTCGCGCGCATGCGCGCGCACACGCGCAGACCTCAAGACGTACAACGAGCTCTGCGTGCTCATGAACGGCGACCACGCCAGCCTCTTCATCTGAAGGCGCTCCGCCACCTCCCTGCCCGGATGCCCCTGTAACATTGACCCCATTGCGCCATCCGCACCGCCACGGCACACCGACGCACGCCGCGGGGGCGCGCTCGCTCGCCGGCGCGTCCCCTCGACACGACACAGCGCATCGCAAATGCCCTCGCCGCCCCCCCTTTGGCTCCGGCGACTGCGCGCGCGTCGAGTGTGAACAGTATGTTACAATGGGATGGGCGTCCTGCCGTCACTTGCGCCTCGCGCGCTCGCGCTCCATGTGGCTGGGCACCTGCAAGTAGTGCGGCAGCTTATGGCCGAGCGTGCGCACGTACTCGCGGTAGAGCTGCGCGCTGTACAGGTTGGAAATGTTGGGGATTCGTTGCTCGAAGGACGCGACCAAACCCGCGCGATCGCCGTCAGCGCCGTCGGCCCCGCCAGCCGCGCCGCGTCCCCTCGGCTGCACCTGCCAGTGCTTCGGCGGCAGGTACCACGCGCCGTATCGCGGCGGTCGCGCGCGCGCGCGCCCCGTCGACGCCATCGAGGCGTCGCGGTCGCCGTTACTGCCGCCTTCGCCGCCGCCGAAGCTGCCATCCAGCCCGTGGTCGCCAACGCTGTCGACAACTTCGAGCGGCGCGTGCATTGTGTCCGTGCGCAGGCTCATGAAGGCTGCGCGCTCGGCACGCGCCTTCGCCTCCCGCTGGCGGCGCATGGCCGATATGGTTGCTGGCCTCGTGGTGACCGCCGGAGGCGTGCCCCCGGGACCCGGCGGAGCGAGCATGAATGGGTCGGTGTCGGCACCTGAGTCATCGGCAAGCATCGCCAGCAGCTCCTCCGGGACATCCGTCGCAAGCTTGACGCGCGTCGACGGGCGCCACATAATCGTTGGCCCCTCGGAGCGCTCGGGGAGCTTGCCGGCGTGCCGATCGCCCTCCATGCCGGCGTCGGCGGCGTCCCGAGCAAGATAGGACTTATTTGTAGCCTTGCCCTCGTCGGCCGGCACGCCCCCCGCTTCGTCCATGGTCTCGACGGCCTCGTCCAGCCCTGCAGGCACAATGGATGACCGCGTGCGGAGCTTGGGAGATTCGAGCTCCATGCCGGCGCCGTGCTCGCGGCTGGCCTGCTCGATCGTCGCGGCCTCCTCCTCTGCCTTGGCCATCTCAAGCTCCATGAGCGAGCGCGGCAGCACACTCGCGCGCCGCCGCAGCTCGCTCAGCTTGCGCTCCAGCCCTGCGCCAGCGCGGTCCGACTTTCTCCTCGACTTGCGTCGCAAGGTCACGGGCGGGGCGTCTGCATCATCGCCGTCCTCGTCGGGCGCAAAGCTGACGCGGGAGGCGTTGGTGCCGCCGTCGACTCCACCGTCCTTCTCGATCGCCGCGGCGGTGTCAGGCATGCCCGCTGCGCCGTCGAAGCTCGCCCCGCCCTCCATGGCAGCGCGGTGCAGCGACCCTTCGCGCCGCAGTGACGGCCGCTGCTGCCCGCCGGGTCCGCCGTCTGGCCCGCCGCTGCCGCTGCCGCTCGTCGCAAACAAGCCCGAGAACTCGCTGCTGGGCGAGACCGCTCCGCCGGGCGTCTGAGCGGGCGGCTCCGGCCCGAGCAACGAGTTCATGCTCGCATTTGAGTCAAAGGTCAACCCGAGCTCGAGCTCGAGCTTTCGCTCGAGCCTGTCGAGGTCGTCCACGGAAGCCTTGGCGCCTAGACCCGCCGCGGCGAGCGCGCTCGCGCCGCCGAGCGCCGGCGGCGCAGGACGAAGCGAGAGCTCCTCGGCGCGCAGGAACTTCCAGCCGGTTGCCAGAAGGTCCGTCGTCGTCACGGCCCTGGTGCGACCGCCTCCACCGGTGCGGCCGCGCCTCGTGCGCAGCTTCCCCAACTTCTGCGCGCCATCACTGCCCATGGCCGCGACCAGCTCGCTCGGCGGCGGCGCTGCGGCGCTCATGGCGGACGCGCGGCGCGGCGACCCGGCGGGGTACGTGAAGGGCGCCGTCCGCTCCGCCTGGGCCGCTTTGTCCAGCTCGGCAGTATCGCGGGCAGCCGCGAGCCGCCGCTCCACCCGCGCGCGCCCCGACTCCGCACCCGTCGCGTCTCCCATCGCGGCGGCCGAGGCCCGCCGTCGCCGCCAACCCCCACACACACCCCTCGTAGGCCAGCGCTCCGAGGGAGTCCCGCTTTGGGAACCCGCCCTCCCGGCCGAGGGGGAACGCGGGCAGCTTGGCGTACATGTACATGTAGGTACAGAGGTCGTCAAAAAATTTGTCTGCCTCGCCAGGCGGATTTACGCCCGCATAAAAATCGTTCCAGCGCGCGCCGCTTGGCCAGGGCGCCCAGTTTTACCCGCGCTACTCATAGAGACTTTCCGCACCCCCGCCGCTGCAGCGAGGCGCCGTACACCCACAGTAACAAAAACAAAAAGAAATGAGAGGTCAGAATGCGTGTAGAGGGACCCTTAAAATCTTTTTGTTTCTTTTTATTTCGACGCTGCGCGGCCGTGCACATTCGGGTTTTAGGGTTCGTTGTTTAATGCATTTATATGAGTCATTTTGGTTCATTTTGATTCATTTTGGATCATTTTGCTGCGAGTTCGGGTTACTTTACGGTTGACCAAGCCATTTTTCGCGCCCCTCCGTCCTCATTTCCATGTGTTTTGATGTGTCGTTTTGCTAGAAGGGTTTACACTAAATCTTTCTGTGTGCTCTCTCAATTTGATATAAAATGATATCAACCCTAACTCATACGGCGCGGATGCGGCTCGAACCGCGACCCGCCCGCCGCGCGCGGCGCCGCGCTCCCGGCGCAAAAAAAAAAAAAGCGCAAAAAAAAAATTCAAAGCGCGCGCGCGCGCGCGCGCGGGGCGCGGCCCGCGCGGCCCGAAAAACTAACAACTCCGAGAACCTGAACGCGGTCGGCGCGCCGCCCGCGCAAAAAGGCGCGCTTTTCCTTTTGTTGTGACGTGTGTCATAAACCCTTATTTTTGTGCAGACCGAAATGCGGCGCGAGCGCGCGCGCGCGAACGTTGCGCCACACTGCGCGCGCGGCGAGCGGCGCGCAGAGCAGCGGCGGGGGCGCCGGCGCCGGCGCCCGCCGCGGCCGACGAGGAGGACGTCGACGCGGTGGAGGCGCGAATCGCAGAGCTCGTGGCGCGGCGCGACGCGCTCAGGGCGTCCAACGACTCCGCGGTGGCCGCAGCGCCGTCCGAGGAGCCTGCGAAACAGCACCAGCAGCACCGGCAGGTACAAGCCGAGCGGGTGCAGGTGCTGCAGGTGCAGAACTTTGACTTCAGCGTGGTGGCCGACGGCGAGTTCGCCCCGGGCATGGTCGCACCCGCCGCTGCTGCCCGCAAGCCCCGAGGCGTGGGCGCGGGTGCGCTCGCTGCTGCGGCGACGCGCCGGCCGAAGACCGCGAGCGGCAACAGGCGCAGCGCGCGCCCTCCGTCGTCCGCGCGACCTTCGTCGGCCTCGGCGGGGCAAGCGCGGCTCGGAGCGAAGCGCGCCGAGGCCACCGAGGCGGGCGGCGACGAAAACAAAGGCACACTAGCCGATCACGTCGCATCGGCGCAGCGCCGTGCCGCTGAGGCCACGGCCGCCGCGCTGCGCGCCGCCGAGGACGCCGCCCGCGAGGACGGCACCGCCCGCCAAGAGCCGGCCGCCGGTGACGACGAGTACGCGGAGCGGTACCCGCTCATGTCGGCTGCGCTCGCTAGCCGGCGTCAGAAGGAGGGCAAGAAGGAGCGCGGCGCGCGCAAACAGTCTGGAGGCGCGCGGGGTGGCGCAGACGAGGTCGGGGTGGACGGCCTCACCAACGCGGAGCGCGCCGTGGCGTACAGCGACACGATGGCGGCCTTCGAGGCGCTCGAGGCTTCGCTCCTCGCCGCTTCCGAACGCGTCGCAGCGAGCGACGGCGACGGCGAAGGAGATGAGGGCGTCGGCGCCGCCGCTGCCGACGGGTCGACGGACGATGTCGTCGAGATGACGCGCCGGTACTACGACCCCGCGCGCGAAGGCCTGGCTTTCAGCGGCGAGCCCGAGCCAGAGTCCGAGCCCGACGCAGTGGGTGGCGCGGCGTCGGTGTCCGGCGTCGTCGATGGCGCCGGCGCGCGCCCCCCGCCGCCACCGGTGGGAGAGGACGAGCACATGCCTGGCGCGGATGGCGACGGGGAGGGCAGCTGGGAAAAGGCGTACGAGTTCCGTGACGCCGATCTCATCGCGCGGACGCGCGACATGGCCGCGCGCCGCAGGCGGCGGCCGAAATCCGCCGACGCCAGCCGCAGCAAGGTGCGCTACATCGGCCCGCCACCGCCGGGCACGACCAAGGTGAAGCCATTTTCGTTCGACAACCGCGACAGCCGCCCGCGCAAGACGATATCGCAGATGCGCCTCGAGCAGGACCTCGCAGCTGCGAAGGCGCGCGAGGAGGCGGAGCTGAAAGTGCGCTTCAAGGCGAAGCCCATCCCCTCTAGCACGCTGCTGCCCCTGTACGCGCAGCTCGTCGAGGCATCCGAGCAGCGGCGCGACGAGGTGCGGCGCATGTGCAAGGAGTGGCTCAAGTCCGTCGAGGCGCCATTCTCCTTCCAGGACCGGCAGACCAAGTCGAGCGCGATGGCCAAGGGCCTGGCGGAGGCGCCAGGTGCCGTGCCCGAGGGCCCGGCCTTCAGGGCCAACCCCGTGCCCGCGCATGTCAAGGAGCTGCGCTACATGGAGATGGTGGCGGATGACCACAAGCGTGCTTTTGTCAACAAGGCGCTCGCCGAGGCCAAGTTCCGCGAGTCGAGCCTGCCGCCGCGCATGAAGGCGCATGCGCAGCGCCTCAAGGAGCAAGAGGGTCAAGAGGTGGTGGTGCTCGACCCCGAGTGCACCTTCAAGCCGCACATCAAGCACTCAATCCCGGACTTCAACGCCCAGCACGCCAAATTTGAGGCGGCGCTTGCGGCGCGCCGCAAACAGCTGCCGAGCACCGAGGTACAGCCGTTCACGCTGGCCTCAAAGGAGCGGCAGGCACAGGAACGCATCAAGCGAGACGCCATGCTTGCCAAGGCACGCAGGAAAGCCGCGCGCGACGAGGCCGAGGCCATCGAGCATCGCTGGCCATACTACTCAGAGCGCGGTGCCGTGCCCAAGAAGGCCATGCCCGACTTCACCAAGCTGCAGCGCAGCTTCGGCGAGAAGCTCAACGCGTCGCGCGCCGACTTCAAGCCGACTGTCCTGAAGCCGTTCAAGCTTGGACGTGACCAGACCGACCGTGAGATGGCGCGCAGCCGAGAGGCGCTCGCCAAGGCCGACGCGCCCGTTTTCGCGCACCAGCGCCCCACACGCGCCGAGGAGCTGCGTCTCAAGGCCACCAGGGAGGCCACCGCCGAGGGCCGCTTCGACAGCGCGGCGGAGCGTGACGCCAAGGAGCAGCAGCGTCGCAAGCTCGATGCGAAGCGTCGTGAGGAGGCGTGGGCGGCCATGCAGAAGAAGAAGAAAGTCGAGGACGACAGCCTCGGTCTTGGCGACGGCACGGACGCGCCGCCTCCCGCGGAGGGCGTCGGCGCCGCCGTGGATGCACCCGCGATCGTGCCCGCAAAGCCCCCAGCATCGTCAGCAGCGGAGGCCGCGGCGGTCGTTGATGATGGCCACGATGGCGAGTCGTTGCATCGCCAGGCGCGTCACAAGCAGGTTGAGGAGCGCGCTGCCGCCATAGTTGAGCAGACACTCCTCGAGCACGGCGTGCTCGACTACGTCGAAGGCACGGGTTTGACTCCGCGCTGAGTTGGTCGCACTCGGCTGCCGCCGCCTCAGACCGGCGGCGCGAAAGTAGCACGGGGCTCGACTCTGCAAACGCCAGTCATTCACACACAGCAATCATGTTACAAAGTCATCAGGTTTAGTTGTGATTCCGACGCACCCCCCAGCTGCACGCACACAGCACCTGCGCGCGAAAGAGAGAGAGGTCGGGCGCTGCCTGCCGTGCCGTCCGCTTCTCATGCCTTCAGCGCCTTAGCCTCGTCGGCCTCCTTCTGCCACGAGGCGCGCACCTCGGCGATCTTGTCGCGGAAGGGCGCAACGGCGGGGTTTTGATTGGCCCATGCGTCATAGAGCGGCAGCAGGACGATCTTGATAAAGTTCACCTGCGACTCGGGCACGTTGGCAGTCGCGCGGTCACACAGCGGGGACACGGGCACTCCCATCGAGCGCTCCTCGTCGCCTTGCGAGTGGAACTCCTCGAGCATCATCTTCGCCCACCTTCGAGCAGTCCGGACTCTCGTCTGATTGGAGATGTCTGCGGCCTTCAAGCACATTTGCATGAGCATGAGCCGGTCGTTGGTGTTACCCAGATCAAAGCCCGCGAGGGTCTTCTCCTTGAAGTCGGCGACGAAGGGGAAGTGCTCGGCCATGTCAGTCACACACACGAGTGAGATCACCAGCCCCCGAATCTTTCTGCGGTCCTCTTCGGCCAGCCCGCGAAGGATGTCGATGGACTCGTCGTCGCGCATCATCTCGAACATGAGCGCACAGTGCATGTTTTCAAGCACGGCCTTGTCGTTGTAGCGCAGCGCCACCGGCGTGCCGTTTCTCACGTGGAAGCCATTGTTCCTGCCTGGGTGCCCAATGTCGTGGCCCACCACCGCCATGAGCATCGCCAGAACCTCGTGCGTGGCCATCCAGTTGAGAAAGCCCGCCTCCCGGAGGTACACGATGGTGGTCTGCAGCACGTCCGCGGCGTGGGTGGAGTTGTGATAGGGAACCTCCGGGTTGTAGCGCGCCTCGATAGCCGAAGCCCAGCGCGCCACGAGCTCGCGGCCGAGCGTGAACTCGTGCACCTGATCGTGCATGCCCAGCTGGTCGAATGCGGCGCACGCGACCACCGTGAGGCACCGCCCACGCCCAACCACGCCCTCGAGCTTGAAGATGTCCCAATCGTGGTGGTTGAAGCCCTCGAGCGCCGCCGAGGTCTCGGGTGCCACGAGCCAGCTCCGCTTTTCGTCGGCCGCGGCGTCGAAAACCGCGAGCTCGCGGTCTTTGTCCGCGCCGTTGGCCCTGTCCATCGCCGTGAGGAACGACGTGCGGCGCGACTGCGTGCGCATTCGGGTGGTCTCCTTTGCGTGCACCGCGTATTGCTGTTGGAGCCAGGCGACTGTTTCCTTGCTATGCTCCGAGGCGGCAGCGGCGGCGGCTGCCTTTGCGTCGGCCTTGTTGACGGCCGATCCGAGCGCCTTCAGCACCCGATCGAGCGCTCGCTTGGACTCAAAGCCGAGTATGGTCGAGTCGCCGAGCTTGCCGTCGCGCAGCGCAACGAGATCGGTCGCAATCTCTAGCACGAGCATGCTGCCAGCCAGGGCGGCTTCGGCCGGGGCTTCCACGGGTGCCCCGCCATTCGTCTGTCTCGAGGCGGCCACGTCGTCACTCGCGCTGTGCCCGCCGGCACCATCGTTCGTGCCGCCTCCTGCGTGCGCACCGCCGCAGGTCCCCTCATCGCCACGCCAGTACCGCTCGTAGCAGTATCTCGCCGCTACGCCGGCCACGAAGGGCAGCGCGAGTGCCGCCACCATGCCTGCTGACGGCCAAGTCGCGGGGGCACTGCCCCCCCCCCACCCCCACCCCCGTCCGGCGTCCCACCTGCGCACTGTGGTGCAGCTGCGACGGCGCGCGCGGGCGGGCGGGCGGGCGCGCTGCCGCCTCTCGCCCGCCGCCCTATGCCACGGCCAGCCGACGCCGACGCGGCGCCCGAGGCGCCCGGGGGCGCGCCGCCACAGGCGCCGCCCTCCNCGGCGGTGGATGCCATGCGGCTCGTGCTCAACACGGTCATCATGGACGGCAAGGTCGTCATCGGCGAGGGCGAGAAGGACGAGGCGCCGATGCTGTTCAGCGGCGAGTACCTCGGCGACGGCAGCTGGCCGGCGGTGGACATCGCAGTCGACCCGCTCGACGGCACCTCGCTCGTCGCGAAGGGCAAGCACGGCGCCATCACCGTGATCGCGCTCGCCGAGCGCGGCGCCATGTTCTCCCCGGGCAAGGCCTACTACATGAACAAGCTGTGCGTGCCGTACGAGGCCGCCGGCATGGTCGACATCGACGCGCCCGTCGCGCGCAACGTCAAGGCCGTCGCCGACGCACTGGGCAAGGACGTGTGCGACATCTCGGTGGCGGTGCTCGACCGCCCCCGCCACTCGGAGCTCATCTACAACATCCGCCGGGCGGGCGCGCGCGTGCACCTCATCGACGACGGCGACGTGGCCGCCGCGCTGGCGGCCGCCACGCCGGGCAACGACGTCGACATGCTCATGGGCATCGGGGGCTCGGCCGAGGGCGTCATCACCGCCGCCGCCATGCGCTGCCTCGGCGGCGAGTTCCAGGGAAAGCTGTGGGCGCGCGACGAGGCCGAGGCCGAGCGCCTCGAGGACGAGGGCTTCGACCTGGAAACCACGATGACCGCCACCGACCTCTGCCGCGGCGAGCAGATCTTCTTCGCGGCGACCGGCGTGTCCACCGGCGACCTGCTCAAGGGCGTGCGCTTCACGCCCGGCGGCGCGCTGACCTCGAGCCTGGTCATGCGGGCCAAAAGCGGCACCGTTCGCTCCATCGAGACCACCCATCGCTTCTAGCTAGTGGTGGGGCCGTGTTCCACTAGCGCGTGTTCCATACACATTGTTGTCACTAAGCAAGCTGCATGCACCCAGAGAGGCGTGCTCATTCGTTCCTTCCCCGTGCCCCCCCCCCCTCACCGCGCTCCCCGCACGCGCGCGCGCACGCTCCCCTTTGCGCCTTGATTGTCCGCGCGAAGGTCGACGACGAAGAGGGCGCAGACGCGGCGGCGGAGGGCCTTGACGAGCTGAGCCTCGACCTCAGCGGCGCCAAGAAGAAGAAGAAGAAGAAGAAGGACGCAGCGCCGGCGGACGACTTGGACGGCGACGACCTCTCGCTCGACCTGGGGCTGAGCAAGAAGAAGAAGAAGAAGAAGAAGAAGGACGCCGCGGAGGAGGTGAGGGGGCGCGCGCGCGGCAATGCACGAAGCTCGCGGACGCTCGCGGGTGCGCGCGCGACACGCGCGCACCCCGTCGCGTTCAAAATCGATATATAGAGGCGTGCGCCACTGCCCGAGCGTCGCCTGACCCGCCGCGCGTGCGCACCTTTAGGGCGGCGAGGCTGAGGCGCCCAAGGCGCGCAATCCGTACGACTCGGACTCGGACTCGGAGGACGACGCGCCGAAGAAGGACTACCCGTGGCAGGGCAGCGACCGCGACTACAAGTACGACGAGATGCTCGACCGCGTGTTCGGCATCATTCGCACTGCCAACCCCGAGCTCGGCGGCAAGAAGCGCACCGTGCTCAAGCCGCCGCAGGTGCTGCGTGAGGGCACCAAGAAGACCGTGTTCGTCAACTTCGTCGACCTGTGCAAGGCGATGCACAGGCAGGAGGACCACGTGATGCAGTACCTGCTGGTTGAGCTGGGCACGACGGGCTCTCTGGACGGCCAGAAACGCCTCATTTGCAAGGGCCGCTTCATGCCCAAGGTGTTTGAGGGCATCTTGCGTCGCTACGTCAATGAGTACTGTCTGTGCTCCATGTGCAAGTCGACAGACACAGTGCTTTCCAAGAAGGACAGGCTCACATTCGTTTCTTGCAACTCTTGTGGCGCCACGCGCTCGGTGCAGGCGGTCAAGGCGGGCTTCGTCGCGCAGGTGGGGCGCCGGCCGCGCAAGTAAACGAAAGCTGCACGCCCAAACACGTCCGCGCCCGCTCGCTGGCGCGAGCGGTGTCCGGAGTCGCGCGCACGCGCGCTATGCGCGCGTGTGCGAACCAAGCGCACGTGCGGTGTGCGGTGTGCGGTGACAGCCGCAGGTGCGCGCGCTGGACCCATTTGAAAAGTATGCCCATCTTACTTGACCTCACTACGTGGGCTTCTCAGGTGAGCCATGGACTTCCCGACACGCTACGAGGCGGCCAAAAACGCGGAGCGCGCGCTCCGGCACGGATGAGCCCGTCTTGCGTAGCCGGTCGTCTGCGAAGGGCAGCCGTCTTGGGCGCGCAGGAGACGCTTCGCAGACTCAGTCGATGGAGTGCATCTGCAGCAGTAGCAGGAAGCGCTAGTGGCCATAGCCCTGAAATGCGACGTCGATGCTGTCGCACGTGCGCGCGACATCGTTCCAAGGGTTGGGCCCGAGCACATCGGGACAGTCGTCCGCCATCAGCGTGAGTGGCTGCGCGCCCGCCGTCAAATCGCGGAACCAAAGCCGCAGCGGCTCGGCCTCGCCCTCGACGTGCCCGTAGATGCCTCCGGCCAGGTCCTGCAGGACGGCGTCGGCCATGACTATCGCCCCCTCGAACCAGTCCAGTCCACCGCCCACCGACAGTATGCCGTCTTCGCGGAGCACCGTCTTCACGCCGCCGGGCAGCGCACTGACGTTGTAGGTGAGCAGGAACGAGGTCAGGTTGTACCCAACAGGGTCGGGCGAGTAGGACTCGTCGACGATGACGGAGACATTTTGCGCGGACAGGTAGTCCCACATCTCGCCGCTGGTGTTGAAACCCACGTGCGAGGGCAGGCCTGACCACGAGCTAATCTGGACCGTCATGTTGGACGTGTCGACGTTGCGCGCGCCGGCGTCGGCAACCAGCGCCAACTTGTAGTCTGCCACGGATACCACAAACTCGGGGGGCGTCGAAAACGAGCTGTAGCTGATGAAGGCGACACCGGGGCGGTCGCTCGCCGGCACATCCGCGGCAGCCATGGCCTTGGTGCATTCGTAGTTCGCGGCGATCTTGCTGAACACCTCCTCGGCCTCGAGCTCCATGTTGTAGAAGAAGCTCACAAACTTGAGCCACTCAGACCTATGCAACGGCCCCGGGTCGGCCGAGGCGGAGAAGCTGATCGCCTTCGGTTGATCAGGATTGGGAGAGCCATTGAGCAGCCCGTCGACGGCCGCCATCTGCTCGTCGTAGACTGGGAGCGCGAACAAGCGTCAGCAACAGAGAGAAGGGCACTCTAGCTAGCTAGAGAGTATACAAGGAGAGGTAGCAACAGGGCGAGCGAGAGAGCGCGACAACGCGTGGGCTCCACCGCGACACGTCGGGCGTGGCATCGGCACACCCGCTCGCCGCCTGCTGTTTCGCCAGGCACGATGCCTCTACTACTGCGCCGCGCAATCTGCGTGTCTCGCGGCATGCCCCTCACTCACTCAGCTCGTTGCCCGGGTTGTAGTACGAATCAGGGGACGGCTCGACCTGGGTGACGAGACCCTGGTTGTTGGCGAGGTGAAGGCACGGGTTGGTGGCATACTGGAGATCGACGTACAAGATAGACTCGCGCAGCCCGAGGAGCTCCATGTACGCGATCACGGTGGTGTCCGTGACAGACACGTCGCTCAGTGGCACGTTGAAATGCTTGGCGTCCCAGGGCACCTTCGGTGGCTTCGGCGGCACGCCGCAGACGGTCAGCACGTACGTCTCGTTGAAGAGCAGGTTGCGCACGATCTTGTAGTTGTAGTAGTACTCGACCTGGTTGAGCAGATGGCAAGGGGGGGAGGAGAGGCGTGATCATCGAGTCAGGGTCAGCGTCGTCGACAATCATCAATGGCTGTCAGACTGTCATTACTCGAACGAGCATGTGCGTGCGAAAGCGCTCCCCCGCCATCGCCGATCCCTGGCAGGCGATCACTTACTTCGAAGTGCTCGGCGACGCGCACGGCGGCATTCGGCTGAGCCCCGCCGTCCGATGCGTCCACCTCGTAGGCGCTCGTGAGGCCGAGGGGATCGACGCTCTTCGCCGCCGTCAGCTTCGCCGCGAAGTTGTCGGTGGGGGACGCGCACGGGGGGAGCCCCTCCTGGGCGCTGGCGCCCGCGGCGGCGCACAGCGCCAGCGCCAGCCCCACCGCCGCGCGGCGCGTCGGCATCTCGAGGCCCATTCCCTCCACGATACGATCGAGCCGCGCGCTGTACGACCGCCCGGGCTGCACGCGAACGCGCGCGCTGTGGCACGCCGCGCCGGCAGCCGCCCCTCGCCCCTCGCCCCTCGCCCCTCGCCCCTCGCCCCTCGCCACCGCCACCGCCAGCGAGCTGCCACGCCAGCAATGTGTCGGTGAGGGTTTCATCTTCGCGATCGCCGGAGCGCGTCATCCAATACGCCGCCGATATTTTCCGTCGCGCGCTTATCGCGCACGAAAAAACTCCGAAAGAATTCGAACCCTCATCGATTCTATCTTTACACAAATGCCTCAAAAGAGCGGCGGAACGAATTTGAGCGTGAGTTTCTGTTTTTGTTGAGTTTGTGTGCGGCGCGCCGCCGCGGCGCGCGCGGGTGAGCGTGGCGCCCGCCGGGGTTCGCACGGCGCCCGCACACCGCACTGCACCTGGTGGCGCACCACGCCAGCCCTCCCGCGTGCGCTGTGTACGTCCCAGGATGGCATGGGAAGCTGCGTGCGGCGCGAGGGGGCGTACCACACGCGAGGGGAGCCGCTGAGCGAGCGCATCGACTCCACGTGCGTCCGATAGGATGTGATCGTGTGGTCAGGCGGTCACAGCCGCCCAGCACTATGTCGAGCTCTTGGTACGTCCATCTCATTCGTGGATGCGTGTGCCACCGCGCGGGCGCACGTGCGCGGCGGCAGGGCAAGGGCAAACCTGTGTGAACGTGCGGCGGAAAAGTACAGTACTTGTGCCGTACAGGTGGCTGTGGCGAAATACAACCAACTCCAAATAATAAGTCCCAGATACGAAAACAAAAGCGAGCATGCACGGTCACGCACATGAGGTGACCCCCAGCACTCCACGTCCCACGCACCGCGTCGAGGCCCCCGCACACGCGCATGGCGCGCACGCATCAGCCAAGTCAGGCAGCCATCGGAAACGTTTGGTGTGATCATTGACGTAGGTTTACACTCCACCCCCCCCTTCCTCTGCGCCTCTCATCTCACATCTTCCTTCTCTCCCCTCTCATCCCGTCCTTGGCCCGCTTGCGTCGGTGCTCCCTCCCTCGCGCGCGTCCAAGCAGTTAAGTGATTGTTGTTGTGCGCGTGCGCTCCCGCTCTCTCTGCCGCTGCGTGTGTTGGCCCGGCGTGGCCCGCTCGCGTCGATGCTCCCTCCCTCGTGCGCGTCCAAGCGGTTAGTGGCTGCGCTCGTGCGTTCCGCTCTCTCGCCTCCTGCGTGTGTTGCCCGGGAGCGCGACTCGGAGGCGCGCGTAGTATACCGGCGGGGCGCGCGCGCGCGGACGCCCAGCAACGCAGCCGCGCCGGCGCGCGCCCGGCTGGTCGCCAATGCGCGGCCGAGCGAGGTGCCGGCGGGCGCGCATCAGTCGAGCTCGTCGTACAGGTGCGCCCAGAGCTTGACCGCGGCGCCGCCCTCTTTGAGCGACACTTTGCGCACGAGGCGGCGCGCCGCGTTCACGCGGTTCTTGAGGGCATTGGCCGAGCGCCCCTTGACGAGCTTGGCAAGCCCCGACCAGTCGTTGCCGTGCTTGGCGTGCATGCGCGCGAGCAGCTCCACCTCGTCGTCGGTGAAGGGCCCGCCAACGATTCCGGGGCGCAGGTAGTCGCGCCAGCGCGCGTGAATCTGCTTGGGGCGCTTGCCCATCTCCTTGGAGACGGCCACCCACTTGCCGGTGCCGTACTTGGCGACCAGCTTCTTGCACAGCTCGTCGTCCTCGGAGGTCCAGTGGCGCGACTGAAAGATGCGCGTGTCGGGATCCTTGCTGCCGCCCCTGCTGCCGCCCGCGCCAGCACCCGGCGGCGCGAAGGCCGAGCGCGGGGAACCCAACGCCACGCTCGAGCGCCTCCTCTTCCTCTTGCTGCTGCTGCCCCCCCTGCCTCTCTTGCCGCCGCCGTCGTCGTCATCGGAGTCGCTCGAGGCGTACTCATAGTCAGAATCATCGTCCAGGTCGGCCTCGGCGAGCGAGCGCTTGCGCATGGGCACGTGCTGCCGCAGGTGCGCCGGACGCGGACGCTGCGGCTGCGGCTGTTCCAGGCGCTGCGCCAGGGCATCGTGCTGCCCCGCTGCCTTGGCCGCCTTGCTCCTCTTGCCGTGCGCCTTCTTGCCATCCCTCCCACCTGCCCCCGCCCCTGCCCCCGCCCCGCCCTCTTCGCCCGCCCCGTTGGACACGGCAAGCTCCCACTCTTCGGCCCCGTCTGTCGGATCCTCCGCGTGCCCGTCCGCGTCGATGGGGTGCTTGGATTTGCGATGCGCTCCTGCGGGGCTGCTGACGGCGTCGTAGTCGGTCGAGCGCTTGCCCCCGCGCCCTGGCTGCTTCGCCTGTCTGCCGCGGGCGCCATTGGCTGCGCCGCCGCACAGCTTCTTCTGCGCCTTCTTGCCCTTGCCCTTGGCGATGACGCCAGCGGCCGCGCTGCTTCCGTTGGTGCCACGGCTGTCAGAGGGCGAGCCACCGCGGCGGGCCTTCGTCGGATTGCCGTTCGCGGTGCCGCCGCCAACAGGCGAGGCGAGCGCGTTGCCCTTGATCAAGTTGGCGTGCGCGCCACTGGGCTGCTTGATGATGCCAGGGAGGCCACCCAGCGCGAGCGAGCGCGGCGAACCGAAGACCACGCCGGGCACGCCCGCCGCTGCGCGCGGCGAGCCAGCACCGAGGGCGGCGCCTGTCGCCCACGCCGCCTGGAAGGCCGCGGGCAGCACGCTCATCGTCGCGTCCACGCCCGCGGCTCCGGGCGGCGGCGGGAAGTTGGCGAAGGCGCCCGCCGTCCCGCCGCCGGTGGCGATGCCGCTGTAGCCGCCGCCCCCAGTGTGCAGGCCCTCACTCGGCGAGGCGAGCCCGTCACCCGGGCGCCCGTGCCACCCGTTGGCGTTCGTGGGGGAGCGCTGCTCCTCGGAGTCGTCACCGCCCACGCAGTAGAGCGCAGAGGCGTGCGCATACGCCGCGTGGCGTGCTCCCGCCACCAGGTACCGCGAGCGTTTGGCTGCGCCGCCGCCGCCGCCGCCGGCGACCGCGCGGCGCGCGCCCCCCGCGGCGTCCACCGCCGCGCCGGGCACTGGCACCATCATGAAGGGGTTCGAGGAGTCAAGGCGCATCACGTCGGCCACGTCGGACGTCTGCGCGGCGCGGCCCTCCTCCGTGGTGCCGCTGGTGCCCGCGGCACCCGACACCACCGTGCCGCCGCTGTTGTTGCTCAGGCTCGCGGTGGGCGCCATGCCGCCCCCCGCCGTGGCAGCCGCGGCCGAGGCGCCCGCGCGGTGCGCGCCGCTGGCCGCCGCAGGCGGCTGCACGGGCGCCGAGAGGCCCACCTGCAGCCCCAGGAGGTCGCCGCAGTGGTGCGCGTCGTCGTCGGAGCCCAGCGGCGACGGCGTGGCCTTTCGTTTGGATGGCGGCATCGCGGGCGTCGGGAGGGAAGGGCGCAGGTCGGGAGTGAGTGCCGTGTCAGCCGTCGGCGCAAGCGCATCCCTCCCCACTCGAGCGTGACAACTGACCGGGCCAGTGTGCGCGCATCGGCGCATTGCACCCCTCGCGCCGGCGGTTTCGTCGGCGAGCGCGCGCGACCGCGCGCGCCGCAGGGCCGCCCGGCCGCCCCGGCCTCTTCCCCCCTCGGGCGGCCTCCTCCCCACGGACCCCACCCTCCCGCGCGCGGCGCCGGCGCCCGGCGGGCTCTACAGCGAGGACATTGCCCAGACCTCGAGCGCGGACATGCGGCTGCTCGAGACGGTCAACCTGGCGAGGAAGCTCGAGCAACAGAGCACTGCTTTCAATCCGCGCTTCCTCGATGGCGTGGTGTATCACCCGGGCGTAGGGGTTGACC
>RQSC01001045.1:31386-59060 GCA_013416795.1 Prasinococcaceae sp. CCMP 1430
CACACACACACACACACACACACACACACACACACACACACACACACACACACACCCAGACAAGCACACACACGCACACACACACACACGCGCGTGCGCGCGCGCGCCCCCACGCGCAAGGCTCACGCGCGCATACGGCACATTGCACACGACAACACCACCATAGACCCTAAACCTAATGTACAGTACAGTATTATTCGTGTACCGTAACCTTCGTACTGTGCACAGCATGTGTGCAGAGCACTGCTCCCGCCTCGCGCCGAGCCCGCGCGTGCGCGCGCTCGAGCTGCTCCATGGCGTGTAGGCAGAGGTGTGTGTGTGTGTGGGAGCGGCCTCGCGTCTCCTCACGCGCCGCCGCCGCGGCCGCCGCGGCCGCATCAGACGCGGCTCGTCAGGAGGGGCGACGCCTCGTCCGCGGCGGCGCGGGGCTTGCGCTCCGCCCGCTCGAGGCGGCCGAGTGAGTCGTCGTCCTCGTCGGCGGGCGCGGCGCGGCGCTCAGCGACGTCGACCGCGCGGCCGGTGGCGGCGACGGCGACGGCCGGCGCGAGGAAGAGCGCGAAGGGCCACCAGTGCGCCGACGCGCACAGGAGGAGGGCCCAGGCGAGCGTGCGATGGACGGCGCGGAAGGTGCCGGCGACGCGGTGCCAGTGGCGCTGGCGGGCGTGGGCGGCGAGGACGATGAGCGCGACGAACGTCACCAGGCCGAAGATGAAGGTGAGGTTGTCGATGTCGCTGGTCGGGCGGAACCCGAGCAGGTCGAGCTCCCCCCGCGACGCGAGGAAGGCGAGCTCGCCAACGGCGTGCACGGAGCCCCAAAAGAGCGTCGCCCAGGCGGCCTTGACGTGGCACGCCTTCAGGGTGGCGCGCGAGCAGCCCAGCAGCGGCGCGAGGAAGGCCGCCCCCGAGGAGGGGATCGCCACGAAGCCGACGTGCCAGCTCAGGGGGTACGCCGCCGCGATCGAGACGGCGAGGAGGACGGAGGATGCGTCCTCTTGGTAGTAGGGCGAGCTCGCGTATTGGGCGAGCGGCACGAGGAACCAGAGGCTCGACGCGGCGCCCCAGAGCGCCTGGAAGGCGGTGACGGTGCCCCCGTGCGGGGCCGCCTCGCGCAGCAGGGGCCTTCGCGCCCGGTCGAGCGCTCGGCCGTCAGCCCCGTCGCTCGTGAGGCGAGGGCCGGCTCGATGCGCCGCCAGTGCCGCCAGGCCGAGCGGCACCACCAGCAGGAAGAGCGTGACGCCCGCGAAGGGCGTGAAGCCCAGGAAGCCGCTCTGGAAGCAGTACTCCTCCGCGACGTGCGAGTCATTCTTGGCGGAGGTGCAATTCAGCGAGGGGCTGAACTGGTTGGTCAGGCCGCCCACACCACCGACGCCCCCGACCTGGTCGCCGAGCCTGTACAGCGCGCTGCGCAGCGGCTCGAACAAGACGCTCATCAACGCCAGCCAGTAGAGGCCCCACGCGAGCGGATTGGCCATGCCGGCTCGCGGAGCCGAGCGGCCCCGCGAGCGTCTGCGGGCCAGCGCCCCCTCCGCGCTCTCCGCGGCGCGCGCGCGCGCGCGTCGCCGCCAACGGCGATGCGCGGCGGCGCCGGAGGCACCGCAAGGGGGGGCGGCGCGCCCCCCACCCACCTCCACCCCTCCCNCGTGCATGGGCTCACCGCAGCCGCGCACGGCGTCGCGCAGCGCCAAAGCGGAGCCGCCTGGCGGGCTGCACGTCGGGGGACCAGTGCACCCTCTCGCGCCTGCCCCGCCCGCCGTTCGCGCGCCCTCCTCCCCTGGGGTCCTCGCCGCCACCGCCGCCTCCACCGTCGCCTCCTCGGCCGCCCTCCTCCACGGTGAAGCTCACGTCGGCCACCGAGTCCGCGCTGGGCGGCGCGGGCCCCCTCGACTGCCCCCTGATTGCCATCGCCGTGACAATGTCCTTGCGCGTGATCATGCCCACCGCCCTGTTGTTGGCGTCGACCACCACCAGGTGGCGCAGGCCGAGCGTGCGAAAGATGATGTGCGCGCGCGCTGCGCTCATGTCCGCGCGGATGGTGAGCGGCGCGCGATTCATGTAGGGCGTCAGGTCGAGCAACAGCTCGCGGCCGTCCGGACGCGCGCCGCCGCGGTCGTGGCCGCCCGCGCCGTGCACCCAGCCGAGCTCCAGCTGGTCCACCGCCTCGGGCGCGCTGACCATGTGGCGTCGGTGCGTGTACCAACGATGGTGGAACGCGCGCATCGAGTATTCGAGCGCCACGGCGGCATCGTCGGGCTCGTACCGGCGCGAGTGGGCCGCCATCAGGTCGCCGTACGACGCCCCGCCGCGATCGCCGCGAGCATAGAGCAGCGCGGGCGCGGCGGGCAACGCCTCCTCGGTGCCGCGCGTGCCCCCCCGGAACGCGCGCTGCTGCAGCAGGACCATGAGCTGCTTGCGCAGGATGACGCCCACCACCTGGCGCGAGTTGCCGTCGGCGCCGAACACCGGGAAGCCGTTGTGCCGCGTCTCGCGCAGGACGTGCAGGATGCGGCTCGCGCGCTCCATCTCGCAGAAGCCCACGACGGGCGATGCCATCAGGTTGGAGGCGGTGAGCGAGTTGAACTCCTTGGGAGGCTCGGTGGGCAGGAAGACGACCGACCGGTCCTGCTCCAGGTCCGCCTCATAGCGCCCGTCGACGTGCACGAGCGACGCGCACCAGTTGCCCACCACGATGCCGATGATGATGGCGAACAGAAAGTCGATCGCGCCGGTGCCCTCGGCCATGATCACGATCAGGCTGATGCACGAGCGAAAGACGCCGCCGAGCATCGCGGCGGAGCCCACCAGCGCGTACAGGCCCGGCTGGAGGTTGAGCGCGGGAAACACGTGGCGCGCGATGACGCCGAAGAACGCCCCCGCCGCCGCCCCGGCGATGATCGAAGGCATGAAGAGGCCGCCAGGCACCGCCACGCCGAAGGCCAGCGCCATGAGCGTCACGTAGGCCGCTGCGAAGATGCCGAGGCTGACGAGCGTGAAGTTGGTCGTCGCGCTGCCGCCCGACGCGTGCGAGGTGTCGGCGCTCATCGCCAGCACGTGCTGGATGGTGGCATCGTGCGGCGAGAAGAACATCGTCGCGAGATCGTTGTACACCAGCGGCGCGTCCGGCCCATCGCGCTGCGCGCACGTGTACGCGTAGCCGTAGTTGTCGTGCTTCCATGCGGTGCTCTGCTCGAGGCACGTGCCGAAAAATTGCGGCAGCGCAAACATGAGCGCCACCGATAGCAGCGTGAGAATGAGTGCCTCGAGCAGGCGCAGGCGCGTCGATCCCGCGGGCGCGCGTACCACGCGCAGCGCGTGCTGCGACTTGTTGAAGAGCGCGCCGAGCAGGCCTGTGATGCCCGCCACCACGGCGAACATGGGCATCTCGTAGATCTGATACTCGTGCCTGAGCCCCCTGAAACTGAGCAGGCCGGGCGTGGAGAGCTCCGAGATGTTCGCGTGCAACACCGCGAGCGTGAAAGTGGAGAAGGCCGCGCAAATGAGGCAGCGCCAGGTGACCTTGCGCGACCAAAAAGAGGCGGCCTCCTCGAGGGCGAAGAGCACGCCGCCCACGGGCGCGCCGAAGGCCGCCGCGAGCCCCGCGGCGGCACCCGCCGAGACGAACTCGCGCGCGTCCGTGTCGCTGCTCAGGTCGAACGGGATGGCTGACTTGATGCGCCGCAGCGCGCGGCCGAGAGGCCCGCCGTCGCCCTTGAGGCCACCGATGCCGCCCACCTCCATGAGCCCCCCCCCGGAACGCCGAGCGGCCGCGCCCTCCGCCTTGCGCGCCGCGGCGCCGCCGAGCGTCGTAAATTGGTGGGCGACGGCCGCGCCGATGTGCACGAGCGGCGCCTCGGGGCCGACCGCGAGGCCGCTCGTGATCGCAGCGACCGTGCCGACGACCTTGGTGATCAGGGTGCGCATGCGCAGCAGGTCTGGTACGTGCGAGCCGTTGAGAAAGGCGATCACGTGGGTCACGCCTCCGCCGCTCGCCGCGGGAGCCCACAGCAGCACCATCAGCGCCGCGGCGAGGATGCCAGCGATGCTCACTCCCGCGTATGCGCCGAACGCGGCCGCGAGCGAGCCTCCTTCCCGGTGGTACATGGACGTCAGAAGACTCGCCTTGGCGAGCGTGACGCGCGTCGAGGCGGCCTCGATGCTCCACGCGAGCACGCCCACCACGATGCCCGACACGACGGTCGCCACCCACTTGGCGAGCGTCTCGCCCGTGTAGCCGTACACATGCCTCTTCTGCCCACCCGCGCGCCGTTTGAGCGCGGCGGCGACCGCACTGTGCACTGGCTCATAGTCGAGGCTCTCGGCGCGCAGCGTGGACTCGTCGAAGGCGGGCGTGAGCGGGTCCGCGGCCTCAAGCACGCGCACAAACGTCGTCGTCTCGTAGTCGTCGGCAGTGCTGGCGAGCAACGGCGTGCGCGCGCCCCCGCGCATTGCCGCCATTTCCACGGCGCGCGCCGCTGCGCCGAGCGGCGTCACCGGGCTCGCCGTCGTGCGCACACGGGCGTCCCGGCGCTACGCGACCCGGGACAGGAGGGGCGGAGTGTGGGACTGTGTGTGACTGTGTGTGACTGCGTGTGCGCGTTCGTGCGTGTGCGTGTGCGCGCGGAGCGGCAACCTGCGCGCGCTCGTGGCGCGGCGGCGCGGCACGCACGCGGCGCGCGCGCGCGCACGCCGGCGTGCACGTCGAGTCTCTCGCTGCAGCCGCGCTCAGGGCAGGCGGAGGCCCCTAGCTCCTCCTCCCCCTCTCTCCTACCCCTCACCCTCCCCGCCACGCGAACGCGGTGTGGGACGCAGCGCCGGCGCTGGCAGCGCCACGCGCGCGCGCGCACACACGTAAACCTCGGAATTTCGGATGGAATTCTGCATGTTTTGCACTCCAAAAGAAACCCAGCATAAGAATCTGCAGATTATTCAAGATGCGCATATTCATATTAGCTGCGAGCGAGCGCGAGTGTGAGTGCAGGCGCTGGTGATGGTGTGTGCTGCCTTACGCCGCCTTGGCCTTCTTGGTGGCACCCTCGGCGGTAGCATGGTAGACCTGCGCACGGAGACGGGCGCGCGAATGTGTGAGCTCGCGGGTCAACGCGCGCCTGCGCGCACGCACGCAGTACGCGCACGCACACATGCACACGCACGCACGCACGCGTACGCGTACGCGCACGCGCACGTGCGCGGCGGTCGGGGCCCCTCACCTCGACGAGCTTGTCGATTGCGCACTTTTGCCGCAGGACGAGCAGCGCGGGCGTCACGGGGACGAACCAGCATCGCACCCACATGGGCGACTCCGCGGCGAGCGTCAGGCCAGTGAGGCCGCCGTCGGACCCTGTCGCCATGGCGTATGTGAGCCAGGCTGCCACCACGTGGGAGAAGCTCACCACCGCCAGGCTCGTGAGCGCCAGCGCGCGCTGCACGGCCGCGGAGCAACCCTTCGCCTCAGCCATGAGGATGACGTTGACGGACATCGAGCCAAACTCGAGCGCCGCGGTACCCAAAGTGAAGCAGCGCGCAGCGACGGGCATGTACAGCGACATGGTCGCGGTCATGCCGCACACGAAGTGGTGTGTGAGCAGCATCGGGTCCGGCATCTCGAACATGTCCTTGAAGAGGTAGCCAAAGAGCACCACAGCGAAGGCACAGTCCCACCAGCTGCTCTGCGAGTCATCCCACCCGGCGCCCAGCCACGACAGGACGTCCCCCCCCGATGCGGCCCACGAGCGCCAGCTCATCCAGACCAATGGCGGGAAGACGCAGTTCTGGAAGAACACGCCCACCATGGAGCTCCAGCGCGGATTGCCATACGCGTCCTTGGCGGCCGCCGGCCGCGCGCGCGGGGGGGGGGGAGTGGTGGTGGGAAGTGGAGGGGGGGGTTGAGGGCGGCGGCGGGTCAGATGTGCCGCATTGCGCGCCCAGACCACGGCTCGCACGCTCGCACGCGCGATCGCAAGGGCGCACGCGCTCGCCCGCCGCACCTTGGGTTCCACTGGCAGCACGACTTTGCACACGGCGTTGAGCACGAGCCCCGCAGCCCATGACGCGCCAAAGTACGCGAGCAAGGCGCCGCAGGTCGGCACCAGCGCGCCCGCTGCGCCCGCCGCGCCCGCCGCCGTCGGCGCGTACTGTACACTGTAGTATCGCCTCAGACGTCCACGCCGCGCTCGCGCACGCGCGAGCACGCGACCGCGAGTGCCCCGCGGGCGAGGGGTAGGAAAGGCGCGCAAGTGTGTGCGTGTGCGTGCTTGCGTGCGTGTGCGCGTGCGTAGCGGCGCGGCGAGGTGGGATAGGGCCGCCCCGCGCGCGCGCTGTGGTGCGTCCCCGGCCCGGCGCCGCTTCCGGCGACGCCCCGCTCGCGATCGGCCCGCGTCCGTCGCCCCGCGGATCAAATCCCTGTATCTCTGCCCGGACGCCCAGGCGCGTCGCGCGCGCTATCGCTCGCACCGGGATCGAAACATGGGTTAGGGGGCGGTGGCTGGTGTTCTTCAATTTTTTGTGATACTAGAAGATTGTCGCGCTCGGCTGGTGCCTCGTGGGAGCGCCTTGCTAGGAGCGCTGCCGTGCACAACGCGGCGGTCGTCGCAAATATGCCACGGCGCGCACCACGAGGAGCCTTCCGCGATCCACGGAATGCCTTCCGTCGTTTTCGAAAGCCGCTCAGATTCGATCGCGCCTTCCTTTTCGCGGAATTGTGCTGCGCGAATCGCGCCCGAAATCACGCGGTCGCCGCGCGCGCGCGCGCGACCTGGTTCCTCGCCCGACGACCCCGGTGGTCCAATCGAATGACCCCGTACTCATCCGGGTGGTGCCCCAGCCACCACAGCTAGTACCAGGACAGCGCCAACCTGCGTGCAGATCTCATGGCGTGGGCACGGTAGGCGCACAGGTTCGCGCTGCACTGGTCTCAGATTCAAACCCTATGACATCATACCCTAATTGGGGCAAAACCTAAACGCCGCCGCGCACGCGGCGCGCGAAAAAGAAATTCGAAGGCGCCGCATTCGCGGGCGCGGGCGCGGGCGGGCGCCACACCACCGCGCGCGGCGCGGCCTCCCCCTTCCCTTCTCTCCCTCGACCCTCCTTCCGCCCCCCCCCCTTTGCCCTTCGCGCTCGGGTGGTGGCGAGCGGGTCGGGTGGGTGAGCCGCGCGCGCCCTCGCCCCTCGCCCGCGGGAGGGCGCGCGCGCGCTAGGCGCGCCGGCGGGGCGCGGCGATGGCGTCGCCGATGTTCGGCCGCAGCGGCGCCGCGCTGTGCGCCGAGGTGGTGCAGCACGCGGACGACCCGGGGCTGCCGCCGTTCAACGCCGAGCTGGTGCGGAGAGTGCACGCCGAGTGCCAGGAGCACGCCGCGCACATGCTTGGCACGTACGACTCGGTCATCCAGGAGCACGGGGACTGGGACGCGGCCAAGGCGGCCGACGCGGAGGGCGCCGCGGCCAAGGAGGCCGCGATCTTCGTGCACCAGAGCAGCATCCTGCGCAACAAGGTGCGCACGCTGAGGCCCGCTGCGCGCGCGAGCGGACCGAGCGAGGCCTGCGCGAGCGCGCCGGCGCTGACGCGCGCCCCACGCGCACCTGCCACCCCGCAGCGGTGCCTGCTGGCGTACCAGCACGCGCGCACGAAGCGCCTGCTGGATTTACGGCACCAGCTGGGCCCCGCGCTGCCGCCCGATGTGACGCAGTCGCTGTCGCGCGCGGAGAGGGAGTTCGTGGCGGCACACAGCAAGCACCTGCGCGAGTATTTCCGCGCGACGGGCATCGACCTCTCCACGCATCACACGCCGCCGAACGAGAGCTTCGTGGACGTGCTCTGCCTGCAGGAGGGCGGAGAGGTCTACACCGTCGAAGGGGTCAAACAGCTGGAGAAGGGGACCTATCACCGGTTGACCAGGAGCGTGGCGGAGCCGCTCATCGCACAGGGCGTGCTCCAAGAGAACGACGTGTGCTAATGCCATGCGCGGCGCCGAGGGACCCGCGCTTGCCCTATTAATGCAGCTGATCTTGCTGGCAGGCGCCTGGCACGCCGCCCGCACGTGGGCGTTATTATGTGTGTGTGTGAGCGCGGCCCAGCGCCTGCGACGACTGCATGGACTACTCCCCTTGGCCTGTCGCGGCTGCCCCCTCCGCAGCCGAGGCGACGCCCGTCGCAGCGGCGGTCTCGATGGCCACCGCGCGCATCTTGAGCACGGCGGCAGCCGCTCGCGCGTCGGCACCATCACCATCGGCAAGCATCGCCTTCACCTGGGCGGCCGGCGCGCTGGCGCCCTTGAGCAGCGTGCGCATCGCCGCGGGAACGTCCACACCAAGCGCGGAGACGACGTTGGCAAGGTACTCCATGTCCGCGGCGAGCTGAGCCGCGCCGGAGTCATCGAGCGCCTCGATAGCCAGCGCGGCAGATGTCGCCAACGACGCAGCACCGCCTGCGACGCGCACCACCCATTCAGACGCGAGGCGCGTGTCGTCGGCGGCGCCACCCGAGTCCACGGCATCGCCGCCGACGTTCGGTGCACCGGGCGACGACGGCCCGATGCCCAACAGGGGCTCGAATTGCTGCGGCAGCGTGAGCAAATATTCGCCCACCGCAGTTGCGCACGCCTGCGGATACGCGCTGAACGTGGGCAGGTCGAAGCTGTTGCCCGCGGCGCCCGCCTCGCCGGACATGTGCGTGGCCTCCCACACGGAGAGCTTCGCGTAGCCGTCAAGATGGCGGTGCACGCGCGATGCCAGGACGTCGTACACGAGCGCGTCGGCAGCCTTCTCGAAGGCCGCCGCGCGCGCTGCCACCATCGGGAGCACAGGCGCCTGCGCCGCCTGGGCAGCGTCGCCGGCGCCGTCGTCGTTCAACACGCCTGCCAGCATTGTCTGGAGCTCCGCGCGGCGGCTCTCGTCGCGCCCTGGCGAGTGTATGCGAAGGCGCGCGAGCACTGCGGAGACCTCGGCGCCAGCGTATGGATGCTCGCTGCCCTCACTTGCAGCAACGGTCGGCAGCTCCGCATGCGCCGCATCTGCGGCGGCCAGTGCGCTGCCGCCGCGGCGCAGCTGCGCGGCGGCGGCGGCGTCCATTGCCGCCAGGCGAGAGGCAATGGCCGAGCTGGCGGAGAGCAGCGCCAGCGCGCCCTGGACCAGGGCCTCGAACGCGGCCTCATCTGCCGCTGCTGGCTGCATCGCCGCCTTGCTCTTCCCTGCTTGCTGCGCCTGCTGCACGCCGTAAGGCGCGCAGGCCGTGCGCAGCGACGCCAGCTGGTCCATCATGCCAGCCACGAATGCCGCGCCCACACGGTCGGCGACCTTGACGCTCTCGTCCGCCTCGGACAGCCCCGTTGCAACGACGCAGCGTCGAATGCTCCGCTCAAGGGCGGCGGCCATTTCGCCCACGCTGGCCTCCAGCGCAGCGACGGCCTCTCCGAAGCCGCTCGATGACACGCCCGACGCGAGTGCGCCAGCAACGGCGCCAGACGCGCCACTGTTGGCGCGGCGCAGCTCCGCCTGCAGCTGCTCGCTCTCGGCAGGCGCGTAGCCCTCCAGCGAAAGCAAGTACGGGGAGTCTACAGCGCACAGTGCCCTGTCGACCGCCTCGGGGGCGCAACCCTTCAGGCGCGGCAGAAGCGCCTCGGCAAACTGGTGGGTGCGCGCACGCAGCGACACCAGCTCATCCACGGCGGGCTTGTTCGCTGCCAGTGCGGCTTCGGCGGCCTTGGAAATACGCGTCGCGAATTGCGCCGAGACGGCCTCCATGCCCTCGCAGACGATGCGGGGCACGAGCGCCGCGCGCTGGCCAGGCAGCGCCGCCTCCACCCACATGGCGTCCTCGTCGATGGCTGCGAGCAGTGCCTCGTAGAACGCGGGAAGCCAGTCGCAGAAGCTCTGCGAGTCTGCGGCGCCGAACGACGCCCACACCTCAAGCGCGGGCGCGAGCCGCGCCTTCACGTAGAGCCGCTCGGCCACATCGCCGCGGCCGATGCTCTCGAGCACGCCACGCGCGGCCTTGGTCGCCTCAGCGTCGCGCGCGGCGATCGCGTCGCTTAGCTGCGGCGACACAATTGCCTCGAGGCGGTCCTCGTGCTGCGCCAGGCGTTGGCGCGCGTCGGCGAACTGCGGCACGTCCACCACCGCACCTATGGCGCGGCGCATCTGGGAGAGTGCCGCGGCCGCGGCCGGCGCGTCCCCGCTCGCGAGCACTGGGTCGATGGTCACCAGTAGCTCGGAGAGTCCCGCAGCCTCTGCGAGCGTGCCACGCGCGTCCTCCATGCGCTCGCGGATAGCGCCGACGGCTGCGAGGCGGGACACGCACGCGGCGGACTTCTCCACACTCTCGCCCAACCTCTCCGACAGCGCGCTCGCCTTGGCCCGCAGCGACACGCTCTCGTCGCGCAACCTCCCGCTCTCGCGCGCGGCGCGCGGCACGCGCGCGAGCGCCGCGGCCGAGTCGTCCTCGAGCGCTGCAGACGCATCCTCTGCCATGAGCTGCAGCTTCATCTCGAGCTCGGAGAGGTATTTGTCCACGGCCTCCTCCGGAGGGCAGCTCGCGCAAGCCTGGAGCGCGCAGCGCAGCTCGGCGCGTCAGCGCCAGCGCCAGCGCCAGCGCGTGCGGCCGCGCGCGCGCGCTGATCGCNATGCACGCTGTGCCCGCTGTGGCCACCGTGCCATCCATGCCCGTGCTGTGGCCCAGGTGCACCGCCCATTGATCCTCCGTAGCCCCCACTGTGCGTGGCGTGGGCGGGCGGAGGTGGCGGCCCTGGCAAGGGCGCCTGCGATGGCAGCGGCGGCGGCGACGCCGCACGAGGGGGTGGCGGCGGCGGTGCCTGTGTTAGCGAGGGCGCGGTCGATGCTCACATTCGCGGCACGGGCCGCTGCGTCGTCCCCTTGCTCGCCTGGCGTGGCCTCGGCGGCGGGTGCGCTCCCTGCAGCTGCGCCCGCGCGCTTCATGTCGGCGGGAGGACACTTCAAGCGCAGGACGGCGAGCAGCAAGTACAAGATGCGTCACCCGACGGTCTTCAAGCGGCGCTTCAAGATGCTCGGCGGCGCTGGCGGCAAAGTGAAGCGCATGCGCGAGGGCAACCGCCACCGCGCCTTCCACAAGGGCAACACCCAGAAGAACCACCTCGCGCGGCCCGCGATGGCTGCCGCAGGCGTCGCCAGGTTGCTCAAGAAGTTCGGCTTCGCGAGCGGATTCTAGCTACAGCCAAGCGCCTGGCTGGCGCATGTGGCCACGTCCAGTGCCCGTGGCACGCCGCGAGGCGCCGCGAGCCGCTCGCGGGCGACGGTGAAAATACCTCCATTCAATTTTGTCGACACAAACGTATATACAACTCGGGAAACGCGGCGCGTGCCCGCGGGCTCAGCTTGCGAACCCCTTGAGGTAGTTGATGGCGTCGAAGGCCACGGCATCGACCGCAGCCTCGTCGCCGAACGCGAAGCCGCTGCCAGCGCCGTCCCCGCCGAGGCCCGCCGCATCGGCGGCCTGCGCCGCAGCCGCGCCCAGATCCGCCGGCGTCACGCGCACGCACACCGGCGAGAGGTGCCCCAGCCCTGGAAGGATGGTGCTGCTCACCGATGCGCCCAACTGCGGATCGCCCGTGCCCTCACTGGCGTCGCCTTCGCTGCTTGTCCCCTTGAGCGCTGCCAGCAGACCCATGGACATGTCCAGGGTGTCTGCACCGAGGGTGCACACTCGCACGTCTGCGCGCGGGTCCTCGCCCAGGACGCCCGCGCGCCGGAGTGTGGCCTCTTCGTTCGGCGCGAACTCGACGCCCGCGGCGGCAGCTGCACGCCGCGCGACGCCTGCAAGAACGGGCACGGCCGCGCCGGCGGGAGTGCCTCGCAGCAGCGCCTCGCAGAGCTGCTCCAGGAGTCCAATTTGCGCCTGCGCGGTCGCGGACGTAAATGCACACAGGTAGACGCGCCCGCCTGGCCCGCCGCTCTCGTCGCTGCTGCTCCTGTCCGCCGCCGCAAGCAACGCCAGCTTGGCCCCCAGAGAGTGACCCACCACGTGCCTCGGCAGATTGGCGGCATCTACGCCGAAGGCGCCGCCACACGCACCGCACGCATCCGCAAACGTGCGCGCGCACTCGCGGGCGGCCGCGCCGTGGTCCAGTGCCGCCTCGTACGGCGTGGCCACCACCACGAAGCCACCAGCGTCGGCGAGGGCGCGCGCGAGGCGATCGTAGCACACGTGTGGGTAGCCACCGACGAGCGCGCCGCCGAGCAGGTGCACGATGCCAGCCGGTGTGCCGGGCGGGAGCAGCACCTGCGCGCGATGCCGGCGCGGCGGCGGCGTGTTAGGCGGGGTCATCCGCGCTCGCGCGCGCAGCTTCGGCGCCCTCGACGGGGCGCGGCGTACCTTTGCTCCTGCGACATCGCGCCACGGCTCGCGCCCCCCCGCACGCTCGCCGCTGCGCTCCGCCACGAGCTCCGCCTGCACGAGCCGCGAGCGCAGCTCGATGGCGAGCGGGTTGTCGCCGCCCCGATCCTCGCCGCCGCCCGGGGCGACGCGCGCGCGCCTCGCGCGCCTCGGGGCCCGCCAACCGCACGCGCCGCCGCCGCCGTCGACGCCATCGCAGCCCCCTTCCTCCCCTCACCCTCGGCTCCCCGGCAGCGCGTGCGCCATGTGGCGCGCCGAAGCTGGCGGGCGCCACTCTAGATAAGAAGCTTCCGAGCAAAAACGCCATCAAAACGAACGCGCGCGGGAAAACGCATTGAAATCGCCATCACAGCGGGGCGCGCCACACCGCGCGCGCGCTACGCACGCATCCGCCCTCTCTCTCCCCCTTCCCCCTCCCCCCTCCGCGCGCGCGCGAGCGGGCGGGCGGCGTGTCGCGGCGGTCGCGCCGTGCGATGAGCAAGCGCGCACCGAGCGGCGGTCGGACGCGGCGGACGCCGTGGTGGTGGGTGCTCGCGGCCGCGGGCGTGCTCGTGGTGGCCGCGCTCGACTCGCGGCCGCCGACCGACGACTGCGTGCGCCGTGCCGCTGGCGGCGCCGCTGGCGGCGGCGACGGCTGTCGGCGGCGCGCTGTACCTCTCCGCCCTGCAGCTCCGCTTCCGCGGCGAGCGCGGCGCCGGCGACGCCTCGCCGGACAGCACGCCCACCAAAACACCTGACGCGGGCGCGTTCGGCGAGGACGATATCATGTGGGGCACGATGGGCGTCGTATCGGCGCTGCCGATCGCCAGCCCGCTCGCGTGGGCGTTCGGGTGGATCGCCACCGGTGAGCGCCGCTACCTGGCGTTCTGCGCCATGTACGCGGTGCCGTCGCTCGCGGCGTTCTCGAGCACGCTCACCGACGCCGCCGACGGCGGCGCCAGCGGCGGGATGGAGTTCCTGGCGCTCCTCGCGTGCGTGGCGCACGTGCAGCTGGAGCGGGTTGCCGCTACCGAGAACGTCGACGCCGAGCGGCCGCCGTGGCTGCCGCAGCTGCCCAACGACCGCGCGGTGACGCTGCCGTTCTTCGGCGGCGCTGAGGGCGAGGACGAGGGCGACCGCACGCAGGCGCCGCCGCCGCTGGAGCGCTCCGCCGCGGCCGGCCTCGCCAAGGGCACGTGGGGGCAGCAGTCGCTCAAGGCCAAGCTCGAGGCAGAGGACGCCGCCGAGCGCGAGGCGGAGGCCGCGCAGCGCGTGCTCGAAGAGCGCGCGCTCGGCGACTGGGACGTGCGTTTCTCGCGGCGCTCGGCCACCGTCAAGCAGCTGCGCGAGGAATGCAAGGAGCAGGGCATCGAGGGGTACAGCCGCTTGCGCAAGGCTGAGCTGGTGGAATTGCTCGAGTCCGTCGATCGCCGGCGGGCCGCGGAGAGGGTGCTTGATGAAGAAACGAGCGAAGGCTGATGATGAGTACTAAAGTAGTTCGACACGGCGACGGTTCTAGTCTCAACGAGCGCCCAGCGCGCGCGGCGTCGCATGAGCGCGCGCAAGCAACGCTGAGCGCGCGCAAGCAACGCTGAGCGCGCGCAAGCAACGCTGAGCGAGCGCAAGCAACGCTGAGCGAGCGCAAGCAACGCTGAGCGAGCGCAAGCAACGCTGAGCGAGCGCAAGCAACGCTGAGCGAGCGCATGCAACGCTGAGCGCGCGCAAGCAACGCCTCGCTCACGGCAGAGGTGCTGGCGACGGCGTAGGGGCCTCGGAGGCGCGTTCCCACATGTCGAAGCCAATGACCGCCTCGCACGTGGGGTCGTCGCCGTTGCGAGGAGTCCTTCCGTGAAATGGTATTCTGACTCAGCGTCTACCCGGGCCCTGGCCACGTAGTAGCAGGTCCCCGTGGCCCCCCATCATATTGTCATGCTTCGGGCGTATGCTCGCCTACGCGACGCCGCTAACGCTGGGTGCTCATGGAGAGTAGACGCAATAGACAATGTTACATTCGAGCGACGCCCTGGCTTGCAGACTCACACCGTCCGCCGCCACGTCCGCCAGGCGCGCCACTGCCGCGGCCTCGCCTCGCACGTTGCCTTGGCAAGCCCAGCGACGATCGCCACCACGCTGCTGAGCGCCAGCAGCCAACCGAGCGCCAACGCCCAAGACGGCAGCTTGCTTGCCTCGGCACCGGTCTCGTCGTCGGAGCCATAGAATCCGCTCGGGTCCATGGCGCTGAAGACGATCGCCAGGTTGAAGAGGCACAAGAGCGCGACGGGGATGAAGTACTGCCACAGCAGTCGCCACAGCCTGCCGCCAGTTGCGCGGCCGCCGCGCATCTCTTGAATGGCCGCAAGAAAGTCGTCGCCATAGAACCACGTCACGGCAATGCACTCGCAGGCGCAGACAGCAAAGGGGCCGAGAAGTAGACCCCAGCTGTCAAAGAATTGGACCCAGTACTCACCGGCGTCGGATGCCAGCCACAGGTTGGTGCAAAACAATGTGACGCAGACGTACGCCGCCGCGATTGCGGTGCTCTTTGTGGCGCCGGATTCGACCGCCAGCCCCAGAAGCACCTCCACCGTGCCCAGCTCGCTGTCAATTCCGAGCAGGAAGAGCGTGATGAAGAAGAGGATGCTCGCTACCTGCGCAAGACCAGTTGGCAGCGTCGCGAGGCCAGCAGGGTACACGACGAACGCCAGAGATACCGGATTCGACGTGATGACATCCTCAATCGGCACATCTTCTTCGTGCGCGAGAACGCCGAGCATGGCGAAGACAGTCACGCCTGCGAGAAGAGACGTCAGCGCATTGCAAAGGGGCACAGCGATGGCATCAATCACCACATCCTCCCTGCCGCCAAGGTGAGAGGCGAATACGACCAGCGCGCCTAAACCAACCCCCAACGAGAAAAAAATCTGCGTCGCCGCCGCCTGCCACGTGGATCCGTCGGCCAACAACGCCCATTGCGGCTTGAAGAGAAACGCGACGCCCGCGCCCGCGCCCTTCTTGGTCACCGCAATTATCATCAGCGCGATGAGCATCACAAAGGGTACAGTGGCAGTCACCCACACCACTACACCGACGGATTTGGTGCCTCGGCAGACGAAGAGAAAGCAGGCAGCCCATGCGACGGCCATCGCGCCAACGATGGGTCCCACTAGCATCGTCATGTCGCCGATGCCCGCAGACAAGTGCAGCACATCGTCCTGGAGGAATTCGGTGGCCGCCTCAACGCGCGTCTGGGTCCCCGAGGGCGCCCACGGTAGCGGTGAGCGAAAGGAGTGCACCACGTATACGAGCGCCCACGCGATGATCGCCATGTAGTAGTACGAAATGATGCCCGCGAGGAGTACCGCTGCCCACCCTACGCCGACCAGGCGCGGGTCCACCGCTTGGAGTGCTTTCACGGGGCCGGCCTTGGCCGCTTGCCCCAGCGCCAACTCCAGCAGGTACAGCGGCACGCCCAGCAACACGAGGCAGACGAAGTAGGCGAGCAAGAAGGCGCCGCCGCCGTGCGCGTAGGCCACGTACGGAAAGCGCCACACATTGCCGAGTCCGATGGTGTAGCCGATGCAGGCCAGCAGGAAGCTCGCCCGAGACCGCCAGGTGCTGCGAATACAGAGCGCGAGCACAGGGTGTGGGGAAGGGGTCGCATTAGAATGTAGCAGCGTTCAGGCGCGAGCGATAACTGACGCTCTCGTGTGCTTGCACGCTGCCGCTGCAGCGACGCCATGCTTCGTCGGCATGGTTTGCACACGCACCCTCTACGTCGCTCCGCGGCGCTCGTGAATATTGCTGCCGTCGCCCTCAACTCATCCACCGCCGCGGCATCGTCGACGCAGAGCCGCGCGCTGGGCACGGGCGCTAGCACGTCGGCTGATTGCCGAGCCTCGCGCTGCTGGCGACCGTCCGCGGTCGAGGGGCTCGAGGTAGAGCCAACGCCCTCAATCTCGAACGTGCCAGCCGTTGCCGTCAGCGCGCTCTTGCCTCTGTCGGACATCAATGAGAACGGGCGGTAGCACACCGCCCGCGTGCCGGCGCGACCTGGCGCGCAGACGGCCCGCCAGCGTCCCACAACGCGTAGCTGTGCACCGACCACGCGACGGACGGCGTTCGCGCTGGCGCCACCGCGCCTGCGTCGTGGGGCGCGCCCTGCTGCGGCGCGCACGATGTGGCACAAATAAATGTGTGTCCTTTTCTCACACCGCGCCAGACTGCGCGCAACGCGCGCTGCGGTGGCATTTGCGAGATTCAATGCCCATGACCGGCTCCGCAATCCGAGTCGTCGCCACAGTACTGCTACTCGCGCGCGCGGCAGCCTGCGTACGGTCTCAGCCCGACGCAGCGCAGCATGGAAACCCCATCGGCGAGGCACTGGCCAACCCGGCGACATGCGCGTTCGTGGGCAGCGGCCCAGGTGCGTGACAGTATTCTCAGCGCGCACGCTCTGACACGCGGTCTGCCGCGGCCGTGCGCGTGCTGGGGCTGCACCGACCCACTGACATCGGCGCCGGTGGGCACTGCAGGCAACAGCTCCGCCGCGCGCGAGGCCTGCTACGACGTGGACCCGTCGGACCTGCCGGCGGCGTTTTCCGTGCGCTTCGAGTTGTACTTTGGCGGCGACCAGCGCGCCTTCACCGTCCGCGTGAACACCTCGTGGGCGCCGCCGTTCGCGGCGCGCTTCTGGCAGCTTGCGCACCTGGGATTCTGGGAGGACGCCGCGCTGTTCCGCCCCGACTACCGCAACAGCTCGACATCCTTCGTCGTGCAGACAGGGCTGGCGGCTACTCCCATTTGGAACGCCCTTTGGACGCTGCTCAAGACCGACAACGCCACCGCCGTGCCCGTCGTGAGCAACACTCGCGGGTTCGTCTCGTGGGCGATGGACGCGGTTGGATGCTCATCGGGGTCGTCATCCGGGGACGACAATCCGTGCGCGCCGTACCGCCCCGCATGCACGTCTGACGAGTACTGCGCCGTCAACTTCACCTCTCAGTTCTTCGTCAATTACGCCGACAACTCGAGGTTGGACGCGAATGGGTTTGCGCCCTTTGGTCAGGTGGACGAGGAAGGCATGGCGACGCTAGAAGACATCGGCTTTGTCCTTGGCAACCTGTACGGCGAGCTGAGCGACATCTGCTGCTGCGACCCGCCGGATAGCCTGGCTCCCTACTGCATCTTCGACCCCGAGACTGGCCAGAGCCGCGGCGTCAACTCCACCAGATACGCCGCGCTGGGCTCGCCGTACCTGCGCTTGGGTGGCCAGTTCCAGGCCATGTACGACCTGCGCATCCGCACGGTGGAGGTCGTCTCCACGTGAGGCTCGCTCGCTTTCTCGCTCGCTTTCTCGCTCGCTCGCTCGCGCATGCGCGGGCCCTCGCCGTCGACGTAAGTCCTCGCACCGCCCGCACAGATGCGCCACGCGCCCGTGCGATGCAATTCCCCCTTCGTTTTGATTGCGCATCGCTGCGATGCACAGCTCATTCTTTTTTCAAAATCGTGGGACTCGAAACGCCATCAAAATGAACGCCATGACTTTTTTCGACGCCGCCGGCGTCGGCGCCGTTTGCGCGCGCAGCGGCGTACCGCGCCACACCGCGCGCGCAGCGGCAGCCGCGCGCGCTCGCTGGGCCCCTCGCGGCCGTCGCGAGGGCGCCAAGGATCACTATGGGCTCTCCAGCGGCGGGAAGCCGCGCGCGGCGGGCGCGTGTGCTGCTCGCGTTGTCGAGCTTTGCGTTCGTCCAGGGGCTCACGCACTCGGGGCTTACTGCGGCGACGCTCTCCAGCATTACTCGGCGGTACGGCTTCAGCAATGTGCAGGCAGGCTTTCTGCTCGCCGGCTATGACTTTGCCGCGGCAGTTGCGGGCACCGTCATCGCGCTCGCCATAGCCGCGGCGCAGCGGAGGCGCCGCCCGCACGCAGACGCCCGGGGCATTCGCGACGAGGACGCAGGCACTCGCATGGCAGCGGAGGAAGAAAGCAGAGCCAACCGCGACCTGGGCGATAGCAATCCTTCGATCTCATTCGAGGACGGCGAGGGACCGCAAATGTCAGCTCCACGCGCGTTGCGTGCGCCCACTGGGCGCCGGCAGCGCTTCGCCTGGGTGCCAATGGAGGGCGGGCACAGCAATGCCAAGCGTGGGCCGATTGGCCGCACGCTGGCACCTTTGCGAACTTTGGCGGCTTCAATTGCCAACTCATGCTGCTGTTGGTGCTCTGGCTGCGTGATGTGCGCACGCGCCTTCTTTTCCAGCAAAGAGGCAGTGCTGACCGTGGGTCTAGCGCTCTTCGCTCTGGGGTCGTTTATGTATGGCGCCCCACAGCTCGCACACGGGACGTATGGGGTGCCAGAGCAGACTGTGCACACGTGTTCCCCTTCTGCGCAGCTCGGCCTTGCACCAGCACCGGCGCCGGCACCCGCGCCGACGCCAGTCGCAGTTGGAGTCAACGCGAGCGGCAATGCGACGAGCAACGGCGGCGACGTCAACGAAGAGCAATGCGACAACGTCATCACAAGCGGCGGTGAGCTGTATGCGCTCTTCATGGTCGCGCAGATCATCCTTGGCATTGGTGCGTCGCCCCTCTTCACCGTCGGGCCGTCTTTCATCGATGACGTATACGAGGGCAGTGCCTCCGTGAACACGGCCCTCGGGCTCTTTTTCGGCGCCTCCGCCCTCGGCCCCGCCGTCGGTTTTGTACTCGGGGGCATCACACTCGCTACCTGGATCGATGGGGACAGCGCCCAGCCTCCTGGCATCCAGCAAGAATCACGCTTTTGGGTGGGCCAATGGTTCGTCGGCTTCTGGATTAGCGCGGTGGCCGGCGCGGCACTGCTTCTGCCCTTCGCGCTTGCTCTCTTTATAGGGCGACGGCGCGGGGCGCCTCAAGACAACACCGTAGCGCCGGAGGAGAACGGCATTGAGTTGCCGCCGTCCTTATATTCGAGTGCTGCCACTGCAGACCCTGAATCATTGGAGGCGCTGGCACGCAACGGCGTCTCTGCGTCCGTGCACGTCAATGGTGCCGCCGAGCATGATCGCGAGGACGACGACGACGCCACAAGGGCGAACCCACTAGGACGTCAAACCAATGGCGATGAGCAAGATGCCGCACACATAGATACAAACGGTGGCGACGAGGGCTCTGCTCGTGCCGGCGGTGGAGCGGAGCAGATCGATCGACGTGGACAGCAGCAGCCACAGAGCGACGATGGGTCGGGAGATCACGCGGGTGGCAGGCCCGGGCTCGTTTCAGGGACATTCATTGCGTTGATCGCCGCGCTCAGCTTTGAGGTGCTGGGGAAGAGTGCCATCGTCCCTTTCGTCCCTCTCGTCGTTCAGGAGACATTTGGTGTCTCGTCTTCATCTGCGAGCTACATGGGTCCGTTTGTGTCGCTCGCCGTGTGCGATGAACGTATCGCCCATGCCGACTCATGCACACCCGCGCACGCCACGCCCGCGCTGCGAGACCTGTCGCTGACGAACGGCGCTGCGTCGGCGCACCAACCTGCGCTCCTCTTGGTGACTGGCGCCTCAAATATTGACGCGTTGGGATGACACGCGCAGTGGGTGTGGTTCTTGTGCCCGCAGCCATCTTGGGGACAATCGCGGGTGGCGTGCTAGTCATGAAGACCAAAATGAGTATCAGATCGCAAATAATGTTGTGCGCAGTCACGGTCTTCCTGGGAGCGTGCGTCTTCACGGCAGCGTCCTTTACGATGGTAGCATGCGACGAGCTCGACTTCGCTGGCATCAACGCCCCCGCCGCATCTGACTCCGCAAACGGGACGCACGTGGGCCTGTGGCCGCACCTCCCCCACTTTGGCTCTCTCTTTGGCAATAGGACGAAGCCTGGTGACGAGCGTTTCGAGGACACGTGCAACGCTGGCTGCGATTGTGAGATCGAATATCAACCTGTGTGCTCGACCACAGACGGCACGACGTACTTGAACGGCTGCGTTGCCGGCTGCGAGAACGCCACAGCAAATGACGAGGGGGTGCCGACTGCTTACAGCAACTGCACATGCGCCCCTTCGGACGGCCGCGATGCCGTCGTGCCAGGGGAGTGTTCGCGCACGTGCGCGGCACTCTATGGATTCCTGTCTCTGCTGTTCGTGGCAATATTTCTGGTTTTCCTCAACGCGTCGCCGGTCATGAAGGTCTTCATGGAGTGCGCCGGAGCCCCGCACACACGCACGCTGAGCCTCGCCTTGGGCGCTCTGGCCTACCGCTTGTTCGGCGCCATCCCCGGACCGGTACTCGAAGGGCTCCTGCTCGACGACGCCTGCCGATACGAGTCGCCGTGTTCTAACGCCTGCTTGGTGCATGATCCGCACGGAGTGCGCGTTGCCATCACGTCCTTCCCGCTGTCCGCAATGGGGATGAGCGCGATTTTGTACGTTGTCGCGTGGCGCTTGCACGGCATGAAGCGGCGCCTTGACGTCGGGTGCCTGATTGTTGGTGCCGGTTGCGTGATCGGCATACTGGCGTCACTGCGCTCTCTCTTCAGATGGAAGCGGCGACGGGTCATCCCTCACGAGGGGGACGCCGAACAGCTGATACAAGGGGCAGGCGGCGCCAGCTCCGAGCGCGATCCAGAATTTGCCGGCGCAGATGTTTCGGAGGCATGATTGGACTGGGAGGTTTTCTCGCCGTCAGCGGAGCACCAGCCAGCGCAGAGATAGCCACAGCGCACCGCGGATGCGCACACGCGCTCTCCGCCCTCCCCGCCACACCGAGCGCCGCCATGCACTAAAATTCCTTTGCGACCTAGCGTTTGATGATTACGTGTAGTCTACATGGCCGAGCCAACGCGCGACGCGTTGATGGGTGTGCCTGCGTAGTGGTTGGGAGGGAACAGCCAGTTCTCGTCGCCAGCAGGGTGCCGCCGACACCCCCCCGGCCACCAGCCCGCTCCCTGGCATTTTTGAGGGCCTCGGCCATCCAGAAGTCGGCCCTGCGCTGCGCCTCCTCGAACGCGCGCTTCGACGCATCTTCGCGCCCGACGGCGCGCTGCGCGAACGCGTGGCGTAGCACGGCGATCTCCTTCTCGAGCGCTGAGATGACGTCGAGTGCCTCCTCGAGCGTGGCCGGTTTCATACCGTGCCGCGGCACGCTCAGCGGGCTAGCCCGCGTTGCCGCTCGCTCAATCCCATTCATGGTCACAGGCAGTCCCAACGGCGCCATGCGCGCGTTGAAAGTGCTCGGAAGTCCCGCGATGCCCCGCGCCGAGCTCACATCGCGGTTGTTCAGCGCCGCTGCAGGAGAGTTCGAGTTCGGTGCCCGTGGACCAGACGCGTACAGCGACGTGCAAGTGCCCTCGAGCGCCCTGTCACCCTTAATCTTCTCATGCGGCATCGACTGGATGCCTGACACCACCGCGTTGGACACCGACGCAGCAGAATGAAGCGTGCCACTGATGACTGCAGCTGCCGCCTTTGGCCGTGGCGGCGTGCCGGATGCCGCCTGTGAGATCTTCGCCCCGCCGACTTCGCCGAGCGGGCTGAGCAGCGCAGAGCTTTGCTGCGTCGCCGCGGCCAGGCGGCGCACGAGCGCTGCGGGCGGCGGAGGGGGCACACCCACCACGGCGCCACCGCCTGCAGTTTCAGTTCCTGCGGTAGGTGCAGCAGCCTTTGCTTGGCCCCGAAAGCGCACTTCCGCCTCCTTGCGCTCGCGCTCGCGCTCGGCGTCACGCATCTTGATGTACTTTGCGCGCTGCATTTGGCCCCGCCAGCGCGTGGCAATACGCGTCACAGCCGCCGACTGCACTGCCAGCAGCTCCTTGTACACCTTGCGCTGGCGGTGCATGCGGTACGTGGAAGAGATCTTGGTGCACGCACGCACGCGGGTCATCAGGAAGCTCTGCAGCGCGTCACTCTTCATGAAGATCTTTGTTCGGCCGAGCAGATACTCGCTCTCCTCAATCTCGAGCATCTTAAGGAGTCCGAGTACGAGCTTCTTCCCTTGAGCGGGCGTCGTGACCTTGCATCCGGATCCCTGGTAGACCTCAGCGATGGACACGTAAGTCGCGCGCACACGATACACTGAGAGCTGCTGGCGTACCACGATGAGGTCCTTGATGCCCGAGTAGCGCATTTGGCGCAGCACGAGCGGGTGGTCGAAGGAATCTGCGGACCGCTTGAGGTTGGGCTTGATGCATCGCACGAAGTGCAGCGTTGCTGCTGAGAGCGTCGTGCGCAGCGACGCCAGCTGTTTGGTGAATCGGGCCGCTACCGTGACCATGCGTTTGCCTTTTGTTTCCACAGCCTCGCCCTCGTCACCCTTGAAGACCATAGACACGAAGGCCTTCTCTGAGCCGACGATTGTCTCCACAAGATCACTGCTCAGGACGTCTACGTTCTTCACAATGAAATCCGTGGTGTCGTAAGTGACGTCCGCGGCGAAGTGCTGGAGCACGAATGCGCGGTGGCCCATCCGCGGGTGCGCTTTGGCGAAGTGCTTCGTCCCGGCGACCACCTCGTGTACCTTTTGCGCGTACGAGTCGTCGGTCCCCTTGCCGCCGGGCAGCGAGCACTCCTCATGCAGCAGCACAAGCAGGCCCTTCGGGCGCTTCTCGATGAGGTCAATGCACGCCTGATTGTCAGTGAAGCTTATGTTCGCGACTGGCAGGTCTTCTTCGTCGAAAGCTTTCAACTCCAACTTGAAGAAGGATTGCAGGAACTGCTGATGCAACGCCTCGTTTGCGTAGTTGATGCACAACTGCTCGAATGAGTTTTGCGCGCCCGTCGATTCGTCCACGCTCTCGAAGCCGTAGATGTCGAGCACGGCGATCTGCCTGTTGGCGTCGGCGTTGGCGCGCTTGCGCACGCCAGCTCCGCCACCGCCGTCGAAGCCGTCGTTGATGCGATGCACCAGCCAGTCGAAGAGGCGCTTGTACAGCGCACGCGCGAGCGCGTGTATGCCATCCGACGCTTCACGCACGCCGAGCGCCACCGTGGCGAACGACTCGCGCCGCCCGCCCGAGATCTTCTTCCTGGTGAGCCCCTCGGCCAGCAGGTCTTGTGGGACGCCCAGTAACTCAGCGGCCTTCCTCAGGCTCTTCATGGAACCTCTGCAAATCTCCGAGTCGCCCTTGTCGCACGCGCCCGTGACCTTGACGTTACCCAGGTGCATCACGGCACCCAGCAATGACCAACAGTGTTCGACCTCAGCGGGCTCGAAGCCGAGCGCTTCAAACGCTTTGCACACTCTCTTGAAGTCCGCTGCGTCATCAACGCCTTCGATGACGGTAGAAGCAGGAATCGCCGAGAGATAGACGAAGCCATCCACGCCGTCGGACGGCAGCTCGAGGCGCTGCCGCAGCGCGTCGTCCGCGCCCCGGCAGAGCTGGTACATGATGTGGTAGTTGCGGTCGCCAGGCTGCTGAGAGGTCACGCGGCTCGTCTCGAGCAGGTAGCGGTGGATGTTGGCACCAATCACGCGCGCGCCGGAGGCGTCGTACTGCAGCTCGAAGAGCTTACCGAAGCGGCTGGAGTTGTCATTGACGTGCGTTTTGGCGTTGCCGAAGGCCTCCAACAGGGGGTTGGACTGCAGAATGCGCTCCTCCACGTTGGAGCCGCTTTGCGACGACGCGCCGCCGCTGACGAGCACGGATCGAGCCATCAGGTAGCGCAGCAAGTGTTTCGTGCCCTCGGTCTTTCCCGCGCCTGACTCGCCAGAGATAACGACGGCCTGCGGCTCGCGCCTCTCGGCCATAGCGGTGTAGGCCACGTCAGCGACGCCGAAGAGGTGGGGCGGAAGGACGCCATCGGTGATCGACTCGCGCCGCCCCTCCTTGCCCGCGTCGCCCATCATCGTCGCCTGTGCTCGCCCGCCAGCAGGCGCTGACGAGTACTTCCCGCGCTGGATGCTCGTCGAGTACTTCAAGATCGCGTCCTGGCCGTAGATGCCAAGGTTAGTGTATGGATTGACTGAGATGAGCAGCGCCGAACATAGCGTGTAGATCTGGCCTTTGCTGTAGCGCGCCGCGACGTTCTCGAGCAGGGCGCCCTCGTGCAGCTCGTCCAGCCCGGACATGTCGGCGACGCCCGTCGGCGCGAGCCTCGACGCGGGTGCAACGTCGACAGCTCGCACGCCGGTGATGCGACCGCCGGAGGCGAGCAAGATGTCGGCTGTGCCACCACTGGTGCGCACCACCGCGCCACGCGCCCACGTGCCCTCATGCAGCGCGTACACCTGCGCGCCCGCCTCGAGTGCCTCCATCGCGAGCGCTGGAGGCGGATGCCGGCGTCGGCGCGCGCTATCGTGCCTGCCTTGTGCGTGACCGCAAGCCCCACCCGCCCTCTCCGCCCGCAGTCCGCCCGCAGTTAGCCGCCTCCACCCCCCGCCCCACCCGACCCCACCCCACGCGTGCGCGCGCGGGATGGCGCTTCCGCCGCGCCCGCCGCGAACCGGGCACACAAGAGCCGAGGACGCACGCGCACACACACACACACACACAGAGGGCACGCACGCGCATGAGGCACGACCGCACCTCCCCACCCCCACCCACACGCGCACAGGCGCGCGCACGTGCGCACAGGCGCGCGCTCGCGCTCGTCCCGCGCGCGCGGGGGAACGCCGCCGCTGTGCCCCTTCGCGCCGCGTTTTTCTTTTTTGTGCGCGCGCATTTCGACGCGGAAAACGCGCCGAAAAGGCGCGGCGGAAAAAAACCGCGAGGCAGCTGGCGGTGCTGCGGGGGCGGGGCGGGTGTGAGGGGCGCCACACGGCGCGCGGCGGCGGCGCGGGCACGGGCCATGGTGCGTGTGCAGCGTGGGAGATTGCGCCTTCTTGACCCCTCCCCTCTTCACCACCCACGGGGTTCTCTCCCTCTGTGTGCGCGCGCGGGCGCGCGCGCTCGTGCGCGCGCTCTCGTGCGCGCGCGCTCTGTGATTTTCGCCGGCGCGCGCGCAGGGGCTCGCGCGAGCGCGAGCTCTTCGACGGCGAAATCCCCGCGCATCGCGCCGTCGCGCCCCGCGCCACCATCGACGCCACGCGCGCGGCCATCGCGGCCCTGAGGGCCGGGGACGGCCGAAGGATCGGGGGAGGAGAGGGGGGGAGGAGGGGGAGCGAGGCACGTGCGCGCACTGGCCAGCGCTCCCGCAACGCGAAACCGAAACGCGCAGAGGAGCGAATATCGCTTTTTCAAAACCTCGAACCCTTTTTTGGTAAGCAACCCTAAAAGTATGAACCCTTATTCCGCGCCGCGCGCGCCGGGTCGCGGCGCCTCGCCAGGGTCCGATCCGGGGAGCGGGCGCGCCCCCATTGAAAACGTTTCCGTCGTTTCGACTGAGACTATGCCACATGGCTTATTTTGCGGAATGCCACAATCAAGATCGAAATGCGCGTTTTTGTGGTGGGCGACGGCGGCGCGCCGCGGCGGCAGCCGCCGCGGCGACTGCCACGGCCATCGCCGCGGCCGATGCCGGCGCTGAGGCGTCTGCCGCAAGCGTGCAGGCCGCAGAGCCCCAGGCGCCCGGCACGCCATCCGCTGCAGCCCGTGAGGCGGATGGGGCCGCTGGCGCAGGCGATGCGGACATCGGCGGGATGGACGAGCTGGCCAAGGGGCTGGCGCGGCTATTCGAGGAGACCGCGGGCGGCGGCGGCGGCAGTGGCGGTGAGAGTGGCGATGGAGGCGGCGGGTTTGCGGAGGATGACCTGATGCGCACGCTGCAGCAACTTGCGGAGGGCGCCGGCGATGGCGCGGCTGGTGGCGGCTCAGCGGACGAGGCGGACGCGCGCGCACTCGAGGAGATGCTCGGTGCGCTCGGCGCAGGCCTCGAAGGCGGGGACGGCGGCGCCGGTGGGGATGGCGCTGAGATGGCGGGGCTAATGGAGTCGATGATGCATGCGCTGCTGAGCAAGGACGTGCTGCAACAGCCCATGTCGGAGATTGCCGACAAGTATCCGCGCTGGATCGACGCCAACCGCGACACGCTGTCGGCGTCCGAGGTGGAGATGTACGAGAAGCAGCTCGCACTCGTACGCGAGCTGCTCGTGGTGTACGACGAGGCTCCCGAGGACATGCCGCGCATCGCCAGGCTCATGGAGGAGATGCAATCCCTGGGCCAGCCGCCGGAGGAGATCGTGTCGGATCTCGTGCCCGGGGTCGAGTTCCAGGACGGTGCGCCAGTGCTGCCCGACCTAGGTGCGCAGGCGGGCATGCCGCCAGGCGCGTGCACCATCATGTAGGCACGAGCGCGGCGCACGCACGGCGGAAGCGTCCTAAGCATTTTTGCACCCCTCGGCGATGCGGCACGAGCGTACTGTAGCAAGGATGCGAACGCGCAGCTGCTGCCTGGCGCGGCGCGACGGCGCGGATGGCATCGCCGAGTTTTGGTGTCATTGTTTACGCGGGGCTCCCCTACACCGCCAGCTCGTCCCACATCAGCGGGAGCTCGGGGCCCTGCACAATCTTGCGCGTGGCGCCATTCTTGTCGACAGTGACCAGCCTGGCGATGCCGCCGGACGATCCGTCGCGGCTCATCGCGTGGGCCAGCGCGTCCCGCACGAACGTCTCGCACTCCTCCCTGTTCATCCCCTCCTTGAACGCTTTGTCGCAGAACCCCCAGATGTACGTCGAACCGCTGCCCTCAACGGCGTACGGAACCTTCACCATGCTGCCGCCGATCGGCAGCGCATACACAACCCCACCCTCGTACTTGTCCCACCCAGCCACGATCATGCCCGCCATCAGCATGTCCTTGTTGTTGTAGTTGATCGCCGCGCAGAGGTTGGCGCCGGCCGACACCGTCGGCTTGGAATCGTCCAGCGTCAGCGCGTGCTGCTCCATGTAGTTACGTACGTGATCGCACACGAGCTGCGTGTCTGCTGCTGAGCCCGAGCGACACAGGTACACGCTGCCCTCGATCAGCGGCGTGACCTTGTCGGACACGCGGTTCGACACGTACTGTGAACGCCGACGCACGGACGCGCGGCGCGCGAGTGCGACGGTGCATGCGCGTCAGCAGCTGTCCTCGAGCGCGAGAGCCGCACGCACAGGGGCCGAGGGCATGTCTGAGCGCTAGAGCACCGAGCGAGCGGATAGCCTCTCTCCCTCGCACGCTCTCGCTCTTGCGCTTGCTCGCTCGCTCGCGCGCGCCGCACCGTCCCGGTCGTCACCCGCGAGTCCGCGCCGAGCACCACGCCGCCATCGAACATGGCCGCGACGATGGTAGTCCCCGTGGAGACGGCATCGCCCACCTTGGGCTGCGGCGGGATGTGCGGGTTCTCCCTCTCCGCGCACTCGATGTTGTGCTCGTCGACGTTCATCGCCGCCGCCGCTCGCCCGGCGGCGAGGCGCGCGCGCTCGGCTCGCGCGCGCTCGCGG
>RQSC01001045.1:59340-64340 GCA_013416795.1 Prasinococcaceae sp. CCMP 1430
GGGCGCAGGCCGACGCGCGGGCGGTCAGCGCCGAGGCCGAGCGCGCGGCCGCCCTCGACAGACACCGCAGGGAGCAGGCGCGGCGCGACGCCGTTGCCGGGGCTGGCGGACGGCCCGCGAATGGGGCACTTGCGGCTGCTGAGGCGCGCGCAGCAGGAAAGCAGCCCGCCTCCGCGCGGCACAAGTCGCTCCAAGCGCAGGCGGCGCCGGCGCTGCAGAGAACGCAGGCGCAGGAGCAGCAGGAGCGCCAGCAGGCGCAGGCGCAGGCGCAGCAGCAGCAGCAGCAGCAGCGGGACGCACTGGGCGAGCCGCCTGCCAGCCTGGTCTCCTTCATCGTCAGCGGTGGAGATGGCGCGTCGGTACAGACGCTGCACAAGGTCTTCGCGAACATTCTCGCGCACCCCTCTGAGGCCAAGTACCGCCGGCTGCGTCTCACCAACCCCAAGGTGAACGAGCTCGTTGTAGAAGTCGACGGCGGGCTCGAGACGCTCACTGTGGAGGCAGGTTTCGATGTGACTTTCGAACCCGATCCAGGCGGTGATGGCGAGCAGGGCGTGGCCACGCTGGCCGAGGGTGCAGACCTCGCGCCGCTCGAAGTTCTGTGCCGACACATGGAGGCCGCTCAGCCAGCTCTTCCCAAGGCGGCGCCCGCGCCGAGGAAGAGCGCGCTGGAGGCCCTCTCTGGTGGCGTTGGGCCGCGCCACGCCCGCGTGTACCGCCCGCCCCTCGATGGCTCAATGCGCGTTCCCGAGCTTCCGGATGGTTTCTTTGACCTGACTGTGGCCGAGGCGCGCGCGGCTGCTGCAGGCGCCGCCTCGCGCCGCGAGGAGGCGTCGCAGCTCACCACTCGGGCGTACAAAGAGAGGCTCGCTCGGGAGCGCGCGGGCGGTGGCGCCGTGGGCGGCAGTGGCAGGCCGCCTACCACTCATGCGCTCGTGCGCGTGCGCTTGCCCAGTGGCATGCTTTTACAAGCGGTGTTCGGCGCGAAAGAGCCAGCGTCCTCAGTGCGCTCGTTCGTCGCCGATGCACTCCTCGACCCGACCACAGAATTTGAGCTCTTCATGCAGCCTGGGCGGACCACGCTTCCTGAGAGCAAGACTATCCACGAGGCGGGCCTGTGCCCGGCCGCGTTGCTGAACATGAACGTTGTGCGCGGTGGCGCGGAGCTCAATGCGGAGCTTGGCGCGGTTGCGGAGCAGATGCCGTGACCAACGCCCACTGTGCACATCGACGGCGGTCAGCGCACGCGCTCGCTCGCGCACACCACACATACTGTAGACTACCTTCCTGTACACTGCGTGCTGATGATCGATTGCGCAGTCGATGGCACAAATTAAAAAGTTACGATGGTGATCCCGGCGTGATCCTCCTGTAGCCAGTACTGCTTGATCCACGAGGTCTTCTGAAGCTTCGCATGCACGGCCTGGCGCATCTTGCCGCTGCCCTGGCCGTGGTTGATGAACAGCGTGGAGCCGCCCGACGTCGCCACGTCGTTAAGCCATCGATCGATCTCGTCTGCGGCGTCGCTCGGATAGAGCCCGCTACCAGCAAGCATGAGCGTGTTTCGCGTGGTCCGCGCATCCAGTTTCAGCTCTGTCTCACCGACCCCCATGTCGAAGCCGTCGCCACTGCCGCTGCGCTGCTCGTTGCCGAACGCGCCTGGCGTGCTTTGCGTGCGCTCGCCCTTGCCCCTGCGGACGGCAGTGATGGCGCCCGACATCTTGCGCATACTCGCCGCGTTTCCATCGCGGGCCGCATTCTGCAGCGCGCGCCGCTGCTTCCGCGACAGGCCTGCGCCGCCGCCTCTCGCGAGAACTGCGTCCGGGTCCGCCTTCTCGAGCAAGATTTCGCCCATGATGGTGCGTTCGATGCCAAACTCCTTAGGAAAGAGCTGCCCGACCTCCGCGGCGAACTCATCCGAGGCAAACAAGGCACCGTCAGGGGCGGAGGAGCGAAACTCCTCCAGAACGCGGTCCACCTCTGCATTCCCCTCGTCTTGCCAGGCGCTGGCCTTGGCGGCGGTGACGTCCTTCATGGCCTCGATGAGCTCCTCGAGTGACGCCATGCCCTCCTCGAGCGCATACTCGGCCGACTCGCGCGTGCTGTCGGCGTTCGACGCTGACTCGTCACGGGCGCGCTCGGCGGCATCGGCGTCTGCCCGAGCGGCGTCGCGTGCTGCTGCTGCGGCGGCCGCAGCCTCCTCGGCGGCGTCCGCCAGCGCGCGCTCCTCATCGAGCTCGGCGCGCAGCGGCGCGTAGAGCGCCTCAGCACGTCGCTCAGCGGCCTCGCGCGCGCCGACCCCGCCCGCCTCAGCCTCCGCGCGCATCGCCTCAAGCCCCGCCCGCGCATCATCGAGCACATCATCGGGAAGCACCCCAAGCGCGGCCGCCACAGCAATAGCGTTTGAGGCACCGGCGCCACCCCAGAGCAGCTTGTAGGTCGGGCGTAGCTCCGCGTAGTCGAACTCCACAGCGGCCGACGCAATGCGCCCTTGCAGCTCTGGCTCCGTAGATAGCATGCGCAGGCGGTCGAAGTGCGTCGTGGCGACGGCGAGACTGCCGCTACGCCCGGGTCCAGGGGTGCGCTCGCCGGCGGCGTCCCCGCCGGACGTCGACACCCCTGAGGCTCGCCTGCGCAGGAGCGCGTAGGCCAGCGCCGCACCCTCCACCGGGTCTGTGCCGGAACCGAGCTCATCGCAGAGCAGCAGCGAGGCCGGGACACGCGCAGCGTAGGCCTCCGCCGCCTTGTACCGCGCGAGCTGCCCGGAGAAGGTACTCAGGTTCTCCCCCAGCGATTGTGCGTCGCCTATCACTGCAAGCACTGCAGGCCATACCGGCACGCGCGCGGCGGCAGCCGGGACGAACATGCCGCTGCGGGCCATCAGCGCCGCCACCCCCACCGCCTTCAGGCAGGCAGTCTTGCCGCCGGCGTTGGGACCCGATATCACGACGGCGCTTACGTCGGAAGAGAGCTCCATGTCGAAGGGCACCGGCGGCTGCGGCAGCGCTGACGAAGACGCCGTGTCTGGCGAGTCAGACGCAGCCTCGTCCGCCCCCGCCGCTGGCTCGGAAGCGCTCGTGTCGCTGCCGCTGCCGCTCGTCGCGGCACGCGCGCGCGCGGATGGCGTGCCGGGCGGCGGCAGCGCCGCCGCTAGCATGAGCGGGTGACGCATCCGCTCGAGCCGCAGTGCCTCTTCAGCGTTGGCGGGGTCCACGAGCATGGGCTCGATTGCGCCGACCCACTCTGCGTGCCGCGCGCGCGCCTGCGCGAGGTCACACAGCTCAATCCACCTTTGCGCGGCGCGCGCCGCGGGTGCGCACGCGTGCACGAGCGTGCCGAGCTCTCGCAGCACTCGCATCTCCTCGGCGTAGATCTCGGCTCGCACGCGCTCGAGCGCGTTGTTTATGGCGGTGGCCTCGGCGGTTTCCACGAAGGCGGTCGCGCCTGAGGATGACATCGCCAGCACTGCCGCGTCGGGGAGCACCGCCCCGCGCCGGTCCTCGCGCACGGCGAGGCACGCGCGTCCGCGGCGCAGCACGACCTCCGCAGCGCGCCCGGGCGTCGCACTGAGAGGCGCGAGCTCTGCGTGGAGCGCGCGCAGCAGTGCGTCGACCTCGGTGTCGAGAGAGCGCTCCTCCGAGCGCAGCGCGGCGAGTGCCTCCGACGCGTCCAACTTCAGCGCGCCGCGCGAGTCACGCACCGCCGCGTGCACGGCGGACGCAGCTGCCGCGAGCGCGCTTGCCCCGCCTCCCCCCCCGCCACCGCTGCCGCCGGCATCGTCGAGGAGCTCCTCGCAGCCCATGCGCTCGAACTGGCGCAGCGCAGACTCGTCGGGAAGCGCCGCTAGGGTCTCGAGCGCGGCAGAGGCGGTCTCTGCCACGGCCCAAAGCTGCTCTCCCGCCGGCGGAGCGGGCAGGTCGTCGCCCTCCGCTGAGCCCTCCTGTGTTCCCTCCTCCAGCATCGCGCTCTCGGCGCACCTCTCGCACGCGCGGAGAGCTCCCCCGATGGGAAACGCGCGACTGAGCGCGTCTAACGCCTTAGGATCCGCGGCGAGGACGTCCCTGGCCGAGGCCGTCTCGCGCATGAGCGCGCGCGCGCCGGCGAGCTCGGTCGCGGCGGGGACGCGCGCCTCGAGCGCCGCGCGCTCGCCCATGGGATTCCACCCTCAACATTCCCCTCCCGACGCAACCCTCTGCGCACACACCCACCGCCTGCAGGGCGCCGGCTGCGCGCCGTGTGGCGCACCGCGAGTGCGCCGCAGATAACACCATCAAAATGCACGAAAAAACAACGCGTGCGTTTTGACCTCGGCCCTCAGCCTCAGACGCGGAGGCTCACGCAGTGCATTTTGACGTAGACGTGTGCTTTTTGATGGAGCGGTGGCTGTGGGTGGCCGGGGCCGAAGGGGTACACACACACACGCGCGGCGAGTCGCGGGCGGGCGCGCGCGGCTGCGCCGGCGCCGCCCGTGTGTGTGCGTGTGTGTGAGGGGGCGGGGGAAGGGATGGTCGTGGCTCGTTGTAGCGGGCCCGCGCGGGGATCCTGGCGGAAGGGAGAGATGATGGCGGAGGGGCGGCTTGTCGGCACGCGCGTTGCGCGTTGCGCGCTCCGGTGGGCGCGGTGGCGGTCCGAGCGAGGAGCGGCGAAGGGGCACGGCGCCGGGCGGCGCACGCGAGGGCGGTGCAAGGGCGCCAGAGCCACACCACGCGCTGAGCGCGGCGAGATACGGGATCGCACTCGGCGAGGGGCTGCCGCCGCTGTGCGAGGGTGCGCGAGGGACACCCCAGGCCGCCTCTCGCGCGTAGTGCGCCCGGCAAGCGCCTCCGCAGCGTGTCGCGTGCGCGACGCGAACGTGTGCTCGCGTGGCTTGCCTGCTATAGCGCGCATTTGGCTCGCCCCTTCCGCGCGCGCGCGACGGAATCTGGCCGCGCTGTGCGCACACCATGGCGGCCGCGATGGGATCTGATTCGCCCCTCGCGCTCGCGCCCGACCCCCTTGGG
>RQSC01001045.1:69340-94245 GCA_013416795.1 Prasinococcaceae sp. CCMP 1430
AAGCGCGTCGTGGTCATCCCAGAGAATCCGTACGCGTTCGCCGTCGGCCGCATGGAGGTCAGCTCGGAGGACGCCGCGGGGTCGGGGCTCAAGGGGAAAGGCATCAAGACGATGCACTACTTCGGCGACCTGCTGTGGGAGATGGGCGACAAGTCGCGGCCGCACGAGAGCTTCACCATCGAGCGCGTCTTTCCCATCGACGCGGTGGCACCAGAGGCGGAGGCGGAGGCGGAGGCGGAGGCGGATGCCGGAGCGGGGCCAGGGGCGGGGGCGGGGCCGGAGGGTGGCGGAGCGGCGGACGAGGCTCGCGGCGGGGAGGCCGCGGAGGCGGGCCCCGGCGCGTCCCAGGAGGAGGAGGCCGCGCCCGCCGCGGACCTCGATGGCCGCGACCTGTGCGAGGTGATCTTCGTGCGCGCGCTCGCCGCGCTGCCCGACGCCGACCTCCCCGTGATGGTGTCGAACTTCTGGAGCAAGTCGGTGCTGCCCATGCGCCCCGAGGGCACCACGCTGGACATCAAGCAGTCGCCCTTCAAGAAGATCTCCAAGCTGGTGTCGGCGCTGCAAAAGAAGAAGGTGCTCAAGTGCAAGCTCGTGCGCAAGGAGGAGCACATCGTGGCGGTCGACCGCGCGCACCCGGACATCGCGCGCGCGCAGGCGGGCGCCGCCACCGCCGCAGCCGCGGAGGGCGCGGGCGGCGGCGCGAGGAAGGGCGCAGGGGGCGGCGGCGCGGCCACCATCGAGGTGGAAACGCTCTTCAAGCCGACCTCCAACCTGCGGCCCATCTTCGCCGGCAGCGCGGCCACGGGCGAGGGCCGCGACGCGATGTACTCGGCCGAGCAAGTGAGGGCCGCGCTCGGCGCTTACTGCACGCGCGAGGAGCTTTTCACGACCGAGGGTTCGGAGAGGGAGCTCAAGCTCGACCAGCAGCTGGCGTCGCAGCTGTATGGCAAGAAGGAGCCGCAGGCGGCGGGCGACACCGAGGCGGAGGACAGGCTGCTGGAGCGCCTGATGGGCAAGCTGACCGTCCACAGCCGCGTGGTGCGCACCTTCGGCGCGCAGCGCGAGGAGAGCCTCCGCAAGGGCAGGCTCGAGCCCATCCTCGTGACGGCGGAGGACCGCCACAAGGGGCGCAAGTTCACCACCAAGGTCACCGGCCTCGAGGCCTTCGGCATCGTCCCGAACAGCCTGGCGTCGGACCTCAAGTCCAAGCTGAGCATGGGCGCCAGCGTGGGCAAGGACCTCGCCAAGTCCAAGCACGACGACAGCATGGAGGTGGCGCTGCAGGGCAACGTCATCAACGAGGTGGTGGACTTTTTGCGCAAGGAGTACGGCGTGCCCACCAAGCACATCAAAACGCAGAGCCGATGCAAATAAAGACATGGTACAGTTACACGAGGCGCCCGCGCGCGTGCGTGCGTGTGTGCATGTGTGCGCGCGCGCTCGCATACACGAATGTGTGTGTGCGTTTGCGCGCGCGCGCGTGCCGGCGCGCGTCAGCGCCCGGTCTGTATGTCCTTCATGTCGACCAGCCAGTGCGTGCCCAGCTCGGCGGCGAACGAGTCCACCGCCGCCAGCGCCAGCATCGTCACCCACCACGCCCAGTCGTCGGGGCACGCGCCCGACACCGCGCACGTGAGCGCCCAGTGCACCACGCACAGCGTGCACGAGTAGTCCCACGCGCGCCGCGAGGAGCGGCACACGTAGATGGTGAGCAGGTTGGACAGCAGGAAGGACAACACCAGGCCTGGCGCCGGGGCGCGCCGCGCGCGTGCACGTGGGGCGCGCGCGCGGAGACGACTCGGCGTGTCAGCGCGCCAGCATGTGTGTGTGTGTGTGTGTGTGTGCGTGTGTGTGTGTGTGCGTGTGTGTGTGTGTGTGTGTGTGTGTGTGTGTGTGTGTGTGTGTGTGTGTGTGTGCGCGTGTGTGTGTGTGCGTGTGTGTGTGTGTGTGGCGCTGTGTGTGCGTGTGCGTATGTGTGCGCTCGCGCGCCAACGCTCATACATGCACGCACGCTCACGCACACGCGCGTGCATACACACACACGCGCCGCCGCGGGGGCAAAGGGGGCCGCCGCGGCCGAGCTTGTGCCGCTGGCGACGCTGGGCGGACACTCCGGCTGGGTGACGGCGCTCGACGCCGCGGCCGTCGCCGGTGCGGACGCGGACGAGGACGCGGACGCGGACGCGGACGTGCTCTCCGAGACGGAGGCGGAGAGGGACGTGCTGCTGGTGTCGGCCTCGCAGGACAGGACGGCGCGCGTGTGGCGCATCCGCCGCGCGGAGCAGCGCGCGGAGCACGCGGGCATGCGCGCCGACGCGGGGGCGGAGGAGGTGCGCCCTCGCGGCGCGCCTCGGCAGCGCGCGCGAGCGTTCGCCGGTGTATGTGCGTGTGTTTGTCGGCTGCACACACACACACGCGGACTGACACACACGCACACACACACACGCACACATTCACAAACACAAACACACACGAACACACACACACACGCACACACACACACACGCACGGACCACACACACACACACACACACGCACAAATTCACAAACACACACACATACACACACGCACACACACACACACACACACACACACACACACACACACACACACACACACACACACACACACATGTGCGAACACGCACGCACACGCATACGCGTTTCTCGCGCTCCCTCGCGGTGTGTCTCCCGCACGGCGCAGGTGCGCGTGATCGAGGCGGCGCAGCGCGTGGCGGTCTTCGACGACGCGCTGGGCGACGCGGCGGCCGAGGCGTCGCTGCGCGCGCTGGCGGACGCCGGCGCGGCGCGCCAGCCCGCGGCGGTGTACCGCTACGAGCTCAGGCTCACGCGACGCGCTTGAGGCCCGCTGCGTGTGTGTGTGTGTGTGTGTGTGTGTGTGTCGCACGCGCGCACATACATGTAATACTCGCGCGCAGGAGCGCCTGCGTGCACACGTGCACCCACACCCACACACACACGCGCCCGCCCGCACACCCGCGAGTGCTCACGCACAGCTCGCCGAGACCATGGGCGACGACGAGGTGGCGGCGCTGCTGCGCGAGCACGGCGCCGCCGGCGCGCTGCAGCTGGAGGGAGGGAGCGCGCGCGCCCGCACTCGCCCCGTGTGAGCGGTGCATCGCTTTTGTGTGACTGGTGCGCCTCTGCGCGCTTGCGCATACGAGTCGCGTCTGTGAGATGTGTATGCTCGGGTTTGCACACACACACACACACACACACACACACACACACACACACACACACACACACACGTGCACACACACACGTGCACACACACACACACACACACACACACACACACACGTGCACACACACACACACACGTGCCTCCGCGCGCTTGCGCATACGAGTCGCGTCTGTGAGGTGTGTATGCTCGGGTTTGTCTGTGCGACACAGGTCCGCGTGTGCATGTGCGTGTGCGTGTGTGTGCGTGTGTGTCTGTGGTGCATTTGAGTGTGCGTGCGTGCGCAGCGTGCGCGCGCGCGCCGCGGCGCCTTCACTCTCGCACGACCTCCCCTGCGTCGGTCACGGCGACGCCGCCGCTGCTCGCGTCCGCCTTGCGCTGGATCCACGGCACCGTGGCGCCGCCCTCGCCTGTGACGCGCACGAAGTTTGTCTGCGCGGACGAGCGGCACGAGCCACACGCCGCCGCCGGCGTCGTGGAGGACTCGGAGCACTCCGTCGCGTTGTCGGGCAGGCCCACGTAGCCGCACTGTGCGCGCATGCGTGCGCGCGGGTGTGCGTATGCGCGTGCGCATGCGCGTGCGCGTGGGTTAGTGCATGCCTGCGCGTGCACGCGAGTGCGACCGCAGCGGAACACGCGAGCGCGCGAGCGCTGCTCCGAGGCGGCGCACCTGCCAGCAGATTGCCGCCCTGCCCACCGAGTGGCTCTGTTTGCCGTCCGGGCCGTCCTTGAGCACCGCGAACAGCGCGTTGGCGGAGCCGATGCACGCGCGCGCGCACTCCGCCAGGCCGGCGCGCAGGAAGAGCTCCGCGGCGTTGTGGAGGTTCCTCGGGAAGTTGGCCTCCCGCTCCTCGTCGGCCGAGTTGGGCACCACCTTGATGCGCGCGAGCGTCGGCGTCGCGCTGCACACCTCGCGCGCGCCCGCGGGCATGTATCTCTTCGGAATCCTTGGAATCCATCTGTGCTTCGCTCGCCTTCCACGCTGCCGCCCTGCCCGCGTCGTCGCGCGTCCGCCGCGCGGCATCCGCCCGGCCNGAGGCCTTTAAACACGGCAGGGAGAAGGTTTTCGTCAGATAAATTTTTTGAGGCGCCAGGGTTCAGCGGACGTGACGGCGGCGACCCACAGTGGCCGTCGGCGGCCGGGAGTCCTATATCAAAATGCACCTACCTCCCAGAAACCCTGATTACATCAAAATGCAACTTACAATGCGTGCATGGCTTTTGCAGCTCCCTGCCAGCGGCATGTCTCCCGTTTTTATTGTGAGAAACGGGAGACACTCCCTTGGAAAACTCACGGTTTGATATACAAATGCATGCAATATGTAGAATGCAATTTGATGTGAAAGTGGCGGAGCTGAGCAGCCAGCGAGAGCTCCTGTGCACGCATTTGATCGTACGCGCGCAAATTCTTCGCCGGCCAGGCGGGGGCAGCCTAACAGCCATCACAGGCAGGGGGGCGCCATCGCTGCTGCCTGCGGTGGCACAAGGCGCGCGCGGCGCGCGGCGCCGCCGGCGCGCGCCTGCGGGGCGGGCAGCGCCGCTCGTGCGACCGTCGGCGCAGAGGGGGGAGGGGTGCTCGCTGCTGTTCAGTCTTTGCGGCGGGGCCTGCTGTTGCTGTGTTGCAAGCCCGCCACAGGCGCCCCTCATTTTAGGGAACGCAGTCCGCGGCACCGCGGCCCGCGCTACCGGCGAGACGAAGCTGTGCTGAGCGCCCGAGAGCATGATACGCGCGCCGCGCGGGCCCTCGTGTTCCTGCCGCTATGCTTCGTGCTGTGGACGGCGCTTACGCTATGGGCCGCCTTCGTTCGCAACTCAATGTCACTCAACCAAAGCGATGGTGGCATGACCACCCACGCCGGCTGCATCGACATCACTGCGGAGGCTGCTACGTCCGTGACCACTCGCGGCGGCGGCAACAGTAGCAGGGCACGGCACCTGTGAGATGGGGCGGGCCTGCACCGCGCGCGTTCGCAAAGGGAGGCCGAGCTCGGTCCAGGGACGCTGCGAGCGCTGGTGAACGGCCTCACGGTGGTGCGAATGGCCGAGAGGCAGCAGCTGTGGCAGAGATCCCCGCGCGATGACAGTGATTCGACCAATGCGCGGCCTGGAGACGACGCGCGACCGCCTCATGCGCGGCTGCTGTTGGCGAGCGCCGAGGAAAAAGAGATTACAGGGGAGGCGTCAGATCACGGGAGCGTCGCGTTTAGCCAGATGGAGAGCGCGGGGGCAACGGACACTACAAGGAAGCAGCTGCGGGCGTCTGAACAGCTACAGACGCCCGCCACCAATGGTGACCCGGCAGCGCCTTCACGTCGCGCATGCGCGCCGACGTATTTCATTGTCGGCGCGCGCAAGGGCGGAACGACCGCGCTCTTCCGATATCCCAATCGGGCGAGGCGATCACGACCTCTGGCGAACTCGGAAACCAAGGCCAGGGACGAGTTGCAAAGGCTCGTGCGTGAGTGCAACGGACACTGGTTCCCTGCAGAAGTGCAGCCGTCGGCGGGGGTCGATTTGGGCGATGCTGCCGACCAACTTGAAAGTGAAGCCGATGGGGAAGACGGCACTGTGACCGGCGCTGCCCTGCATCATCGCGGTGACGTCCTATTGCCAATTGCAGGCGAGGCGTCAGTGGCGTATGCAGCGACGTGCGGCGCGATGGAGGCGTTGGCGGCAGCCTGTGGCAGCAGCGTGCGCATCATTTACATCTTACGCGAGCCGCTGGCGCGCGCACAGTCGCAGTTTCTCATGCGCGAGCGACTGTCGCCAGGCCTGACGTTGCCACGTCATGCCTCCTTCGAGGAAGTGTTCGCAGACGATGTAGAGCGTTTTAGGCGCTGGCAGCTCAGCACGTCCCGAAATGTGACGCGAGCACGAACCGCGACGTCGGAGGCGGGCACAGAGGATGCGCTGCAGCAGCCGTGCTGGGGGGGAGCTTGGCCCAACAATTACGTGTGGGACGGCCTCTACGATCTCCATCTGCGGCGCATCATGCGTGCCTTTCCTGACGCTGGCAACGGAAGGCGCATGCTCGTGCTGCGCTCTGAGGACGTTTGGGCGCACCCTGAAGAGGCACTGGGGCACGTCTTGCAGTGGCTGGGGGTGGCCAACGAAACGCACGTGCAGCTGCCCTTCGGAAAGAAACGCGCGCAATCGCCTGCTCTTGTGAATGCTAGGCCATCCAAGCTGTCAGAGGCAACGCAACGAGCCGTGCGCATGTCATCGCGCACGAACCGCGCGCCCAGTGGGCAGCGCGCGGCGCAGCAGCTGGCGCCAGGAGAACTCGGAGCTGGCACGGAAAGTCAATACCAAGGTGACGAGCGGCTCCTCGTTACATCTGCCACGCGCTCGCTCGCCGAGGCAACCTTCGCGCCACACAACGCTGCGCTGCGTGCACTCTTGGAGGGACCTCTACGTGCTGCAGCATGGCGGCCCTCTTCGGCATCTGAGTCATCAGCCGCAACACCAACATCGGTGCATCATGCTGCGGCTACTAGCAATGACACGAAGGAAGAGACTCAACATATGATGCATGATCAGCGTGACACTTTGACAGGAGATCGTGCTCTCGACCGCGGTGGCCGCAGGCAACTCCTCGCGCAGGGCGGAGGATCGAAGTGGGCATCGGGCAGCCGAATTCATGACAGGATCGTCAGCGGCACGAATGGAGCAAGCTTTAAAGGCGCACGGTCGAAGAGAGGAAGAAGGGCCGATACCGCGTCATTCCTCACAACCAGTAGTAGCGACGAATCAGAGAAAAACAAACCTTCAAGCTCGTGGGTAGAGACAGACACGCTCCCCGCCTCTGTACCCACCCTGCCGACGAGCGACATTTCTCTTCATTGCGTGCAAGGGGCACCTCCGGCTTCAGAATCACACGCGGTGGTCATGCCAGTCGACACATGGCCGGGTTTCCCCGCACCCGTATCATCCTCGGTGCCAGATGCAGGATCACTGCGCGTGTCTACCGGCTCGGAGCAGAGGGCTGGCGCTGGCATCGCGCCCGCCACACACCGGCCCGTTGTGATGACTGCCGAGGAGGCGCAGTGGTGGCTCACACGCCCGCTCGCCCTGGCGTGGAGCCTGCGGTATGGAGAGGGTGCCACACGCGCGCGAGTGATTTTCCTGACAACGCGCGCAGGTGCCGAGCGCATTGACGCCCTGAGCTACCACCGTGGCAACGTCTCCACGCGGTCAAGCACAAACATCACAGACGTCGGGGGAACGGACCTGAGCTGGCTAGGTCGCGCGATGAAATGGCTGGACATGCGCGTAGTAGCCGCAGACATGCCTCTCGAAGAATCTGCCTTCGACGCCGACCACCTCGCCGACCTTCGCGCCGGTCCCAACTGCTGCTCTTGGCGTGAGTTCTTCATGCTGCGTGCGTGGGGTATGACGGAGTACGCGCGCGTGGCTGTGGTCGACACCGATCTCTTCTTCGTGGGCTCGCTCGACCCCTTGCTCACTTCTAAGTGCTTCTCGGGCCAAACGTTGGCCTCCGCCGCGCGCGGTACTCCGCTGAACGCAGGCATGATTGTCATGGAGCCGTCGACGAGCGTCCTCGCGGAGATGATCGATGCCCTGCGCCGTGGGGCGTACGATCCTGCGTACGGCTGGAACGCCGAGGGGTGGCCGATGAGCCTCGCGCAAGTGCGTGCCAACAACACGCGCACGTGCGCCCTGTGCGGCCGAAGGAAGGTGATGATAGGCGGCTCGTCTGTGGTCGTGCCGCACACGCACGGCGCAGAGGGGCCGCAGGGCTTTCTCTACTGGTTCTTCACCACCGCCGGGCGCTGGGCCGCGCAGGTTGACAGCGCTGGTGTTGGGGGGGCAGAGCTGTTCATACGCACTGGCACGGCTGGACACGCGCGGCCGGCCACTCGCACGCTGGGCGCGCACGCGCAGACGTCCCGGCACACGACGCGCGCACGGGCGGTCCTGCGCGCGACGAGCGGTGGCGCGCATGGCGATATGCTCTATCATGGCGTCGGCAGCGCCTCAGAGTCGGAGGTGGGCCACGCACGTGGCGCACTGCGGCTGGTGGACGGCTGCGAGTGGAACCTGCTGTGCAACGGGGACTGTGCGTGCGCGCACGCCGCGCACGCGCCACCGCAACGCATGGCTCATTGCTCCGACTGACCTGCACCACCAACGACACTCTCCTTACACGCGTGCCACGTACCGGCTGACGCCGTCCTACGCCGCCAACCAGACCGAGATCAGTGCGGCAGCGCCCCGCCCGCCCCGCGCGTGCTTCACAAGGTCCGCGCGCGCGGGGACACGACACACAGAGACATAGAACGGGCACTCATTACGAGCGCGCGCACGCTTTGCCGTGCCCCCCCCCCTCCCCCCCAACCCCAACCCCGCCCCACGTGCCACTGACATTCGCGAGCTCCTCCTTCTGCCGCCTCGTGTCCCCAACCCGCTTTCTCGCGAAGGCCTTCGATCGCTGCCCGCAGGAGACTCGCGCGCCGTTGGCCGCCGCCAAGGCAGCGGCGCTTCGCGCGCTACGCGAGGCGCTTCCGGAGGGCGCTGCAATTGCGGCGTCCGCCGCCGCGGGCGGGGGCACGCAGGGAGGCGCGATCGGGGCGGGCGGCGCTCTGCTGGAGTCCTCAGCTGCGCGTGCTCAGATGGGCAGGAAGGAGTACCGCGGCGTACTCGGCGGTTCCCGTCGCGCCTAGCAGTAGAGGAAACACATCTTCTCCACATGCTCGACGGCGTGCGCGCGCTACCTCCGCGAGCGCGCGTTTTGTCTCGGCGTTGATCAGTGCGCGCGCACCCCTACGCGTCCTGCTCCGGCTCGAGCCGTAGCCTGCTGTAGATGGCGTACCGCACGGAGTCGCCCAGGTTTGGGCCACCAGCGTGCTGTAGCCACGGATGAAAAACAATGAGAGTTCCGGGCACCGGCGCGAGAATGGGCACGGCCTCGGGCGGCTCCGGCGGGCGGGCGCCACCCATTCCCGCGCGCTCGCACGCCCCTGCACCCGCGCGATGCTCGGGTCTGTGCGAGCCCGGTCGCACCCACAGGCAGCCGTCCCTCTCCGACCGGACCGGCGACAAGAACACGCCCACCACAAAGTCCAGCCGCTTCTTGGAGTTGTACTTTTCCGCGTCGGTGTGCCAGTCCATGCGGCGCAGCAGCGGCGGCAGCGCGTCGCCGCCGCCACAGGCGTCCGCCGACGGGTAGAGCGGGTAGCGCAGCGCCACCTGCGCTCCCCACGGCTTGGTGCACATGCGCCGGCCGCCCAGGGCGGCCTCGGAGAGCGCCTGGACGGGCCCCCTCACCAGGTCGCGCAGCGCCGCCTGCTGTGCGAGCGAGCACGTACACCTGTGCCCACTGCCCAGCTTCACCAGCGGCGCGGCGCCCTCCTCGGCGAATTCCGAGCCTATGGCGCCCTCCTCCACGTCCTCGACGATGTTCGCCGAGCCGAGAAAGTGGTTGAGCACGCGCAGCGCCGCGGACACCTTGCCCTCGGGACATGCGCCCGGCACTACCACGTACCCGTCGCGCTCGTACGCCGCCGCGAGCGCGACAGCGTCAGCGCGGTCGAGCCCGCCAGCTCGCGTCTGCGCCTTCGCCTGAGCGCCTGCTCGCGCGTGCTCGCTCGCTGGCGTGCCGGCAAGCGAGTCTGCGCCACCGCCTGTGCCATCGCCGTCGTCGTCATCTCTGTACCACACCGCCTCAGGCGAGCCCGCGCGCACCAGCCGCAGCGCGCCGCTGCTCGAGTCGAATGCGAGCGCGTGCGCGGGTGCGTTAGCAGGCCGTAGCTCCACGCCCGCGCGGACGGGCGCCGCCGCCGCCCCCTCGCCACCGCCACGCCTCGCCTCATCCTCGTCGCCGTCGCATCCGCCGCCGCCAGTGCCCTCGCAGGCTCGGGCGAGCGACCACAGGCTCACGCCCGCGGCGACGTCCGCTGCGAATTTGACCGCGCCAGCGGCGGACTGCGCTCGGCCGTGCACGAGCCGCGCGTACGGCGCGCCCGGCCGCGCGAGCAGTGGCGCCCCCACCCCCGCGCACACCCACGCAACACCCACCCCCCTTCAACACCCCTACCGTACACCAAACCCTACTTCATTCAAACCCTTAAAACCATGTCAAGCCGAAACCAACGGCGCCTGCGCCGCGCAGCCAGCCTCTGCACACGAGCAACGGAGGCTGATGATGGCGCGCCGCAGTGCGTGCATCTGCGCGGATTTACCCGGGGTAGGCATCATTGTCCCCAATGCTCCCATCGCATCGTCCCAGGAATTCTTTTCTGATCCCGGGTCTACCCCCGGTGAGTTTCCCGCCTCGTGTGCGCGCTTTGAAAACGAGGATGGCCGCGCGCGAAAAGCGCTTTCGCGCGCAAACGCCCCCGGGCGGGGAGGGGTGGGGGGTAAGGGGGCGGGCGGGGCAGGGTGGGCGGGTGTGCCGCTGCCACAGCGCGCGTGGCAGGCGGGTGAGGGTAAGAGGGGGTGGGGAGAAGGGGGGGTGGGCAAGGGGCAAGGGGAGGGGAGGGGGAAGGGTTCTTGGGCGCTGGCAGGTTTGCGCGCACCGCGTGGTGGAAGGCGACGGCCGGGGAGAGGCGTTGGGCTGGGCCGCGGGGGCGCGGAGCCGCGCGGGCCGCGCGGGCCGGCCGCGCTGTGGATGGCGCGCTGAGCTGAGCGGCTGGGGGCTGAGTCGGCGACACGTGCGGAGGCGGTCGCAATGCAGCCACGTTCGCCCACGTCGTGGTGGGCTGCGGGCGGTTTCGACGAGGAGGAGTTCGCGCGCGAGGCGAGCGCGCTCGCGAGCGCTGTCGCTGCAGGGCCGACGCCGGGGCCTCCGCCGCGCGGCGCGGTGGAACACACGGTGGCTGCGCAGAGTGAAGTAGTCGGCTTCAGCGACCGGCTCGAGCAAGCCTCGGGCGATGACCCATCGCCACCTGCGAGCGGGATTGAGGGCCACCTGCGAACGCCAGACAGCGGGGTGCAAGGAGGACAAGGTGGCAGCAACAGCAGCGGCGAAGCAGCCAGCTCCATCTCACCCGACGTCGCTGCTCCCACATCACAGAGTGAGGGCCGCGTGCGCAGCGTGTACAACAACCTGCAATTCGACGCCGAGGTCAGCTCCGAGGGCGAGGCCGACAGCGTGAGTGGCGGCACAGACCCGGCCGCGGCCGACGCCGATGATTGCGGCGGCGACCGCGCTGAAGCCGAAGCTGCCAGCCGGCCCAGCGGCGCGAGCGGAGACGGAGAGGCCACCGCCGCTCCGAGGCCAGCGGTAGGCGCTGCGACGCTCGTGCTGATGGCGGCTGCCGCGCAGAGCGCCCGCACCGTAGCATCGGCCAACACGATGCTGGCAGGCTTCACGCATGGCGTCGAGGAGGACGTGGAGGCGCTTCGCGACCACCGACACGCCATTGCTGATGGCGTAGCTGCGGCGGCGAAGGCGGCGGCCGCGGACGAGGTCAACGTAGATTCGAGCAGCGACGAGGAGGGCGCGCGCGCCCAATCCCGGTCCCGGTCCCTGCAGGAGCAGATGAAAATGGCTGGGGAGGCCGGTGAGGAGGAGCGCGCGCTACTGGTCGCCATCACCGAGGCGCGGGAACAGCGCGTGCTCTCGCAGCGGGAGCTCCGCGCGGACGCGTACGAGCAGGCCGGCGAGCTTGCGAGACGGAAAAAAGAAGCAACCGCTGGCGAAGACAAAGAAAATGTCGGGCAGGGCCGACGCCACAAGCGACCCAAGTGCGAGCATGACACGGTAGTCGAGGCGTCCGTGTCGGGTGCTGCGATTGAAGACTCCGAGGATGCTGACCTTGCCGCTGATTCGGGCGGCGAGGTGCTGTCGACCGAGGTGTCCGCGGCGATGGCACGCGCGGAGCTCGCCGATGCCGATCGACAGCTACGAGCGGCCCAGGCCGAGCGCGATGCGGTGACGAGCGAGGTGAGGGACTTGCACAGCACGCGCTCGAGACTTCTCGACGAGTGCACTGCTCTGCGGCGGCTTGGAGCGCACGAGCGTGGTGTGGTCAGCACGTCCGCCCTTGCACCCGAAGATTGTGTTGAACAGGATCTAGTGGATGCACGAGGGCGTGATGCGTGCACGGGCACAGACCCCGTTCGTTCAGCGGATGCGTGCTCGCAGTGTGACGTGGACGACCCCTGCATGACAGGAGCGACGACAGGGGGTGTAGAATGCAGCGCGCGTGGGCCTCAATCCCCTGTCACGTCAGAGGCTTCTTCGGAGGCCGCGCTCGACTCGCTGCAGGCCGAGATTGACGCCGCTGATGCGTCACTCACGCACCTGCGCGCCAAGGAGGCGGAACAGCGTGAGACGATCGTGGGGCTCGACCGGATGATAGCGACCATGCACATGGAACACGAACGCCTCAGCGCAGCGTTGTCGCACGAAAGCGGACCCGATCAGACGCCGGCGACGTGCGTAGACGTTGCTCTTGACGCATGGCCGCTTGTGGAGGGGCGGCGAGCGCTGGTACCCGACCACGAGCTCTCTCAAGTCAACGCCTCCGTGCAGACATCCGATGCAAAGGAATCGGCGTGTGCGCCGTCGACATGTGACGTTGCTGTGGACGCGCTACCCATGCCTGTTTTGACGACACCAACAGAGGAGGCGTCGGCCGTGATCGATGCAGATGTCGTGGTGGCAGAGGCACGCGCGGACGTTGCAGCTGCACTCGCCGAGGTCGCTTCACTACGCCGCACGCACGCCTCTGAGCTCGCGCTACAAAAGGCCGAGTTCGCAGAGGAGCGCGCGACTGCTTCCGCTCGCGTCGAATCGGCCATGGCGAGGAAAGAGGCCGAACTACGAGCCTGCATCGCTGAGCGAGACAGTCTTCGCGCTAGCGTGGACGACACATCGGCGCTCCGTGCTGAGCTTGAGGCCTGTCATCAACGAATGAAGGCCGATAGCCTCGAAGTGTCCGCGCGTGTCACCGCATTTGCCATGGTTTCGTCGGCGGTGCGGGACAAGCACGCGGCTCAGGCCGTGGCCGATACCGAGAATGCACTTGCGGCTGCGAAAGTGGAAGCAGTCGACGCTGTTCGCGACCGCGATCTGGCCGTGCAACTGCAGAAGACAGCCGACAGACGGGCAGCGGAGGCCGTGGCGTGCGCGGAGGGCATGCAATCGCAACTCCATGTCGCTCAGACAGAGCTCGCCGCCCTTCGCGCTGTCGGGTTTGCGTCCCACTCTAAGCTTGAGACGGCCGAGGCCGTTCTTGGCGCTGCGCACGACAAGATGGCCGGGCTGAGGCAGAACGAGAGCGAGGCGATCATGCGACTGCAAGCGGCGGAGAAAGGGCTGGCAACTGCAAAGGAGGAAGTGCACAGCCTGCGAATGGCAAACGAGAGCGCCGAAGCGCGGCTGGCAAAGCTTGAGCAGGATCTTTCCCGCGCTCGGCAGGAGGCTCGCACGTGCAAGGAGGAAGAGAACAAGGCTCGGGCGCGTGCTGCGGACGCCGAGGCCGAGGTTGTGCGCGTGCATGGATGCGATCTTCGGAGTATGCAGGGAGATGCTCTCGACCGAGTTGCCAAGGCTGAATCCGCGGCGGCAGCATCCGTGAGGAAGCTGCGCATTGCAACGGCTGGCGAGGACGAGGCATTGCGGAGAGCAACCGAGGCGGAGGAGCGCCTTGCTACGGCGCGGCGCCAGGTCGAGGCCGCTGAGGAGGCCGCCGCCTCTGCGCTGGAGAAATGCATGCGCGCTGAGCGCGGGCGGGAAGCTGCCATAAATGAGGCCCGCGCCGCTGCTGCGGCTACCGAGCGCATCCGCAGGAGGCGCCAGGCTGACAAGACGGCGTCAAGTGAGCGGGAAGGCGCCGCTTTCGCCGAGATACAAGATCTACGTGCCAAGCTCGAAGCCGCACTCGACCGTGCGGCAGTGATCGAGGAAGACGCACGCCTCTATGCGTCGGGGGCAGTGGACTCAGGCGATGGCGGTGCCCGTCGTGCAGACGAGGTGATCACGCCAAGACTTTCGCGCGAGCTCGAGCAGCGTCGCGAGCTGTCTCAAAAGCGGCGAGCACTTACGCACGACTTTGTCGAGCTCCAGCATGAGGAGTCGCGAGCCGTTCGTGACAGCATGGAGGCGGAGTTCAAGGCCAGGCTCGCTGAGGTCGTCACCAAGCACCGCAGCGCTGCTAAGGAGGGGGCCTCCAAGCAAAAGGCCGCTATCGAGAAGATGCGCGCGAGGCTGGCTTCCGCGGAACGCCAGCGTGATGAGCTCGAGTTGACGCTTACACTTGCGCAGGATGCTCTAGACAGGGAGAAGGAAGCGGCCCTTACGGCGCAGCGCCATGCAGAAGCCGCTGAACTCGCGGCTGCGCGTGCGGAGCGCGCACAGGACGCGGTCACTTCTGGCGTGGAGGCAGATGGTGCGCGCACCGAGACGACGCTTGAGCACGTCCAAGACGCGATGGATGTCCTGGAGGCGCGACTCCAGGAGGCCGAGGCGCGTGCTAGGCAGGCTGAGGCCCACATTGAATCCGTCGAGGAGCAAGCCCACGCGCACGAGCGTGCTCGACTGGAAGCCGAGTCCAACGCAAAGGGGCTTCAGGTGCGCGCCGGTATCGCTGCGGAGCAAGCGAAGGCAGCCGAGGGCCGAGCTGATGAGCTGCAACAGCGCCTCGATGTACTGAGCGCCCGGGAAAAGCTCGCAACCGCCAGCACTGTGGGTGCGCCCCCTGAATCCGTCGCGGTGGCGTACGATGGGGGCCCATCGAACGGGAGCGTTGCGCAGCTAGTACAGGAGCTTGCGGTGGCGCGGGCGGAGGTCGTGCGGCTACAGGCAGAGCGCGCTGACCTTGAGAAGGCTGTGAACGAAGCAACGACGGCGGCGGCGGCTCTGAGCGCCCAGCGGATCGCGGCGACGGAGCATGCAGTGGCTGAGGCGACAGAGGCTGAGAGGCGAAAGGCGTCTGTGACTCTCCAAGAAGCGGCGGCTGAGCTCGAGGCGACGAAGGCGAGTGAGGCGGCGGCGGATGCTCGTGCTACCGAGTACGAGAGTGCCCTGGCTGGCGCGCGTGCTGAGGTGGAAAGGCTCGGAGCTATGCTACAAGCATCTGAGGACGAGGTGGAAAGTCTCCGAGTTCAGCTGAAAGAAGCGATAGCACAGGACATGCGTGCGAGCGCAGAGGCTGAAGCGTCCCTCCGCGCTGCCAAGGTGGAGGTGGCGGAGGCCCTCGCTGCGCTGGACTGCTCGGACGCGGAGGTGCTTGACCTTCGCTCGAAGTTGACTGCCGCCACCGCAGCGGCCAGCGATGCACGTGTGGAGGCTGACGAGCTCTCCCAGCAACTGGAGTCAGCGAGACAGGCTGCAGATGATGCGAGGGTCACGGCTGCTGACACTCTCGCAGAAGCTGCTAGTTGGTGCGAAAGTGCCGCCGCCGAGGCGCAGCTGCGCGGCGAAGTGGCGCGTCTAAACGGTCAGCTGGAGGATGCCGAAGTTGAAGCTCGGCAGGGCTCTGAGCGAGCGACGGAGCTCTCTGTCGAACTCAATGACGTGCGCGCGCGTGCCCATGGGATCGAGGAGGAACTCGCTCGTGCGAAGGGCGAGCTCAAACGTACTGAGGTGACCAAGGAAAGAGCTGAGGCTGAAAAACGAAGGGCGCAAGATGAGCTCACTCGCATGCAGGCCGCAGAGGACGGCTTGCAGTGCTCACTGGCGCAGGCGTGCGCTGCTAAGAAGGCGGCCGAAAGTGAGCAGAAACGAATCCGGATCGAGCTCGAGCAAGCGTTGTCTGCGCGGGACGACGCTGTCGGCAGGGTGACCGTGCTCGAGGCAGAAGTGATGCGCCTGAGCATTGAATGCAACGAAGCCATGGATGCGAAGGGGGAGCGCGCGCGCGCCCTTGTGGAGCAACAGGCGCTTCAAGCGGATCTTCATCTGGCCAATCAGGCCTCGGAGTCGCTGAAGTCTGACTTGCTGGAGATTCGCGAGCGAGAGCGGAAGCTGCTAGGCGAAATTTCGGCCCTTCACACCCAGGCGGCCGAAGCGAGGAGCGCTGCTAGCGAGCAGCATGCAGAGCTCGTGCGCGAAAGGAATGAGGCCATCGATGCGGCGACGGCCACCCTCGAGACACTTCGCTACGAGCGAGCACGATGTTCGGCACTGCGCGCGTCGTATCTACGCCGCGGTGGTGCAATCCGACGACGGCTGCGTATGGAGCTTAGGTCTGCGTGTGAGGAGGCTCTTGCGGCCAGGCAGGCCATCGCTGTTGCTGACTCCATATCGAGCAAGGCCGAGCGTGCGGCGCGCGATGCCGAAGATGCGCAGCGTGCGCTGTCGGCGGAGCTTGCCAGCGTCCGCGAGGCGCGCGATGAGGCCGCTGCGCAGGCCGACGTCGCCCTCCGGCGTCTTGAAAGGGCCAACAAGAGCCACGACAAGGCGCTGCAGGGTTTGCATCAGCGGCTCACGAAGGCCGATGCGGGTCTGCGGGCGGCGAATCGCGCAGCTGAGATAGCACGAGACGACAGCGCGAGGCTTGCTCGCGAGGCGCAGGACGCTCAAAGCTTGGCGACTGCTGCGAACGATGCGCGCGCATCGTCTGACCAGACGGCTGGCGAGGCGAGGCAGCGCGCTGAGGAGGCGGAGGCAAGATTGGCGCAGGCTGAGGCTGCGAGCGTTCAAGCTCACGCTGAGGTCGCATCTCTTCGCCTGCGCGTCGAGGAGCTGGAGAACTCTCTCCTGCGAGCCGACTCTGAGGCAGAGACCTTGCGGGAGAGCCTTTCGCACACCAAGGCCCAGCTCGCCAGGGTCCAGAACGATGCTGCGGCTATGGTTGCTGGTGCGAGCGAAGCTGCACAGCAGGCTGCCACCGAGATGCAAGAGATGTCTCTGCGGGCGGAAGATCGGCTCCACGCGCTCGAGAGGGAGCAAGAGTTGGAGGTCTCGGATCTGCGCAAGTCCATTGCGTCATTGCGAGACGAGCGAGCGAGGACAAAGACGGCGCTTGCTCGTGCAATGGAGGAGATTGAGGAGCAGAAACGCACCAACGCAGCCGCAGTGGCCACCCTTCACGAGCGCGTCCATGTCTCTGCAACGCAGGTAGCTGCGTCGAAGGCGGAAGTACGTGCGATCGAGAGACGCGTCGCCGAGGCGCAAGCGGACGCGCGTGACAGGCGTAGGGCGGCGGCCGAGGCAGTCGCCGCTGCGAAGGCTCGCCTTGATCGCGAGCGCGAGGGCGCGAAAGCCGCCGCATCGGAGGCTGAGGAGCAAGTGGCTGCACTGAGGCAGAAGTGCGATGAGCTTGAAAAGCAGATTGCCCAGCAGGTTGCTGAGCATGTCGCCCTAAACGAGGCCTATTCCAACGAAGTTGCTCGCGCCGAGGATGCGGTGGCGGCTGCGTCGGAGGCAGAGGCACGCCATTCCGTTGAGTTGTCGGTGGCAAGTGCGACCGCAAAGGAGGCGGAGGCGGCTGTCGAGGCAGCCGTCGGGGACGCTGCAGTCGAGCGCAAGGAGTTGCGTGCGGAACTGGAGGGCGCGCAAGCGAGCCTGGAGGAAAGCAGGGCCGCGCTTGCGACCGCGCGACAGGACGTCGCTGCCGCCGAGGCGAGCAGGGAGCGTGAACGCGCCGCGCATGAGGCCTCGCGCCTGGCACTCGAGGAGGCGCTCGAGCAGGCTCGCGCGAGCGCGGCAGAGGAGCACGCGAGGGCTAAGACGCAGCTCGACAACATCGGGCGCCGGCTGAGCATCGCGAAGCTCGCGACTGACGCTGAGCGCGGCGATCTCGAGCAGAGGCTTGCAGAGGCGCTGGAGGCAGCTAAACGGCACGTCGAAACGAGCGACGTTGCTGTGCTCACGGACGTTTGTACGCTGGCTACGGCGGATGTGCCGCCCTACGCGCGAGATGCGAACCTTTCTGTATCCACGAACGCCGTGGGCGTTGGCACTGAGGGAAGAGACGCTTTCCTCGTTGGCACTGTCACCCGTGGCACTGCCATGCCGCCCGCCCCGACCCTCGTCAACGCGGGCTCGCACGCGGTCGCCACGGCCGTGGCCGATGTCGGCGTCAGCACGGACGCAGTGGACCGGACTGACGCGGGTGCGGATGCGCGCGTGGTCGAGATGGTGTCCAGGGGAATGGACGCCCGCAGTCTGGCTGCGTCCGTCAAGAACGTTGGCACAGACGCCCCCGAGGCGACCAAGATGGCGAACGCGCTCATCGGGACGGTGGCCGTCGAGGTCGCCAGCACGGGCAGCGAGACCGATGTCGTGAAGCGTTCGGTGGCGGCAACTGCAACGGACCCTCCTCCTCTTTCGACGGACGAGGCCGTGCAGGTCGACATTGGCGCTGCGCGCGACGAGGAGCGTGCTGCGCGTTCGGCCGAGCTGGAGCGCATGCTGCTTGCAAAGGCCAGGGAGAGCGCCGCGGCGAGCAGACAGCTCGCCACCATGGAGTCGCGGCTGGCGGCGGCGCACGGCATCCTGAGCCACGCGCGTGCCAAGCTGACGAAGCCGAAGCTGCAGGCTGCAGGCACGCAAACGCCGGGGCCGCCGACGCGACCCTCGACGGACGCAACCCCTGTGCACGCGCTGGTGCAGGTCGGCGCGCCCTCCACGCCGACGGTAGACACTGCGGAAGTGGAGCGGCTGCGCGCGACGATCGCGTCGGTGCGCGAGCAGGCCCTTGCAGTGCAGGAGGTGGACGCTGACGGTACCAATCTGCTCGCCGAGCTGTCGTCGGTGGCCGCCTCCGCCGCGACGAGCCCGCTGGTCCCGACGACTCGCGCGCGCAGCGCCGGCAGCGTTGTTGGCACGCCGGCGAGCGCGGGAGGCAGCGCGACTGGCAGGGTGCGTGACGGCGTGCGCTGGTCTGCTCGTTTCACGCCCGCGCAGCAGCCGCAGCCGGAGGCACAGGCACAGGGAGAGAATGACCACGGGCAGCGCACGCCGCCGCGGCAGCATCTGCCGGCAGTCGCTCCGACGCTCGCCAGCGCCGCGGAGGCGTCTGTGAGCAAGCTGCGCACGGCGCTTCGCCGCGCGGTTGGCGGCGATTGAATGGGGGTTGTAATCACACGCACTGGAATCGCAAGGCGGTGGGAGTGGCCGCAGTAGCAGAGCGCGCAAGAGCGCGCCTCGCTGCGCGCGGGTCAAAGGCAGGAGGTTGGTGGCTTGTGTGCCGGAGATGCTAGTGCACTTGTATGCATTTTACGGACGGAGGGCACGGCAAACCCAAGCTGGAGGGGGGGGGGGGGGGGGGGGGGGGGGGGGGGGGGGGGGGGGGGGGGGGGGGAGCAGGGTACGGAGGTGGTGTAGATAGACTCTTCTTGGTGCGTGACCGAAGGGCGCGCGCTTGCTTGCGCTGCCTTGTTATTGATGCCGTTGCATGCAGTGCCGCCGTCTCCGCTCAGACGGCGGCGTGCTCGACAGAGACCAGCTCGGTGTTGATCCACTTGCGCGCTCGCCTGTCCGATAGATTCAGAGGCCCGAACGCGCGCAACCTCTCCGCCTCCTCCTCGGGGATGAGTTCCTGCGGAAGGAAAGCGAACAGCGGCGCCGCTTCTCGCTCGACCTTGCCAGAGATCCTGGTGGTCGAGCCCACGACGAACTCGCCGTCGGACTGCCACGTGGGCGCCTTCGACGGCGCCTCGGCGTTCTCCACGACGAACTCGGTCACGTCAGGCAGGCAGTCGAAAGACGGGTGACGCGCGTGCTCGCCCCGGCCTGCGCTCAGCTGGGACAGGAAGCGCAGGAACGAGAACCGGCTCGTCTTGCGCACCATCACCAGATTGGTGGTACCCGGGCGGCGCATTGCTGGGGTGAGGCCCGCGGGGCTCTTGTCGTTCTTCGTCTCCATCGCAGCGCCAAGCAGGTGGAAGCTGCCCTCGGCGGTGCGCCACTGCTCGCAGTTCCCGCCCATGCTCGCCGAACGGTAGCGCACGCGCGCGGCGTAGCTGCGCCCGCGAAAGAAGCACATGGCGCCTGCGAGATTCAAACGGGCCTTGCCGAGCCACCGCAGGCCCTCGCTTGACTCGACGGTGTCAGCGAACAGCCCGAGGCCCGCGAAGGACAGCGAGCGAGTCACGGCACCGTCGGCGGACGCCAGCCTCACGGCGTCAAGCATGCGGAAGCGCCCCAGCGCGACGCACGCCGCCGCCACCCTGGGCTCGCGCGTGCCGAGCACGCCGCACGCGACCGCGTCGGTCGATCCCGCCGGAATGACACCCAGGCGCAGCGGCGGCAGCGGAGGTGGCGCGCTGTCATCGACCGCCTTCTGGTCCGCCGCGTGCTTCTTGCTGGCCTCGATGGCCTCCGCGTAGCCCTCCATGAGCCCAGCAAAGGCCTCGCTCAGAATGCCGTCGCCGCCCACGACGACGAGGCCATCCCAGCCTGCCAACCCTGTGAGGTCCGCTTCGGCGGCCTCGGCGGCGATCTGCTTCGCCGTCTCGCGCACCGAGCCCTGTATGGGCACCTCGATCGGCCCGCACTCAGCCGCGCAAAGCACCTCCTCGGCCTGGGCCCACGCCCGTGGCCCGCTGCCGTCCCCAGATCTGCGGCCGACGAGGACCGCCAGCCTGCGCGGGCGAAGCTCGTCCGCGCGCAGCTCGGCGCGCGCGCGCTCGGCCCAGCGGCGACAGGTGTCGGTCCCGCCTTCCAGCCTCAGCGTCTCCACCATCGGCGTCATGGGGTTGGTGAGCACTTTGGCCGCCGGCACGATCACCGTCAGGGCTACGTACGCGTACTCGAGCTCGAGGCTACCTGAATGGCGCTGCACGGCATACTCGACGCTCACCACGTTCTCGCGGAGGTCAAACTCGATCGGATGCATCACGCGCCCGGCGAGCGCCGCCATCATCGCGGCGCGCGGACTCTTCCCGCGCTCGGCCTCGTCAGATGCGGCGCGGGCGTGCCTCGCCTGCTGCAGCCTGCGCTTCGCCTGCCTGGCGTCCTCAGTCCCTGCCTCGGCCTGGGGCCTGGCTTCGCCGGCGGGCGGCGCCGCATCGAGGGGCGGCTCTGCTGCCGCGGCCGCGAGGTCATCCGGGTGCGCGTACTGCGCGCGCGGCGGCGACTCCGCCCCGCGCGCGCACTGCCAGCACCACAGGCAATACGGGCAGCATCCCACGACAGCCTCGACGTCGTCGTCCTCGTCGCCGCCTCCAGAGGTCAGCACCACCTTGCCATCCACAATCGTGGCCTCGACCGTGCGATCGGGACACGCGCACAGGCCCCCGCGCTGGAGCACGAAGCGCTCCTTGTACGCCACCCGGCGCTTGGCAGTGCTGCTCGCGTCGGAGAGGGTCGAACTTTGCCTGGAGCCGAGCCGCATCGGGGCGCGGCGCGCGCGCATCTTGGCCGGCACGGCGGCCTGGAACGTCGCGTCGTCCTGCAGCCGGAGCCCGAGCTGCGCGGGCCGGGCATCTGCTGGCACTCGTTGCGATGGCGCGGGCGCGCGCCCCACCGCTACGGGCTCTCCTCCGGGCGCGGCGTCCTCGCCGGGCATCGAAGCGGCGAGGACAGCATCGTCGTCCGCGCTCGCGTCGTCATCGCTCGGCGCATGCAGCGGCGAGTCCGGCGAGTTCCGCTCGGCCTGTCGCACGTCGGCCAGCGGGCGCGGTTTGCCGGCCGGCGTGCGCGGCGGCTGCTCCTCGGCGGCGCCTGTGGCCTCCCGAGTTGGCTGTCGTCCCGGCGACGCCCTCGGGCTCGCAGGCGGCGCCTCGTCGCTTTCCTGCCCCCCGACCAGCGGCACGGCGTCTGCTCCACCTTCGGATTCGTCCTCCCCGGCCGCGTCGTCCGTGCCGCTGCCGCTGTTATATAGCATCTCGCTCCATCGGGCGCCCTCCCCGCCGGCGCCCTCCTCCTGCCAGCCGCGCGGCGTGACGACCTCCTCGTCGAACAAGAAGTCCTCCGAGCTGTCCGCGTACTCCGTCGTCTCCCCCTCCGCCGCTGCGGCGGTCGGCGCCGGCGGCGCGGCCGCGTCGCGGCCGTCGGCGGCAGTCGCCGGCGTCGAGGAGCCCGCCGCCGCGCCCGAGGCCGCCGCCGCCGAGGCGCCCAAGGACCCGCTCGCCGAGCTGGAGAAGGAGGCGAAGATGCTGTCCGCCGCCGACCTCAAGGCGCTGTCGTCCAAGTGGGACTTCGACGAGAGCGAGTACGACACCGACGCGCTCTACGCCGAGTTCGACAAGCTGCTCGGCGCGCAGGAGCTCAACTTCTCGGTCGGCGACCGCGTCAACGGCGTCGTCTACAAGGTGGACTCGCGCGGCGCATTCGTCGACATCGGCGCCAAGGCGCCCGCGTACCTTCCCATCCAGGAGGTCGCCATCACCAAGCCCGCCAAGGTGCGCCCATCTCCCCGCGCCCTCTGCCGCGGAACGCCGGGACTCCACAGCGGCCCGCCGCGCCTTCCGGCTGCGAAATGCCATCAACGCGAATCGACGAAAAACTGGCCGCCGGCCCCAGCCAGCGGCCCACTCCGGCACTCCCCCGCGGATCGATGGGCCGATGGCGATTTTCGACGCCGCAGATTTGTGTGTGTTTTTCTTCGATGCTCATTTTGTCTCTCCTCTGACTGACTGATCGGCGCTGCGGTGCGGTGCGGGCGCCCACCGAGGCGATTTTTTTTCCCTGGCGCCGCGTCTGCTCCATCGCGCGCGGTAAAATCGGCGCGCCAATCAGTTCATTCATCCCATGCGTTTTTTCATTCTGTGTGCGCGCGCGTGCGCTGAAATGACAGGTGGATGAGCTGACTTTTTGATTTATTAAATTATTATGGAATTCTTCGAACGGACACGTGACAAATTCCGGAGGGCGGCGCGCGCCCGTCCGGAGAGTCGGGGGTGCGCGTGGGTGCGTTCCGATGGGCTCCGCCCGCTCCGCCGCGCCGCGCTCCGCGACCGAATCCGAATTCCGCGCGTCGCCGCGGCGGCTGCGGCGCGATCCGCCCGCGCGTCGAAAAAATGACAACCAAAAAAAAGAAGATTCCGTCCTGGCAGCAGCGGCGCGAGAGCGCGTGGCAACCATCCGTTTTCTCTAACGGGCGGCGTCAGCGCGTCCGCGGGAGCTGGCGTACGCGCACGGCAACGGGCAACAGACAACGGGCGGGGCGGGGCGGCGTCCGGGCGCAGCCCTGCACACACGTGGTGTTGCTGTGCCGATAGCCGTGCCTCCAGCTCGGAGTCCGGAGCCGTTGTGCGCGTGCCGCACGTGGTGCCGCCGCGCGCGAACAGGGGGGCGTGCAACGTTGCCGAGCTGCAGACGGAGCCGCAAACCGCGGACACATTTCGAAGCGCGCCGCTATCCGTTGGGGCGTGGCGACGGCGACCCGAGCCGTGCAAACGTGCCCCCGCGGGCCAGGGCGCCCGTTTTTGGTAGGGCGTTCCGCGAAATGGACCGAATTCCCAACAGGCGTGCTGCGGCTCCACGTGCACGCCACGTCACAGGGCGCGCTGATTGGATGGGGCACTGGCGCGCCGCACGTGTTTTTTTGTCTACTTTTTTAAATCGTTGATAAGATGATGGGCACGCGTGAGCATCATTGTTCCCTGTCGGGCCGGATTCTTCATCCCTTCTGGAAAAAAATTGCACGGACAGATCGGCAGGCTTAAGGCCGCAACCGCTATGTTCCATCCGCTTGATGGGGGGACCACACGGCCCGTGCGCGGCTGTCGAGGCACGCCGTGCGCTCGCACGCCACCTGCGGGCGCTTCCCTTCCATGCCAGCCGGCGGACAGGGAGGAGGGCGGTGTGAGCTCGTCGCTCGACTACTCCTTGGCCTCGTCGTCGTCGTGAACGAGCTCCTCGGCGACGAGGGTGGCGAAGCGCTCGAGCTTCTTGGCCTCGGCTTCGGTCATCTCCGGGTAGTGTAGAGGCACCTGTAGGTTGCCCTCGAAGAGCTCGTCCGGGACCTCGTCGTCCTTCGCGAATCGCGATGAGGGGCGGCGGTCAGGCTGCTGTCAGCGACGGGGCGCGTGCGCGACGCCGCGCGGCAGCGGTGCGAGAGCTCGGCGGCTCTCCGATAGCAACGTCGCAGGCGATGCGTCAGGCCTCCTCGCGCGCGTCATGGAATACCTTGAAGCGCCCCGCGACAGCGCGCACGGCTGACGCGACCACGCCGATCGGGGATGTGTTCGCCACGGTCTGCTCGCCGTGCTTCCCGAAGTCCTGCGTGATCTCCCCGGCCTCGCCAGAGCCCGAAGGGGTGGGCAGATCCGCTTCTGAGTCGCTGGTGGAAGCAACGAGCCCGTAGGCGGCGGCGCTGCGCACCGCGCCTGCCATGCGATCGATGCGCCTGCGATCGTCCTTCGAGAGCGGCGTGCCCGAGTATGGCTGCAGGGTAAACTTCACACCCTTGTCATCCGGAACGCTGAAGATCTCCCACGCGGCCTCCAGGAGGTAGCGCACTGCGCCGCGCAGGCCACCCGCGGTCGCCTCAGCTTCCTTCGACTCGGAGGATGCGCGCGCGCGCACGCCCAAGCCGCGGGCGCTCTCAGCGGCCTGGCCAGTGCGCGCCGCCGCGCGCCGTGCGGACGAGCGCGGTGGCAGGCGCGCCGCGCGCTTGTGCGCGGCGGCGCAGCTCCTGGCGGTCGGTGACGCGAACGCCATGCTGCCACTGCCGTCTGTGAGAATCGATGGGAGAGGAGGATGCGCGAGCAAGAGAGCGCGTCCGCGCAGCGTCGCAGCTGCGGCCTGGTGCGCAAGGCAGAGGCGCGTCGCCGCGGGCGGCTGCTCGGGCGGGCACGCAGGCGCGGTGGACGGGCGGCGGGGCGACCGGGCGGGCGC
>RQSC01001045.1:94816-105311 GCA_013416795.1 Prasinococcaceae sp. CCMP 1430
GGCGCGCGGCCGACGCGCTCGCGGCCCTCTCGGGCGAGCACGGCGCCGCCGCGAGCAAGGCGCGGACCTCCATGCTGCCCTCCAAGCAAGCGATGGCGTCCTTCGCGCTGCTCGGGCTCGTGGGCGTCGCGATGAATATGATGTGCTTCACCGCGGGGACTGCGCTCACTTCACCCGCTGTCGCCGCGTCCGTGCAGCCCACCGTGCCCGTCTTCACGTTCGTGCTCGCCATCTGCACGGGGCTCGACAGCGTGGCGCCACGCAAGGCGGGCGGCAAGCAGAAGCTGCTTGGCATGATCGCGGCCACGCTGGGCGCATGGGTGAACGCCACCTGGCTCGGGCCCGAGCTCATCAGCGCGGGCGGCCAGCCTGACCTCGCCGCGGCGAGCCACAGCGCGGCGGCCGGCGGCAACGCCATCTACCAGCGCATGCTGCCCGAGGAGACGCAGCCATTTGCGCACGCCGTGGGTGTGCTCTCGCTGCTGCTCAATTGCTTCGCGATCGCCGCCTACCTGAGCCTGCAGGAGCGCCTGCCCGTGCAGGACTACTCGACGGTCGTGGTGACCGCGTGGACGTTCGCGCTCGGCCTCGTGCCGGTGGCGTGGCTCGCCCTGCTTCGCACGCCCGACCCTCTGAACTGGCTGCTCAGCTACAAGGAGCTCTTCGCGGTGATGTACGCGGGCGCGGGCCCCTCGGCCGTCAACTTCTTTCTGCTGAGCTACGCCACGAGGTGCGCTGCCTCTCTGGGGGCCTCTGCGCGATACGCTCTGCCGGCGCGCCGCATTCCCGCTGACAGTGCTGCGCCCACCTCCCTCCGCGTTGCTGTGTGGTTGCGCTCGCTCGATCGCTCGCCTCCAGAAATGTGGGCCCATCGATCACCGCGGCGTACCTACCGCTTCAGCCACTCGCTAGCAGCACGCTGCAGTTCCTGATCCTGGGCGCGCCCGTGCGTGCGGGTAGTGTTGCCGGGGCTACGCTCGCGCTCTTCGGCGTCTACCTGGTGATGCGTGGCAAACGCATCGCCGAGAAAGCAGCAGAGGCCAGCGCAGCAAGGACCCAAGGAAGCAAGAGACTCGGCGTGCCGTCGCGCGTGTAGCATATGCCCAAACCAACCAATGCCGTGTACACAAGTCATTGTTCCATACCCTGAGCAGCAGGCACTGACGGAAGACGCGACGCGATGTTTCCTGTGATTTTACGGTGTCATGCGCGACGCCTGTGCGCGAGCAGCGCGAAAGGTGTGGGGGCGAGCCCCCCCGCCCCTCACCTCCTCAGCGGGCGGCACTTGCCTCCGAGGAGCGCGCTCGCTCACTACGTCTCGAGGTCGAGCTTGTCATTCCTCGACCGGCACGTCCTCGACCCCGGCCGTCTCAAGCTCGCGCTGCAGCGCCTCAAGCGCGCCGCCCTCGGCCTCGACAGGCTGCACTTTCGCGGTCGACTGTGCGGCCGCCGACGCGAGCGCCCCCGTTTCGCTGCCTAGCGCCGCGTGCAGCTCCCGCTCCATGTCCTCAAAGGAGCGGGTCTCTGCTGGTGCGGGCTTGGCATCAGCGGCCATCGCTACGGTCGCAGCCGACGCGGCCGACGGCAGAACGGCCCTGAGCTCGAGCGACCTCCGCAGCGACGCGGACTCCTTCGCTAGCTTCTCGGGCTTGAAGGTGCATGCCTGCCTCTCGAGTTCCTGCTGCTTGCGCTTGAGCGCGCTCAGCGCGCGCTCGCGTGCCTTTTGCTCGGCCATGAGCGCCTCGTGCACTGGCTGCCCGGGCACGCGCCGCCTGGCGGCGAGCTGCCTGGACCGCTCCGAGATGCGTGGCTTGAACGAGGGTTTGTGCACCTGCACACTGCGCTGCGACGGCGCAAGGTACTGACGCGGCGCGCGGCCTGGCTCGTCGGTGACGACCGTCATGAGCTCCACAAAGGCCTCCTCACGGAGCGCAGATCCCGTCCCGGCTTCCGCGAGCGCCGTCGCAACCTCCTTGACGTCCTCGCGCACTTCGGCGTCGAGGCTGTCCAGGTCGGCCGTGGCGAGGTCCACCATGCCCGCGCCGCTCGTGTCGAGGCACTTGAAGATCTGCTTGAACCGCCGCTTGCGCGAGGCCGCGATCACCTCACGGGAATGGTCGGTCATGCCCATTATCTCGTCAACGGGTCCCTTTGCGACCTTGCTGAGGGCGCCCAGGCGCTCCTCGTGCACGCGCCCCGCCTCAAGTAGCCTGTCCTCTACGGGCGTGATCTCCTCGTCGTGCTCCCCGCCATTGCGCTCGCCGCCCGACGCCGCGCGCCCTTGGCCCTTCGAGCTCAGGTTGGGCCTGAATGTGACGTCCTCCGGGAACCACGAGGCGTACTCCTCGTAGCGCATTCGCCGGCGCTCGGCGTCCTGGTACAGCTGGTCGTGCGTCGTGGCCTGGGCGGCCTTCAGCATGTCGGTGCGCTGGCGCATGATCTCCCTGGAGCGCTGCGAGAGCTTGGGCTTGAAGGTGCAGTCGGCCACCTCGGCGGCCTCCTTTTCGCGGCGCAGCTGCTCGAGTCTGCGCGCCTGGGCGTGCGATAGCCTCGCGGTGGACGCGAGCCGTTGGGCGACATTCTCGTCCCCGAAGCGGCGTATCGCACGAGCATGCTCAGAAATCAGCGGCTTTGAGCGCAGCTCGGCCTCCTCCGCGCGCCGCTTCTCTTCGGCGGCCAGCTCCGCCCGCCGCTTGCGCGCCTGGGCCTGCAGCACGCCCTCAACATAGAGGCGCTCGCCATAGTTGCCGAACTCGCCAGCCGTGCGCCCGGCCATCATCTGCTGGCTGGCCTCGGTCATCTTGTTCTGCTCGCGCTCACGCTGCAGCTCGCGCTCTTCTGCCGCCGCCTTGGCGTTCGCCGCGGCCTGCCTGCGCGCCCGCGTCACCTCGGCGAGCGCGTACAGGCGATTGTGCACGCCGCGCGCCGCCAGCGATGGCGCAGACCCCGGGCGCGCCGAGACCGCGCTGCTCTGCCGGTTGGCGGCGCTCGAGCCGAAGGGCGTGCGCTCCGGCGCCCGTCCCGCAGCCACCTTCTTCTTCGGCGCGGCGCTCTTCGCCTTCTTCGTCACTTTGGTCTTCCGAGGGGCCGCCTCCGCCGGCGGGGGGGCGCTGTCGCGGCTGTGCGTCGATGACCGCGAGTTCGCGCGCGTGGCCGCCGCGAGGTTGTCGCGAATGTGCTGGGCGAGCGGCCCCGTCACGCCGTCCTCCAGCCCGTGCTCCGCCACGAACGCCCGCGCGACCTCCTCCGGGTCGTCGGCCTCGCGCATCTCGATGTGCCCCACGCGGCCGTCGCCGATCTCCACCGTCATGAGCAGCACGACCGGCGCGCCGCTGCCTCGGTGCGACGACGCGACGGCCGCCATGTCGAGCGCGCCGCGTCGCGCGGCAGCAGGCGCCTCCCCCTCCCCGCGCCGCGCGCCGCCCCTTTTGACCCGTCCGGGCGCAAATCGGCGCTTTTTCGGCGCGCGAAGGCTGGGCGGCCGCACGATGAAATGACGCCGCGGCGCGGGCGGCCGACGTTTTTCCGACGGGACGAAAACAGTCGTAACGCCGCCAGTCCAGTATGTGCATGCATGTGGATCTTTACGCACACGGCTCGAAAATTACGAGTGGAAGCAGTAAAAATGCCGCGGTCGGGTTGTAGGCGCGGGTGCCTCCGGGGGGCAAAAAAAAACGCAGAATTTTCGATCAGACGTCCCTCCGTGATTTCTTTTCGGGGATCGCGAGGGGGGAAAACTGCTTTTTGGGGGGCCGGACGACACAATGAATGGCGCGGCGGCCAACAAAAAAATCGGTCGCCGCGCGACGCGTCGACAGACGGGCGCCGCGCGCGCCGAGATCGAGATCGGTCGTCTCCCCACGTGGGTGTGCAGAGAGGCACGGAGGTCCCACGACCGCGGGATTTGGCAGCAGTCGGCTGCCTCGCGTCGAGCCCGAGCCATCGACGGGGGGCGGGGGGAGCGGGCGCGCGCGCGGCGACGTGCCAGCCAGCGCTGCAAGCCTGCTGCCCGCGGCGCCGGCGCGCGGCTCGCCCACCCTGCCAGCCCCCGGGGGAGAGGACGCCGAGGCAGAACGGGCCCGACCTCGTTCGCGGCCGGGGCTCGCACCGCACCGCACGGGCACAGCGCACGCTCCGGGCGACGCCGCCCCGACTTTCCGCTGGCTCGCGCGCTCGCGCTCGCGCCGCGATTCCGGGGAAAAGTCTCCCGGCCTTCCCTCCGCGCGGAAACCGCGGACGCGCGCGCGCGAAAAGCCCACGCCGCCCGAACCAAAAAAAAAAATGGGCTTTTCGCCTTTTTTTTTTTCCTCGCGGCGCCGCTTGTGTCCCCCAGCTGACGGCACGCACGCCGCCCCAACGGTTAAAAAAAAGTCGGGGTGGAATGTGATGTGGTCGGAGGCGCGCGCGGCCTTTTGATGCGAATTCGCATGGGATATTAACCCTGACGGCCGAATCGGGGCGACACGGAACCCCAAAAATGTCGTTTTGGAGTTCGGGTTGGTGTCGGCGGACCGAGCGACCGCGACGCGCTCGCGCTCGCCGGCCCCGGTGTGAAATCAGAAGATCAGGGTCATTCGGCAGAATGACCGGGGGGGGGGGGGGTGTTACCGCATGACATACCTGGTACGGAGATGGTCATCCCGGGTCTAGACGACTCACCGCACACGTGGCTCTTCCGCGAGCCACTTTATGCGCGCGCGGCGCCCGCCCGTGCTGCCCCCCCCCCCCCCCCCCCCCCCCCCCCCCCCCCTCCTGCCGCCCGCCCTGTCCTCCTCCGCCCTCCGCCTGACCCTCGAGGGGGGGGAGGGGGAGGCGCGATTGGGTGGAGAAGGGGTGCGGGGAAGGGGAAGGGGAGAAGGGATTGGGAGCGGCTCGCGGCGGCGGCGGCGCCGCCGCGCGCGGCTCGCTTGCGCGCGCCGAGGGCATGAGCTTCCTGGCGGGCGGCGAGGACAGCGCTCGGGGGATCAAGCAGACGCGCAGCGTGTTCGCGCGCGTCGCGCAGTCGTTTTTGGTCAAGTCGCGCACCAAGGGCCGCCAGAAGCGCGCCAAGTCGGACGCCGTCGCGGCGAACCTGCTGCGCACGTTCGACGCGCACGCCGACGATGGCCTGGGCCAGGCCGCTGCGAGGCCGGTGGAGTTTGACGATTTCACGGAGGAGGGGTGCGATGCCGATGCGCTCGTGGAGGAGCGCTGGCACTCACACGGGGAGGCAGGGGTGCGAGCGCTGGCCGATGAGACGGCAGCGCTCGAAAAGGTGGGCGAAGAGCAGCTGCAGCGCACGATGCGCGCGCACTACCCAGACTTCATACGGCTGAGCGAAGCCGTCGAGGAGGAGAAGGGCAACATGGCAGAGCTGCGCCGAGCGCTCGCGAGCGTCACCGCGGCGCTGCCGGCCGTGACGGACGAGGGCAGCCGCACCGCATCGCAGGAGAGGACGGCGTCGGGCGCCAGCGCGGGCGCGCCGACCCACGCATTCCCGCCGGACACGCCCGCGAGCAAGATGCGCCGCACGTCCACCTCGGAGGGGCCGCTTGCGTCGCCGGCGAAGCAGCGCTCGCGCAGGGCGCGGAACGGCGCTCCCACGCCGGCGGAAGCATGGGAGGACACGCTGCGCAAGCTGGACATCATGCTGGGCTCGCGACAGCTCGGGGCAGCGCAGCGCGCGCTTACGAGCGCTGAAGCCCAGGCCGCACAGCTGGCTGAGGGCCTTCGTGCCGACGATCCGACCTCGTCGCGCGCTCCCGAGCGCGAGCTGGCCGCCCGCCGCGCTGAGCTCTTCAAGCTACGCGCGGCGGCGTGCCGCGCACCTGGCATACCGCGCGCGGAGCTGCGGGAGAACGTTGCCGCAGTGCTCGCGCTAGGCGGCGGCGCCGAGGCGGTGTCGCTGATGCTGAACGCTCACACCCTCCGCCTGCACCAGGCTCTCGCCGAGGCGGCGAGCGGGCACGTGGCCGGCGGAGGGCAGCGCCACGGCCTCAACGCGAGATGCGCTGTCATCTCGCGCGCTGCATTCGCTGCTATCAGCGATGCCACGGAGGACTGCACCCTTCCCTTCGGCGACGGCGGAGGCATGCACGCGTCAGCCCTGGTGAAGTGGGCACTATCGGCAGCCAAGGACGCCGCGAGCACCCTGGATCGAGAAGTCTTTGCCGAGGCCGCGGCGGTCGGTGGATTCTCTGTGGTGGCCGAGTCGTACGCGGTGGTGATGGCGCACGCGGCGGTGCTGGAGAAGCGCAAGGGACTGTGCCTCGGCGGACCGCTGCGCACGGCCTTGTGGCCGCGGGTGCTGAGTGCGCTGGATGACGCCTTGGCTGCGCTGGATGCGTCTATACCCTCGCTGGTAATCGCCATGCGCCACGAGGCTCTGGGCGAGTCGGACGGCGTCAGCACAGATGCCCTGGAGAAGGCGCTGAGGACCATCTCAAACGCCACGCGCTTCGTCCCCGGGTCTGATGTGGTTGCCAAGCTGGCGGTTCTGCTCGGCGAAATCTGCAAGACATACTGCGAGAGGCTCGTGGAGGCGGTGGGAGAAATAGCCGATGCCAACCAGCTCCCGAGCGCCGCATCCCTGCTGCGCGGCGCCGGCGCCGGAACCAACAAAGTCGCGGTCGCCACAGGCGCGGAACTTGCGCTCGTGAATGCCGGCGTCAAGGGGTGCACCGCAACCATTCCCGACGCCCTGGTCGCGACGGGTGACACCGCGCCTGAGAGCGCCGAGGGCGACGCCGTGCGCTGGGCGGTCAAAGTGCACATGGAGCGACTGCAAGGGCAGTGTTCCGAGGCCCGCGATCTACTGCAGCAGGCGGCTCGCGAGGCACGAGTGCGCGCGCTCGCACGAGCACACGTGCTGCTCAAAGCCGAGGCGTACGCGGCAGCCGACGGCGTCATAGCGACGGCCACGCCCGAGGCGGACGATGACAGCGCGGACGCCGGCGCCAGTGCCGACGATGGCCGGAAGGCAGCTGGCGGCGGCACTGATAGCGCCGAGTGTTACCCATCACCGTGCCTCAATGCGCTGGCCACCGCTCTTGCCGAGGTGGCGGCGGTGTCGACAGCGGCACCGCCGCTGGCTGGCGGGCGCCGCGGCACTGCGGCATACATGGGCGACCTGCTCGCAGGGCTCATGACAGAGATTGAGGAAGATGAGTCGCTGTGGGCGCCATTCGAGGACGGTCGCCTGACGCTCGGTGCCAGGGGCCTCCAGCAGGTGTCGCTGGACGTACACTTCCTGCTCGCCGTGGCTGCGCTTCACGGCTGGGACCTCTCCAAGGGCGTGCGCGCGGCGCGGAAGGCAGCCAGCCGGATAACAGCGCGCGCACTCAAAGCCCACTGCAAGACCACCGGTGCAAACCCCAAGCTCGCGCTGCCGTCGGACTCCGCTGTCGACGCCATGGCCAAGAGCGCCGCGGAGCGCCTCGTGGCGTAACTGTATTAAATGTCATATTACGCGCACGGTCAGCCTCGCCGCGTCTTGTAGACCCGATTGGAGCCAGGCGGGCCCTTTTGCTTGGCGCGCTCGAAGACCTGCTTTTGGTAGTATTCGAGCTCGTCAATACTCTCCATGATATCGGCGAGGGCGCGGTGGCCAGCAGCCTTGCGTGGCTTGCGCCGTTCAACGGAGGGCAGGAAGCGCCGCGTCACTTCCATAATAGAAGTCACGTCGACGATGCGGTAGTGGAGATGGTCCGCCAGACGGGGCATGTATCGCCGCAGGAAGTAGAGGTCGGCGTGCACGGAATTGCCTGCGAGCAGACCCACTTTTGGTGTCGGGATGTGCTCCCGGACGAAGGCGAGGACGGCATCCTCAGCCTCCTCCATCGACACCCTCGAGTTGCGCACCTCTTCCGTGAGGCCGCTCGCGCCGTGGTGCTCCACGCACCACTCGTTCATGCCGGACAGAACCTCTTCCGGGTGGTGGATCACGAGATCCGGCCCTTTGAGGCGCTGGCGCAGCTTGCCGTCGGTGACGACGCACGCAATTTCGAGGATGGTGTGCTTTTCCACGTCTAGGCCGGTCATCTCCAGGTCGATCCACACGAGGGGCTGGACGAGCAGATCACCAGACTGGTCGATCTCACCGTCGTCGCGGGGCGATACCTCCTGCGCTGCCCCCTCGGTGGGGCTCCCACCGGCACACTTGCCCTCACCCCCCCCGCCGCCCTCGCCGCAACTCGCGGGCGAGAGCGACCGCGACCGCGCGCCGTCGCCGCCTCCTGCGGCTGTGAGCGCAGCGAAGTAGTTGCCGCAAGCCATCTTCCGCGCCGCCGCCGCTCGAGCACGCCGACATTGCGGTCGCGCCCGAAAGGATTCTCGCTCGCCACCGAGCCGAGCCCGTCGGTCGCGTCCGATTGCTGGGCGAGCGCCGGCGTCGCCAGCGCACAGCCGCCGAGCAGCAGGGTCCAGGCCGCGCGCTTCACCGGCGCCCCAGCGTGACGAGCACCGGCCGGTGGTCCGATCCGGTCGCCGGCAGCTTCTCGGCCGAAACCAGCCCCCAGTCGGGCCCGGCATAGAGCTGGTCGATCGGCAGCATGGGAAGGGCGCGCGGCCAGCTCGGCAGCGCGCGGGTCATGCGGGTGAGCGGCGCGAAGCCTTGGTCTTGCGCATGCATCGCAGCGGCCCAGGGGGTGAGGTTCATGAGACGCGTGAGCGCGCGTCGCCGAGTGCGGGCGCGCAGCGATGGCACGGCAAGCGCCGCTCGGAGAGGCTGCGGTGCGCCTGGTGGGCGGCGTGGCGGCGGGCGCAGGCGGTGGCGGCGGCGGAGGCGTCTTGGCCATTGGCGGCACGAGCGCTGCTGCAGGCGCGGAAGAAGGCCCGAGCACGAGCGGCCTAGGCGCTCTAGATGCCGCGCTGGAAGCCGCGCGGCGCGGCGCGTGCCTGCGCCGCGGCATGAGCGAGGTGGGCAGAGACCCGGGCTCGGACTCAGACTGCTCGGGCTCAGAGGCCGACGCCGATAATGCGCGGGCCGCAGCAGCGTGCGACGCCGCGCTGCAGCGCGTCATCTTGCGTGAGCGAGACCTGCCGCCGCGTGCCACGGGACGCTGCGCTGTGGGCCCGCTCACCGACGGCGGCGGCGCGCGTTCGGTGCTGCGCGCCGCTGCGCGCGCCAACGTGCAGGGCGCCGGCGAGAACGGCGGCGCCAATGTGGAAGCTGCCGACAGCGCTGACGGCGATGAGGACTCAGCCTACGAGGAGGGTATTGCCGCCGACATCGAGCGGCAGGTGGCGTCTGTTCGGGCAACCGAGTGAGTCCTCTACACACCATACAGCCCCGCCCCATCTCGCTCGCGCGCTCAACGTCTCACGATGGCGCTGACCGGACGCGCCATGCAACTTTCCGTGGCCACACGCGGGTGTCACACCGCCTCGCGCCGCGCGCTGCACCCACGTCCGGACTCGCGCCCGCCGCATTACGCTCTCACGCGCTACAGCCGCTCGCTGGCCCCGCCGAGCGCGCTGGTGTACCTGAAGATGGACGTGCTCGACGCCAGCGACCACGCGGTCGGCCCACCGCACTTCAAGGCAGAGCCCGACGCACGCTTCGCCGACGACGACGGCGCGGGAGGCACCCTCAAGCTGTTGCACGGCGCGCGGTACGCGCTGCGCCTCAAGCTCGAGCCCGATCGCCTCGAGCCCGCGGGCAGCGGTGTCGAGGTGTGGGCAGAGGACGAGCTTGTGTGTGCGCTGCCACTGGTGCGAGGAAGGTGCGTGGCTAATGGCTGACCGCCGTGGCAGCGCCGCGACTGTCGCAGCGCACGCGCTTTGGCGCGCGTGCCGATGCGAGGCGCTGACAGGGGCCGATATGATGGCGCGACGCTCGTTTCAGGGCCAGCAATGACGGTGCAGGCTGGTGGGAGAGCGACGGCGCCTGGGTTTGCGCGCTGCTGCCGAGCGAGCAGGGCGCACGCGTACGGTTGCAGGTGCGCTGCGCTCTGACGCCGGCCTTCGGCGAGGCGGCGCTTCCGCTGCTCGCCAAGGTGTACGCTCCGGCGCACCCCCCCGTGGAGCGTGGGGGGCGCGCTGGCACGGAAAGCGCGCGCGCGCCCGGGCGCAGGGGGGCGCCGCTCGAGGCGGTGGCGGCACGCCTCACGCGAGCGGAGACTGCCGACCCCAGCGGCGAGGCTGGTGTCCAATGGTGCCATCTCATCGGCGCGACGTGATGCCACGAGCGCGGCACCAGTCGCAGCGGCAGCAGCAGCAGCAGAGGGAGCAGCAGCAGCTGAGGCGGCGGCGCAGCGGCGGCGGCGGCGGCGGCGGCAGCAGCAGGCGCACATGCGCGCGCGCGCAGTATAATAAACCCTATATCATACTGTACCCTATTCGGCAATTCCGGATTCAGAAGAGTTTGGGTTCCATGCACTCGAATGCGAACGCAGCCAAAGTCCGATTTCGGCGCGCGCACGCAGGAGCAGGCGCTGGGCGCGCGGCGCCGCCACAGGGCGCGAGCGCCGCGCGGGGGGATCCCCTCCCCCGCGCGCGCTCGCGCGATGGAGCCGCG
>RQSC01001079.1:7976-18053 GCA_013416795.1 Prasinococcaceae sp. CCMP 1430
GCGGGGCGCCGAGCGCGTGGTCGACGGGCGTGCTCCGGCAGCCAGCGGCGGCAGCGGCTGCGGCAGCGGCGGCAGACACCGCCGCGCGCGCGATGATGCCGACTCTCTCCGAGGTCGATGCCGCGCTTGACGCGTTGCGCGCACGCATCAGCGCTCGAGGTAAGCGCGGGTCCGCACACACGCCGGCGCACGCACCCACACGGACACGGGCATGCGCACGTGCACACACGCACACGCGCGAGCATCCGCGCGCTCACACGCGCATGCGCGCACACAGGAGCCGGAACCGGTGCGGAGGCCGCCGCCGCACGGGACGCCGCTGGGAGGGAGCTCTTCGCCGCTGCAGTCGCCGCGAGGAGGGAGGCAGACGCCGCGGCCGCGTCGGAGGGCACGTGCGCCGAGCGCGAGGGTGCCGCGCGCAGGCTCGCGTCCGACGTCAGTGCCACCAATGCCTCCGCGGTCCCCACGGTGCACCCCCGCACACAAAGATCCACACGCGCGCGCGCACACACGCGCGCTGGCCTCATGTTCACGCCGAAGAGAATCGTCGAGGCCGCTGCGCAGGCGGCGGCCGATGCCGCGCTGGGCGCGCTGACGGCCGGTGGCAGGAGCGCTCTTGCCAGCACTGGGCCGAGTGTGAGCGACTACACACCAAATGCGCCTGCCGGCTCGGGCGATGGTGTGATGCAGACGCCACTGGCCGCTCTCGCGGGGGTGCTCGAATCCGCGCGGCGTAGGGGTGCGGCGGAGTTCAGCGCTGCTCTCGTGGCGGCGGCCGAAGCCGTCTCTAACCCCCGCGATGGTAGCAGGCCCGCTCCCAGCCCAAGCTGCGAATCTGCCACTCCAGCTGGTGCGACAATTGACGAAGGGGTCGGCGGTGCCAGCAGCGACGAGGAGCTACGCGAGTGCTCGTTCACCCCGGTGATTAACAAGCGTTCCCGGCTGCTGGCGAGCGGCCGCACGCCACCGGTGCCAGACGTCCCCGACGTCGTTCGTGAGGGCATTAAAGCGGCAGCAGAGCGGATGCATCGAGCTCGGGAGGTGCGCAGACCGCTCGAGGAGGCCATGAAGGACCGATCTGCGCCGCTCAGTCGTTTAAAGCCGCGCCGGCCGACGCGGGAGCGCGTGGAGCTTCATGAGTATCAAGGGTGCGAGCACAAGCACGAGGACTTCGCCAGGCTCGAAGACGAGGCATTTCGCTCGAACAAGGACCTCGCCGGGCTTGGTGTGAAGAACCGCACGTGCCCCCCTCATCCGCGGTCGCGGACGCGCGAGCACCATGAGTCTTCTGTCGCGCCACCGGCCGCAGCTGCGCCATCAGCGCAGAGCAGCGAATACCTCACGGCTTCGGTAGCATGGGTAGCCAAAGTTGGCGGCAGGTTCTCTACACAGGAGGAGCCGCTGACGCTACACTACGGCGACGACGTGCTCGCCGCGGCGGCGGCGTTCTCGCAGGAGCACTTGCTGCCCTCCGGCGTGGCAGCGCAGCTGCGAAAGGTGCTGCCGCGCCGCGCGCAGGCGGCACTGGCTGACCGCCAGCTCGAGACGCGTGCGCTCGGCGACATGCGCGTCGTCGGCCACGCGGCCACCCCCCCCGCGAGCATACGCATCACGTTGCGCGCGGAGCCCCCGACGCCCAGGAAGGCGCGCGCGGGCGCAGAGGCCTCCGAGAGACTTAAGCGACCCGCCTGGGCGAGGTGATGGCCGCGTCGGCTCTGTAAAAGGCTTGTGCATTCACACGATGGGCGTCGGCTGCTGGCGTGCAAGCAGCGAGTGCGCATAGATGAGGAGCACATCCTTGGACAGCCCTTGACCGCCCGCTTGCTTACCGCTCGTTCACAGACCTACGAGGGCTACGCCGTAGCCAGAACCGTCATCCTCCTCGCTGGCCCGCGTCTTGAAGAAAATGAGCCCTGACCCCAGCATTAGCACCGTTTGGAGGATCACCGCCACCCCGTCCGTCGAGCGTCGGTCGGGCGGCAGTACGGACGCCATCACGAAAACTGCGGCGAGCGCCGAAGCCGCTGACAAGAGGTAGCACAGGAGGAGAAACACCTTCACGCGCTGGGCGCGCTGCTGGTCCCAGCTCCCCGAGCTTTCCGAGATCTCGTCGCGGTGCACCATATTTAGCAACAGCGCCGATACTGTGGCCCCGACGCCGGGGAGTACCTGCCCCGCCCCGAAGTCACCCCCCTCTCGAGTAGATACCATGTCCGCGAAGACCGCCCAAGCTGCCCCGCAGCACGCGCCGGCCACCACTGGCCCGTACTTGCGCTTCGCCTCCTCGATGTCGATCGACAGCAGCCAGTCTCGGACGGGGATGCACAGGGGAAGCGCTGGCGCCATGGTTGACGGCGGTCGCACGATGCGTCCCTGCGCCAGGAGGCGTCGCGGCGCCGCGGCTGTTGCCTGCTGTTTGGCGCGCTGTTTCTTTTGGCGCGGAACCGCGGCCGCGCGGGGCGGCGCCTGAGTGCGCCGCCCTCCGCGCCGACCCGCGCGGGCTCCCGCTCGCGTCCGCCCCCTTGCGCTCCCTCGTGGACCCACTCTGCGGGCTGCACAGCGGGAGCCCGCTCGCGCTGCGCTACCACGGCACGCCGGCGCGCGCGCGCGCTCTGTGGCGCCAAAACGAGTGGACGTTGCACGTGAGCACTCCCGTGATGGGGCGATATACGTGATGGTGTCAAAAATGGTATCGTACATTTGGATTGATGGGGTGGTGGCCGCTGTGAGTATGCCCCTCAAGGGGCGCGCGCCCTCAGCGCACGCCGCCACCGCTCGCCGAGCGGTGCTGAAGCTTGGCGAGGCCATCGATGAGCTCCGCGGCGCCCCACCCCTCGAGCGCGCTCACCGGAAACACGGGGATTCCGCGCGCGCGCATGCGCCGGCGGAGCTCCTTGAGGCGCTCCACCGAGCCGGGCTGATCCATCTTGTTGGCCACCACCGCGCGCGCGAGGCCCGCAAGGCCGGGCTGCGGCGGGTCGGCCGGGGGCGCGCCGCGTGTGTGTATGGCGATGGTGGGGCATTGCGCAAAAGCGAGTGACGAGGGCGTCAGCAAGATCGTCGTGGCGCTGCACGATAACTCGCGCTCGCTGAGGCGAGCGTTCCCCACATACCTTGTACTGCTCCAGCTCGTCGTCCAGCAGCTCGACAGCCCGCCACGGCGAGACGGGTTCGCCGACAGGCTTGAACAACGGCCCACTCATGATGCCCTCCATGCCCGCGTGCTCGCCACTCGGACTGATTCGGCACGCGCATGGTCATGGACGCGCACGCGCTTTGTCAGCGAGACGTGCGAACGCGCGTTCCGTGAGACCCAGCCGGGCACGCGCCTCGCGCGTGCCACGCGAGGGCAGCCAGCACGCACCTGTCCCACTCATCCCCATCGAGCTCGATGAGGGGCGCGCTTTCCCAGTCTGTGTCGTCATCAGAATTGGAATCGGGATCAGACTCCCACTCGAATTCCTCGCCCGTTGTGCCCAGCTCAACCTCCCCGGCCGCTCCACACACGCCGGGCTCGGCCGCGCCCTCGGAACCGCCGTCGACACCCCCAGCTTGGATGTCAGCTGACGCGGTCATTTCAAACGTGGTGCCCGCAGTGCCCTCGCCGACATTTACATCGCCCCCCGCGGATTCGACGCCACCGTTGTTCCCGTTGTCGGGGGCAGCGACGTCCCCCGCACCTCTGAGCCCCGCCTCCGCATCATCAGTGCTCATGTCCACCACGTATACAAGCATGGGCGCACGCTCGACGTGGCGCAAAAACGCGTGGCCGAGACCGCGCCCCTCCGCGGCACCCTCAACGAGCCCTGGGATGTCTGCCACGCTCAGCTCAGAGCCGTCGTCGAAACGCAGCGAACCCAGCGCGGGCCACATCGTCGTGAACTGGCGGCGTTGCGTGTCGGCGGAGAGCGTGCAGCCAGGACACTCGACGTGTCAGCGACGGCGTCGCAGAGCGCGAGCCCGAGCCGCGAGGCACACATCGCACGTACCGGATACGGCGCCGCCTCTGGCGTGGCGTGACCAGCCGTGAGCGCTCGCAACAGGCTGCTCTTGCCCGCGTTGGGGAAGCCCACGAGCCCAACGTCAGCCACCGTTTTGAGCTCGAGCAGCAGCTCCGCCACCTCGCCAGCCTCGCCGAGCTCCGCGTCGGTCGGCGAGCGGTTGCCATGCGTGAAGTACGACGGATTCCCGCGCCCCCCAGCACCGCCGCGGGCGGCAACAAAATCCTGGCCGCTCTTGGAAAGGTCGGCGAGCACGCCGGCAATCTCGCCTGCGGCTGCGTCCCATTCATACACCAGAGTGCCGGGCGGCACGCGCGCGACAATCGAGTCGCCCCCCGACCCTGTGAGCATGCGGCTGCCGCCGTTGCCCCCCTTGCCGGCCGTCAACGCCTGCCGCAGGCTCGACAGATCGGTGACGTTGCCCGAGGCGACCAGCACCACGTCCCCGCCCTTGCCACCGCGCCCACCGTCGGGCGGGCCGCGGAATCCCTTAGCCTTGGTGCGGACGAAGGACACGCATCCCTGGCCGCCGTCGCCAGCGCGAGCCGTCACGCGGATGCGGTCCACGAACGAGCGCCGCGCCGCAAACGTTGGCATCTTGCTGCCGCCCGAAGCCGCCGCCGCCGATGACGTTGAAGCTCTCGCCGCCAGGCCGCGGCGCGGCCACGCGAGGAGGCACTGCTGCAGCCGCCCGCCGAGGTGCTCCAGAGCGGCGAGCGTGGGGGCCGCGCGCGTCCGCGCAGCGGTCGCGACGACCGCCGCAGCGCGGGCGCTCTGCATCATCAGCGCGCACGCGGGGCACAGGTGCGACAGACCGGGGCTGCGCCCTGCTCGGCACGTCCCCGCTCACCCCCCCACCCACCCGCCACACCCACCCGCCCCCACCCCTACCCCCCTACCCCCCACCGCCCGCCGCGCCTCCGTGCGTGCGTTGTGTGGTAAGCAGCTTTCAGAACGCGTTCTGGTGACGCGCGCGCCCATCGCGGGCGCCACAGCCCGCGCGCGCCGCAGACGCGGCAAGCGGCAGCGACGCACCTACGAGCCAGCGCTGCGCCACGCCACGCGCAGCAGCCAGTGGGCGCTGCCGGCGGGTGCGGTGGCGCTCTACCTGGCGGGCGTCGCCGCGGCCAAGCGCTACGCTGCGCGGCGCGCAGCAGCGGGGGCGCCGCCGCTTCCGCTACGGCGCGTCATGGCGTGCCACAGCTTCGCGCTGAGCGCCGTCAGCCTGGCGCTCTTCGTCATGATGGTCGGCAGCCTCGTATCCAGGTGGTCAGAGGACGGTCTGCACGGTGAGCGCGCAGCGCGCCTACGCGCCGAGGCCGAGCTGCGACTGCGCGCCGCGGTCGAGCTGCAGCTGCGCGCCCGGTCGCTGACGCGCGGCGTGGGGAATCGCTTGGCGCGGCGCGTGCAGGCCTTGTGTGCTCCAGCTCGATGGTGCGACCTGGCTTCCTGTGGGTTCTGTACAATACGAATTATGCGCTCAAGTACTACGAGCTCCTCGACACCCTCATGCTCGCCCTCCGAAACAAACCCACCCCCGCCCTGCACGTCTATCACCACGCCGCCACGCTGCTGCTCTGCTACGTCTCGATCGCCGAGCGGCTCGCGGTGCAGTGGGTTCCAATCTCTATCAATCTGTTTGTGCACGTCGTCATGTACTCCTACTACGGCCTGCAAGCGATGGGCTGCCGCGTCTGGTGGAAGCAGTGCGTGACCGTCCTCCAAATCGCCCAGTTTGTCGTCGACCTCGTTGCGGTGTACTACGCGTCGGCGCTGCGGATCACGCGCGGCCCGGACGCGTGCGAGGGCACCTTGCTCGGCGCGTTCGTCGGCATGGGCATCCTCACATCCTACCTCGTGCTCTTCGTGGGCTTCTACCGACGCACGTACGCCAAGCCCAAGGCCGCGTGATCCACACTCACCCTGTAATCTCCACCCGTGTACACCGCGTCCAGTCAATGCCGCCGCCGGAAGCGAGGCGGTGCGGCCGTGGCGCGCCGGGCCGTCGCCGCGAGGCTGTCTCAGACGGAGCTCGACGTCCAGGCGCTGAGCTTCGCCGCTCCCGCGCGCCGCGCGCGCGGCGCGCGCACGCCGACCCTAAACCCTAAACCCTAAACCCTAAACCCTAAACCCTAAACCCTAAACCCTAACCCTAACCCTAAACCCTGAATTCAGGGTAGGGTTTTTCAGGGTAGGGTTTTCAGGCTGTTCCTTCGTCTCGGCGGTTCCATGACGAGCGCCTTGCAGGCGTTTGTGCCCCCGGGTTGAGCGCGCAGAGACTGCGGCTGATATTCACGATCCCGTAGCACTCTTCAGATGTCGAAATGCATGCCTGAGCGCAGAGTTATGGCTGTGTGACGTTTTTGTTTCATTTGATGGATTTTGACATACGTCTGCACTGACATGGAGTGGCGTGTCGGCACGTGGCGCCTGCAGGGCACGTGCTGCATTTTTGTCAGTGGTGTTTTGCACGAGCGGCGCGTGCAGTGGCGCGCGGACGCGACCCCGGCGTGTGTACGACCACGGGCCGCGTTTTCACGCACCTCTTTTGCGCCCGTCGACCTCCTTTTCGTGCATCTTTTCCCTGGAGCCTTGCTTCTCCACCACCACCTCCTCCGAGCCCGTCTCCTCCGAGCCCTCCGAGCCCGCCTCCCCCGAGCCCACCTCCACCACCCCCTCCCCCTCCCCAGAGCCCGCCTCTGAGGACTTCCGTGCCTCGCAGCGCCAGCGGCGTCGCCGCCGCCAGCGTCGCCGCCGCCGTCATGGTGGCCGCCGCCCTCTTTTTGGGCCTGCGCAGCAGGAGGCCGAGGGAGAGCGAGCACACCGTCGATACGACTCCCTCTACTCCTGCCCAGCGCGAGTGACGGCCACCAGCATCGGCACCACGGCTGGAGGCGCTTTTTTGCATCATTTTTCGCTCTCAGCGCACTGGCTGGCGCCGCCCCCTCCCCCCGCACGGAGGCCTCCGGCGGGGGGTGCTCATTAAACCCTTTTTTGTAACCAAAAGAAGCGAGCCCGACCGCGCCGCGCAAACCCGCGCCCCCTCCTCGCGCCGCGCGCCGCCGCGCCGCGCCGGGGAGGAGCCGAGTCCGGCGGAGGGATCGCCCTACTGGTTTGGATGCGTTCGCGCGCGCGCGCCCCGCGGATCACCACCCTCATCCCACAGCGAGCGCCCCCCTGCGAACGGCGGCTCTCCGAGGCGCACGGATGAACAGACTGCCGTTGAACGCATGCACGCGCAGCACACACGCCCGCGTTCCTCGCGGCCGCCCCGCGCCGCGTTCGTCGCGGGCGCGCGCGCGAGCCCACGGGCCGAAAGCCACCCTTCGTTTTGACCAAAGGGTGGTTTGACGAGCGTTTTGACGTGGGGCGGCGCGGACGGGCGGGGTGTTAAATCTGCGCGACAATTTCTCCGCGGCCGCGTAAAAAATATCCGCGCCACAACGCGCACGCGTCGCGCGGCCGCGTCCCGCGAGGGGACGGCAGACAACGCACAACAGGAGGGGAGGGGGAGCCGCGGTTGCGCCCTTCGTCTCATCCGCGGGGCAGACGTGCTCGAGGACAGCGAGGCGTGTGGGCGGCGGCGCGCCACGATGGCCCCTGCCAATGGCGACCTTCAGCTCCTCAAGGCCGACTACCGCGAGGCGTACAAGCTCGGCAAGACCCTGGGGCAGGGTGCCTTTGGCAAGGTCAAGCTCGCCACGCGGCGCTCGGATGGCATCGAGGTGGCCGTCAAGCTGGTGAACACGAACGAGTGGTCTGAGAGGGAGCGCAAGCAGTTTGAGAATGAGATCCGCACCCTTTACGAGCTCCAGCACCCCAACATCGTCCGCCTCTTCGATGTGTATGAGTCGGAGCCCCGCCAGTACGCGATGATCATGGAGTTGGCGAGCGGCGGCGAGCTGTTCGACCGCATTCAGCAGCGCGGGTCATTCTCCGAGCAGGAAGCCCAGTTTGTCATGAGGAAGCTCCTTAGTGCGCTCGCATATATGCACAAGAAGGACATTGCTCATCGGGACCTCAAGCCGGAGAACATCATGTACGCCACGGGCGAGGAGAACTCCGAGCCCAAGCTGACCGACTTCGGCTTCGCGAAGAAGGCGCAGCCGATCGAGGAGGACGTTCCCGCGGGCGCGACATCGCCCCCCCCGGGCGCGCTGAAGACGCGTCTCGGCTCGCCGAACTACGTCGCGCCGGAGATCCTGACCTCGAAGACGGGTTACAGCACGAGCGTGGACATTTGGAGCATGGGAGTGATTTTGTACATTCTGCTGTGCGGATACTTCCCCTTCTACCACGAGAACGAGCGCGAGCTCTACCGGCAAATCAAAGCGGGCAAGTTCGACATGCCAGTGGAGGAGTGGGGGCACGTCTCGGACAACGCCAAGGACCTCGTGCGCAAGATGCTCCAGATCAACCCCAAGAAGCGCATCACGGCTCACCAGGCGCTCAGGCACCCCTGGCTCAGGGGCGAGGCCTCCAGCGAGATCATGCCCGAGGAGACGCTCAAGGCCTTCTCTGACATGAACCGCATTCGCAAGCGCTCCTTCAAGGGGGCAGCCCAGGCCATCGCCGCCGCTGTCCGTACCGAGAAGGCGAGGGGCGGGGAAGGCAAGGCCGAGGTGGGCGACGTGGCAGTGCTCGCCATCCAGAAGGCCCGGCGCGCGGCTGCTGCAGCGGAAGAGGACAAGGAGTACACCAACGCCTCCATGGCCTTTGCGGACGAGATCACCTCCGACGAGGTGCGCAGGCCTGAGCCGAAGGGCGGTGCTGGCAGGGCGGCCGCCGGCGGCGCGGGCGCCAAGAAGCCCATGCACCCCGCGCAAGCGGGCAACTCGGGCGGCGGGAGCCCCATGTGCACCTCATGCGCGCTCATGTGAGGTGTGGCGGTGTGCGGCTCCACGCGCGGGGCGTGCGGCAGTCGCGGCGTCGGCGCTGGTGACGCGCTCATACAACAACGGCGCGCCGGTGCTGTGGCGAGGATTGATCTCCCCGAGAGTCGCCCCAGGATGGGCCCACCTAGCTAGGCATCCCCGCACGCAGAGTAAAAACGCCGCTTGGTGCGTACGCCATTGCTCGGGCCACTTTTCTTCGTGCCTGTGATACGTACAAAGTTATTACAGCGCTCCGCCTCACGGCGCGTCCCCGAGGCCCTCCTTGAGCACGGCGAGCAGCGCCACCACGGCAGCCTCCGTCGTGAGCGTGCGCGCGCCGATGTGCGCGGGCCGGAAGCCGAACTCGTCGCGCAGCATGGCCAGCTCGTGCGCCTGCCAGCCGCCCTCGGGGCCGATGGCCACCACGGCGTTGGCGCCGGGGCGCGCGGTGGCCGCCAGCTCAGACAGCCTGGGCGCCACATCTTCGAGCCCAGCCGCGCACGCCGGGTGTGCCAGCACGAGCAGCGCGCCCTCCCCCGCCTCATCGGCCGCCGCGCGCGCCGCCGTGCGGAGGTGCCTGTGCACGTGCACAGGAGGCACGCGCGTGTCGCAGCCCGCCTGCTCGAGCCCGCGCGTGAGCTCCCTCGCGCGCGTATCCTCGTCCAGCGCGCGCGAGGAGAAATAGCTCCTCTCTACACGCGCAGCCGCCGTCAGGCGGACCTCGCGCACCCCCATCGCCGCCAGCGGCGCCCACAGGCGCCGCAGCACTTTTGGCCGCGGCACTTGTGCAGCGGACGTGGACGCGCAGTGTCGACGCGGTGGCACGGCGTCAGTCTGGGCGGCCGCGGCAGGCGGCGCGCTGCGGACCCCGCGATCGAGGACGGCGCCCCGGGTCGCGGGCGCGCCTACACTCACCTGCGAGCAGCACCGAAGTCCGCGGCCGGTGCAGCTGTGAATGCGCTTCCCTGCTGTCGCTCGCCGCCACTGTGAGCTCCACCCCGCCATCGGCGGTGAGCGCGCGCACAGTCGCTTCGGCGAGCGCGCCGTCAAGCACGCCCACCCTGAGCGCGTCGCCCTCCGCAGCTCGCAACACCTCGCGCACGTGCCGCGCGCGCTCGTCGCCTCCGCCGAGCCGCACGACGGCCGGCGGCGCTCCCGCGGGCAGCGGCAGCGGCAGCTCGGCGCGCTCGAAGAGCAGCCGG
>RQSC01001079.1:22353-37137 GCA_013416795.1 Prasinococcaceae sp. CCMP 1430
CGCGTGCTGTGGCTTCCGCCGCGCCGGCGCACATGCTCCGCGGCGCCACGCGCGGCGCGGAGGCCCCCGCGCTCCGCGCAGGGGACGCCGTGCTCGCCGACTACCGCGTCGTCCACCGCGGCCTGGCCAACAGCTCGCAGTCCGCGCGCCCGCTGCTGTACCTCACGCTCGCCGCGCCCGGCTGGCGCGACTCCCACAACTTCGGCGCCCACTCCGTCTGGGAGAGGTGGGCGGTGCGATGCTAGCTGACGCAGCAATAGCACTAATAAACAACAAATAATTACGTCACGCATACACACGGGCGAGCTTCCTCGCACCACACGGCTTCACCACCATTTTGACGTGGGTGGAACGATACCAGTTCACGTTTTTTTCTTCTCTCTCTCTTTCCGTGCCGTGCGTCAGTTTTTTTTTGGGGGGGTGTTGTTGGGCTCTCCGGCGGCGGGCCGGTACTTTTCCAGTGCATTTTGACGTACATGTACAGTAGTTATTATTTTTTTTACGGAACAGAGTGCGGGTACAAAGCGGCGCGCCGTCCCGCGCGCTTTTTTATAGTTGAGGTTTATATGTACATTTATAGGGTTTACCAATTCATCGAATTTCAATGTGGTGTGATGTGGGAGGCGTGCGTTTGGGAGGTTTGGGTGTGGGCGTGTGGGACGTGTGGGACGCCCGTGTGCGCGCCGCGTGCGCTGCTGCTGCTGCTGCTGCTGTTGCGCGGCGGCGCGGTGCCGCGGCGCGGCGCCACAGGGGGGGCGAGGCGTCGGAGTCCGCGTCAAGCACACGCGCGCCCGCCCCGCCGCCCCGCTCGGCGTCGCGTGCTCGCCCGCGCTGTCTGGCGCCACACCGCCCGCGAAGCAACCGCTCTTTTCCACCACCCACCCACACGTCCCATCTCCCCCCACCCTCTACCAGGTGCGCACGCGCACACACGCCACGCGCCCCACACACTCCCCGCGCCTGCTGACACAGAGCATGAGCGCGCGCGCGCACGCAGCCCGAGAGCCACACGCATAAGGTCGCCTTATCCAGAAAGCATGCGAATTTTTGCCACAGGTGCGCACATATGCGCGCTGGTGGCGGTGCGTCGCCACACAGCGTGCGGCGCGCACAGCAGCCCCCTAGCTAGGGCCCGCTTCTCCCGCTGCACGCCCCAATCCACCCTGCGCGCGGTGCGCATGGCCCTGCGCGAGGGCCGAGCTTCGCCCTCGAGTCCGTGAGAGGGCCGGCCGAGCGTGCGCGCACGCACACTGCCGCTTCGCCGGCCGCGGCGATAGATGGCGGGCGCATGCGCGCCGCGGCGCTCCGTGGGAGCGGGCCTCGTCCGCCCCTGTGCGCGACGAACGTCGCACGCGCGTTCGCTGGCGCGACGCCAGGTGTGTTGTTGCTCTAGGGCGGTGGGGGGCATCGGAGCTGCCACCACTGCGGCCGCGCTCGAGCAGGATGGCTTTGCGGTGGTGCGCAGTGCGTTGCCGGCGGCCGCGGTGGCGGAGTTGCGCGCAGCCGCGGACAGCGAGCTAGCTCGGCTCAAGGCGCGCATGCGCAAGGCGCACGCAATCGACGTGGCCACGGATGAGTTTGCCTTCGCAGAGGTCGCTCATCGCTCACCGCTCAGATACGACGTCCAGCTCGTGCCGCCGCGCCCACGTGGCCGGACGGGCCGCGTTTCGCCGACGACGGCCGACGCACTGGAGAGGTGGGTGCTACCGGCCGACGTCCCCGACGTCGGCGCCGCGGGCACTGACGAGCGGCATCGAGTGGTTAGAGAGAGCGTGTGGCATCGAGCGGCGAGGGCCGTCATCGGCGAGGATGCCGTGCTGCACTTCTGCGGCTGCGTCACCTCTGAGCCGGGTGCGATTGCGCAGTCCTTGCACGTCGACGGAGAGCATCTCGCTCGCGACCTCGCGCGCGGGGTCGCGCACGCGCCGCCTTACGCGGTCAACGTCTTCATCCCGCTGGTGGACACGTCGCTCGCTCTGCGCAACGGCCCCACGGAGTTCCTGCCCGGCACGCACATGGCGAGCGCCGCCGCGCAGCGCACCGCGGGCGCGGCTGGCGCGGCTAGTGCGGCTGGCGCGGCTGGCGCGGCAGTGCGCGTATCGTTTGGTGCGGTGTCGTCTCCCGCGCTGAGCCGCACGAGCGGTGGCATCCCGGCGGTGGGCTTCGTGGACGCTCGCGCGCTGCTCGCGGCCGCCGCGAGCGCGCGGGCGGCGGTGGGCGCCNCCCACTGCGACGGCCTCTCGAAGAAGAAGTGCGGCAAGGAGGACGGCTGCGTCTACGAGAACAAGATGTGCATTGAGGACTGGTACTACCCGTCCCACTGCGACGGCCTCTCGAAGAAGAAGTGCGGCAAGGAGGATGGCTGCGTCTACAAGAGCAAGATGTGCATGGAGGAGCCGGAGCCGGCGAAGAAGAAGTCCAAGAAGGAGTCCAAGAAGGAGAAGTCCAAGAAGAAGGACAAGAAGAAGAAGGACAAGAAGAAGAAGGACAAGAAGACGAAGGACAAGAAGAAGAAGGACAAGAAGAAGAAGTCCAAGAAGAAGTCCAAGAAGAACTGAGCTGGAGATTGCCGGTCATTCGACCCTAGAAGGGCGTCGCTCTGCCGACACAGGTGCTGAGTGCGAACTGAGAAGGGGATCAGCGCGTCCGCACACGGATGGCGTCGGCAAGACGCAACGCACTAGGCGGCGCCGTTGGCCGCGAGGGCGACGCGCGCGGCGGCAGGCGTGTCGCAGGGCGCGCAGGGTGCGTGCCGCGAGGACGCCGTGGCGGCGCCGCGCGGATTCGCGGCGTTGGCGACGCCGACCATGAACCCGCAGCTCCAGCATGCGGCTGGCCCGGTGGTCAGCAAGGGCCTCGCCGGCGTGTATGCCGACGTGACGGCCATCTCGACCGTCGGCCAGGCCAGCGGCGCGGGTCTGACGTACCGTGGCTACACGATCGAGGACCTCGCGAACAAAACAACGTTCGAGGAGACAGCCTACCTACTGCTGCATGGCGAGCTGCCGAACGAGCGCGAGCTGCGCGCGTACAAGGCCCGGCTCGCACAGCACCGCGCCCTTCCCCAGGAGGTGTGCGCCGCGTTGGAGATCACGCCGGCGACCGCCCACCCGATGGACGTCCTGCGCACCGGCTGCTCCGTGCTCGGCACCCTCGAGCAGGAGGAGGAAATCACCGCGGCGAGCGCAGTGGCCGTCGCCGAGCGCCTCATAGGCTCTTTCACGTCGATGATCTGCTACTGGTACAACTACCATCGCAACGGCAAGCGCATCGTGCCAAACGTTGACTCCAATGACGGCACGGCCAAGGCGTTCCTCAAGATGCTGCGCCAGGATGATGCCGAGCCCGACGCGCTCGAGGAGCATACCGTGGACGCGTCGCTCGTGCTCTACGCGGAGCATGACCTCGCCGCCAGCACCTTCGCCGCGCGCACCACTGCGTCCACCATGAGCGATTCGTACTCCGCGATCACCACGGCCATCGGAACCCTGCGCGGCCCGCTGCATGGTGGCGCCAACGAGGCGGTCATGCACTTCCTCGAGCCCCTCGCCACCCCTGACGAGGCGGAGGCGCTCCTGCGCCAGCGGCTGGCTGCGAAGAACCTGATCATGGGCTTCGGCCACAGAGTCTACAAGCATGGCGACCCGCGCAACCGCGTGTTCAAGAGCCTGTCCAAGGCCCTCTCGCAGCGCCCCAATGGCCGTCCCGACCTGTACGCCATTTCCGAGCGCATTGAGGAGCTCATGGAGCGCGAGAAGGGCATGTACGCGAACGCAGACTTCTACGCGGCGAGCTCGTACCACCAGTGCGGCATCCCGACTGAGCTGTTCACCCCAATCTTCGTGGTGAGCCGCACCAGTGGCTGGGCGGCGCACATCGCCGAGCAGCGCTCCAACAACCGCATCATCCGCCCCTCCAGCCTGTACGTAGGTCACGGGCCGAGGGAGTTTGTGCCACTGGCCCAGCGCGGCGACACGCCCAAAGCCAGCCTCTGAAGGATGCCACCCTGGCCGTTTGTAAAATACACACAGTGTGCAGGACACGCGCCCCATTGTTGCCAGCGAGGCCGGTGGATCGCGGCGCTTCCTCGCGCTGCCGCGCCTACGCGCCGCGCCCGCACGCGCCTGTGCGAGCCCGAGAGTGAGAGGCGGCGCACATTCATTCTAACCCTATCATCAAACCGCAACCTGACCCCTAACCAGCCACTCCAGTCTCAAGCGGGAAAAAAGTCCGCCAGAGCGCGCAGCAAGAGCGCAGCCGTTGCCGCGACGGCACGGCACGGCATGGCGCGCCGCGCGGGGCCGCGTCCTGCGGCGCTCGCGGCGCTCGCGGCGGCGCTCCTAGGCGCGACTGGTGGCGCCGGCGGCGCCGGCGCGGGCGCGCGGCGGCCCCGCCAACTTCAGCTTCGTGCCTGTGAGGGAGCTCGTGTTCGACCTCGACCTGCCGCCGGCGGAGCGCTGGGCCAAGCACTGTGCCGAGTTCGCATCAAGCACGCCACTCCTCGAGACCTTCGCCCGCGCGACGCTCGCGCGCCTGGGCGACGCCGAGGCCGCGGCGGTGCTCAAATTGGCCGCGGACGTCACCGGCTTTCTCGGAGCCGAGGCGGCGGCAGAGATCGAGGGGTGCGGCAAGGCGATGGGTCTCGAGCTAGGCGTGCTCACTACACTCAACCTATCATACATACTGCGGCGCCTCATGGGTGGCGATCACAACACCACAGGGCCCTTGCCCGCTGGCGCGGATCGCGCTGCGGGCAGCATCGCCTGCACGAGCCTCGCTGCCGACGGAGGCGCGCGCGGCGAATGTGCTGTCGTGCACGGTCGAAACCTGGACTGGGGCCTCCCAGACGAGCTCAAAAACCTGACCGTCGCCCTCAAGTGGCGCAAGGGCGGCGAAGAACTTATGACGACGATCGGGCCGATCGGCTTCTTCGGTGTGCTCACCGCGTTTAAGTCGGGTCGCTACGCCGCCTCCATCAACGAGAGGGCTCACGGGGGGCCCTTCCTCGAAGATCTCGCCGAGCTGCTGCTGCTGGGCCGCAAGCTCCCCTCGCATGCGCTGCGCGAGGCCTTGCTCGCGGCGGACACCTATGCCGACCTTGGTGCGCGCCTCGCGGCGGCTGAGCTCGTCGCTCCTGTCTACTACGTCGTTTCAGGCGCGCAGCGCGGTGAAGCGTCGGTGATCACGCGCGACCGTACCGGCGTGGCAGGTGCGCCCGTCAGCCTCGACAACGGCGGCAGCTTCGGCCGCAGCTGGTTCGTGCTGCAGACCAATTATGACTACTGGGAGGATGCACCGGCGAGTGACGACCGTCGTGGCTATGCGTTGCGCCATCTCGACGAGCTGGGCGCGAAGACGAATCGAAGCGCGAGCATGGAGCAGATGCGCGATCGCATCTTGAAAGCCTGGCCTACGCTGAACGATGGGACCTCGTTGGTCTCTGTCATGTGCGCCGAGACGGGCGAGTACCTGGCATACAATGTGCGTATGCCTAGCTTAGCTAGACATGTGCTCTCTCTCTCTCTCGCACGCGCGCACCTTGAGCCCATTTCTTCGTGTGGTCGCTGACACACACTCGCGCTCCCGCGCAACTCCTCCGCTCGCAGGCAATGTACCATCCACATATCGCGGCTACCGGGGAAGGGCAACAGCTTGTGCATTAGTTGATGCGCACTGCGAGCATGCGCGTACCACCAAGGTCGTATGCAAATTCGCATGCATGCTCACGCGCGTCCACCAAGCACGCCCACAGGTGCTTCTCTCCTGGAGCTAGAGTAGCTCTCCAGTAGTCTATGTATATGCACAGTAGCCACGAGAGTGTGTGAAGCTGCCTTCACGGGGCATCCAAAGGCCTGCAAGCCCGCCGGCGAGCGCGCCGCCGCGCATGCCATCGCTACCGGCGCACGCCCTGCAGCCGCCATGCACGGGCGGGTGGGCGGGCGCCCTTGCGCTGGTGCCCCCACGCATGGGTGCCTCCGTGTGCACACCCCGCTTCGCGAAACGCGCACAGATTTTCGACCTGGTGCGATCGTTCCCCGAGAGCGCGCGCGCGCGCGTCGGCAACACCGGTACATCCGTTCGTTCCTCGCGTGACGAACGCGCCGGGGCACGCTCGCTTGCTCGCTCGCGCGTGCGTGTCCACGGGACGAGCGCGATCGGGGTGGGGTGGCGAGCGACCGGGCACCGCGCGTCAGGGAGGAGTGGCACGCGGCGGGGCGCGGCCACATGCCGCGGGGTGCGCGCTGGGCCGCGCCGCGTCGCGACGCGCCGTACCAGCGGCGGCCGTCGCCGCTGGCGGCGGCGCCTGCAGCGGCAGCGGCTGCGCTGACGCTCGTCCAGCTGGTGGGCTGCGCTGCTGATGCGGCCCCCGGTAACTCTGCGGGCGGCGTAGCGTCCTCCGCCACCTTCTTAGCGACTGCAGCGATCGGTGCGCTCGGAGCGCTCGCACTTGTTCTCGCAGCCGTTGTCACCACCGCGGCGATATCGCACCGCGCGCGACAACGCCTGAAGCGCGGCAGCGGCGGCAGTGGCACCGGCAGCGCAGGCAGCAGGTAAGCGCGAGATCTCGAGGGGGCAATGCAGCGCTCATCTGCACCCACGCACTCGCATTGAGAGCGCTCGGGTTTGTGCACGCGCGCGTGCGCGTGCTTGCCGTCGCGTGCGCACATGCTTGGGCGTGAGCGCACTTGGGTGTCTCGCTGACGCGCGCACGCGCACGCGGCGGCCTTTAGTGGAGCTAGCCATGGGGTCGCTACAGGCAGCTTCGGCGTGGCGCGGGAGGCGCTTCCGCTCGGCTGGGCGAACGCACTGATGCGATCTGCGTGGCCCGCGTACATCGAGGCGAAAATGGCGAGCGTGGCATCGCGCTCAGCGCAGCGTGCTCTCGACGAGCTGGTGAGTGAGCAGCCTCGAGCCTCCGCAGTCGAGGGCGTGTACCTCGAGAGTCTCACTTGGGGCACGCGTCCGCCCTCGATGGGGCACGCGGCCGTCGAGTGGGACGAGCGTGGCGCGCTGAGCGGCGGGAGCGTGCGTTTTGAATTCGACGCGTGCTTCCACGCCCCCGACTTTTGTGCCCAGGTGGCTGTACGGGTCCTTTTGCTCGGCGGCACAACGGCCCGCGTGCGGCTGAGCGAGCTTGAGATTGAGGGCAGGGTGGTCGTACAGGTAGGTGACGAGGGGCGCGCACCGCTTGTATGGCTCACGCACGCACGCTCTCTCTCCCTCTTTTTTCCACGCAACGCGCGAAAGCTGTGTTGCCGTGCTCTGACCAGTGATCGGGCGGGCGCGCGCTCAATCAGTTCCGTCTTGGCCCCAACGCTCCAGGCGTGGAGGGCATCGACGTGTCGTTCGTGCGGCGTCCCACCGTGAAGTTCGAGGTGTCCGCACTGGGCCTCGGGCTGCCGCTCACAGCGCTGCCGGGCGTCAAGGCATGGTTTGCCGACGCGGCGACGTCGCTCGTCGAACGCTTCGCCGTTGAGCCCGCGCGCGAGTACGTCGACATTGCGGGAGGTTTCGCCGCCTCTCGCGCACGCGAGATCTGCCCAAGCGGAGACGGTTGCGTGCTGAGCCTGCATCTAGTTTCAGCGCGCTGCGGGCGCGAGGCGGAGCATCAAGATGGAGTGCCAGACACGCACATGACTGTCGAAGTGGAGCTCGTCAAGCGCACAGTGGCGCCACAGAGTACCACCGAGGGCGATCAGGCGGGGGCGGGTTTGGGGGAAGTGCTGTGGGCGGCAGAGTCACGCAGCGTGCCTTGGGGGGCGCACGCTCATCAGAGTGCCAGCGAGCGTGTGGACATTGGCCAGTGGTTTTATGTGCCACTGCCCGCCAAGTATGTCCACGCGGGCAAGGTCGCGTCATGGGACGCCGGCGTCAACGGTGACACCAGCACACCTACAACTGCGACGCAGGAGCTCGACGTGCGCGTGTCGATGCGTGCGGTGCACACCCTGAGCGGTGACTCGTACGAGCTGGCAGCGGCGCACCTGCAGCTGGGCGCGCTGACTGCACAGGGTGGCAAGCCTGTGTGGCTCCCTCTGGCCAGTGAGGGGGGTGGTGCGGCAGTGCGACTCGGAGCCTCGCTCAGTGGTCTGAGCGACGAGCCCCCCTCGGAGCTGCTCACGCCAGCGAAAGCCAGGGATGCTCTCCGAAGCCCCGTGCGCTTTCTTTCGAATGGGCGCAAGGGTGGCCCGAGCGCCACGCGTGCACAGAGGCGCGCACGCCATGGTGGTCGAGGCCGTGGTGACGTGCGTGCGGAGACTGTGACGTTTCCATCCCTTGACGCCGCCCTCGACGACTACGATCAGGCAGTGCGCCGCACGGAGGATGCCGAGGCGGCGCGAGCCGCCGCCGAGGCTCGCGCACACTCGCTCGCCGAACGTCTTGAGGCTTCTCGGCAACGCTGTGCTGAGCTTGCGACGGCATGCGCGCTACTGCCTGAGGGAGGCAGTGGAAGTGAAGGTGGCGGACTAGGCAGTACACACGTGACACCAGTGCACACGGCGCTTGCTGCCTCACTCAGTGCTCACGAGGCGGACCGCACACCCTTCACGAACGGTACGGCGGGGCACGCGCGCGAACGACTGGGCGGGCGATACACACCGGCGTTGTTCGGAAGCGTGGGCGGTACAATGAAGAATCTCGACTCGCACGAGGACTTCGAGAGCGAGGTGAAAAGCCTCGACGCGAAACTCTTCTCAAATCTGCGCAGCGCGATCGCAGAAGAGGAGGACGACGTCCAGAGCAGCGTCGATCATTCCCCGGCATCGGTATCGGTGGCGGGCAAACCGACGCCAGCGCCAGAGCCAGCGCCGACCGGCGGCGTGCGGACACCGTCGCTACGCACACCCCAAGGCACCGGCTCAAATGCGGGCGGCTCTGGGCTCGACAGCGGCCGGGAGCCAGCCACTCAACTCGATGGCTCCGTTGCGGACGAAATCAGCATTCAAAACAACAGCGACACCTTAGACTCAGCGGACGAGCTTGGGGGTCGCATGCTCAGCGGTGGCGGCGGCGAGGACGACGCTCGTACTTATAGCCCTGGTGGTGACGTCCTCAACGCGCGCCTGCTATCGGTGGTGCGCACGCAGCGCGAGTCGATCTCCGCCGCGCTTGAGCGCGCCGATAGCGCCGAGCGCGCTGCCAAAGAGCGGCTGGCGACGCTGCAGGATATGCTGCTGCGCATGGCTGTGTGTGGCGCGTGGTTCAGCGCGTACGATGAGGAGGGCAAGCCTCGACTTTTGTATGTGTGGGTGGACCTGCCCTCGAGGGCGGTGCACTGGGCACCTCCAAGGGATACAGCCCAGGCGGTGGTTCGTCCGAAGGGCAAAGCACCGGCGAGGAGCCTCATGGGTTTTGCGGCTAAGCTCGCCAACCCTACCATGATGGAGGACGTATCAAAGGTGAGCGCTCGCTCGCTCGCTTGCGTGTGCCTCGCCACCTGCTCAGTGCTGGCCGTCAACGCGCGCAGTACACGCGCATGTTCGCGGACGGCCATGCGTCTGCCAAGCGCACTCACACACGCCACGATCGTGCCCCCGACGCCACTTTTGCCCGTAGGTCCGCGTTCCGCTGAAGAAGTGTGGGCAGATACATGTGGAGCATCTGGGCGAGATCTCGAAGGGTGCAAGCTGCTTTCCGAGCGATCGCAAGGCGGGTCTCACGCGGCAGCTGGCGGCGGCTGCCACGGGCGGGTCACAGCACGCAATCAACGCGCGAGAGGCGAGCAGCTTCAGCCTGCTGATATGCGAGGACCTGTCGAACTCCGAGGCAGACTTCAGCGACGGCGGCATGCGCAGCGGCGACGCTTTCAACGAGCCGTTGTCTGATGTCCAGAGCGATGGCGGCAGCAGGTTTGTTCGCCGCGGCGTGGTGCGCAAGCACTGTCCTGGTTTGCACTTGGGCCTGCCACCGGGCGGAAACGGCCTCAGCCGAGATCGTGAGTGCGCACGCGCACTATTTGCGCCCCGAGTGTGCGCTTGAAGGCGGCCCATGCGAGCACGGGCGCGCGCGCGCGTATGTTCAAGCCGGCAATCGCCGCAGTCGACATGAGCTGACGGTCGCGCCCGCTCGGAAATGTCCCTCCCCTTCCCCCACTTGCTGCTTCATCTAGATTGGGTGCTGGCGTTCGAGCACGCACTCACAACGCTGCGCGGTGTGGACTCGCGGCCAGTGCTAGTGGCCGAAGAGAGGCAGCGCACAGGCACTTCCCGGACCAGCACCATCCTCAACGATACCTTCGCACAGGTGTACTCGCTTGCAGCGACCGCTGCAGGTGCTGCTGTCGCAGAACGGGCCGCGACTCCCGCTCGCGCGTAGGTCGCAGCGCCCGGGCCCACGCGGTCGCCGCTCGTGCCAACCAGCAGACAGGAGTGCAGTAAGTCGATCAATGGTGGCGAGCGCGCATGGGTACGGGAGGGGGAGGGGGAAGGGTTCCGCTCGAGCGTAGGGAACGCGGGCGCGCTATGATACCACCCCCGCGCGTGCGAATTGACCTACAGTAGACTACAGTGCTCCTTCGCCGTTGGTGGTGAGTTCGCTGCTTTTTTTTTCCCTTTTTTTTTGCGGTGTGGGGCGAAAAAGCGGCTGTTGGAGGCGGGTGGCACAGCGCGCGCTCTCGGGCGCCGAGGCCAAGCGCCTCTGGCCCTTCGTGGTGGGCTTCGACGATGGACAACTCCATTCGCACAATGGACGACTTCGAGGGCGTGGCCGCCGGAGGGGCGGGCGTGGGCGCGGGCAGCGGCGGGGTGGCGACAAGGGCGCAGGAGCGGCTGGGGGCGGGAGGGGGGCGCGTGGGCGGACAGGCGCGGGATGACGGGCCATGTGCGCCCGTTCAACAGCAGCCGCAGCCGCAGCCGCCACCGCCGCAGCTGCAGCCGCAGCCGCAGCCAGAGCCGGTACAAGCCCCGCGCGTGGCGGTGGCGCGCCCTGCGACTGGGCCAATGTTCGGCACACCACCGCCGACAGCAGCGGGCGAGGCCTGGCAGGGGCTCACGCTGTCGTTGCAAGCGGTGCAACCGGAGCAGGCTGACGAGATAGGAAGCCGAGGTAGGGCCACTGCGCCTCCTGCGGCTGCATCGATCGTGCCCGACGTCTCCGCGTCGGCCGCCGTACCGCGTCTCGCTCGAGCGCAAGCAGCTCCGGCTGCAGCCCGACCGACGCCACGAGCTGTGCCACAGCCCACCGCGCTTCCTTCGGCACAGCCCGGACGAGTCCAGGCGCCAGGTGGACTCGATGTACCCACTCATGGCCACGTGAATGGCACGGCTCCTGCTACCGGAGGCGATGGCAGTGGCGGCGATTCTGGCAGGAGCGCAGGCGAGACGGACGCGACTGCCAGCGGAAGTGGGAGCCAGCTGAGTGGCGCGCCAGCTGAGGTCAGAGACGACGCCGCGCTTGCGGTCGCGACCAAGCAGCCAGCACCAGAGCCGCCACCCTCACGCCCTCCACTTCCGCCCACACATCGTCAGAAGCAGCAGCAGCAGGAGCAGGAGATGGATGAGGAGCAGCAACGGGAAAACACAGCGGCGGTGACGCCCATCGAGCTCGGACCAATCACCCCGCCGCGGATGGACACGCCGTCGCCGCCTATAGCACGTGTACCCTTGCCACCCACACGTCTGTGGGAGCCGCCGCAACCGCCGTCAGTCGTTGCACCGGAGCAGGGTCCACGAGATGCGGTGCAGGAAGGCACTGAGGATGCTGGTCCAGTGCACGACGAGATGCGACGAGAGGATCCAAATGGACAGGACAACGACGAGATTCAGCCAGCACCGCGGGAGGCGCCACTGTCGCCGCCATACCGCCCGCCTCAGCTTTCGGCCGCTGCCGCCGCGCTCGCAAACGCTGTGACGCCCGGGCGCATAGATGAGAGCTTCAGGGGCAGCCGATATGGCCCTGAGTCGCAGCTGTTGCAGTCACCGCTCGGAGCGAGCCACCGCCGCACCACAACCGAGTCGGAGCTCGCGCGTCACGTGGAAGACCTGGAACAGGAGCGCTTTGCGCTGCAGCAGGGTCTCGAGAGCAGCCACCGCGTGGCGGAGCAGTTGGCACAAGAGCTCGATGCTCTAAACGCTGCTCAGAATGACAGGGCCGGAGCGCTCGAGGGCGCCGAACGAGCCGCTGCCGAGGCGACGACACGCGCGCAAGCAGCAGAGGAAGCTCTTGCCGCAGCGATTGCGGATCGCGATGTGGCCAACAGCGCGGCATCTGAAGCGAGCCAGCGATCTGAGGGGCTGGCAGCTGAGGTTGTGCATTTGGAAGAGGAGCTCCTACGTTTGCGGTCGCGTGAGATCAAGGCAGCCACCGAGACAGAGGATATCCAGCGCGAGGCCGAGCAGCGAGGCAGGCGCCTGGCATCAACCGAGCGCGAGCTGCAAGAGATGCGTGCAGCAATAGAGGCCCTCGCTGAGGAGAAACGTTCGCTCATTGTCAAGTTGCGACGCGCAGCCAACGCAGCTAGTGCAACGAACGGGGACCACTCGTCGCGGCAGCCGCGGCCGCGGGGGAGGCAGGACCCGGCCGACACGGCACCGCAACGAGCGCAGGAAGAGGATGCACCCACCACTGGTGACAGCGTGCCGTCTGATGCATGTCTGCACATGCTCGGATCAATCAACACGAGCATAGACGCGCTGTTGCGCGAGCGCAGGCAGCTCGCCGCGGCGGCGCGTGAGCACGCTGCCGCAGCCGAGGAGGCAACGGCTGAGCGCAACGCCCTGCGCGCGCGCCTAGACGTGCAGACGCAACAGCTCGAACTCGTTGTGTCACGGCAGGCAGCCGCAGCTGGCGCAGGCCGAACTGTCGCAAACGGTCAAGTGGCTGTGCCGGTCGAGGAGGTTGGCATGGGCGACTCGGAGTACTTCGTCGACCGCGCGCTGTCTCTGCTTGTCTCGATCTTTGTCGGTACGCCAAGTTCCACGCGGCCGGTCAGCCAGCTCTGAGCAACGCGAGGGGAGCGCAAGCACATCTCCCCGCCCTTCCAAAGACGGCAATAATACGATAACGATTTGACACTACTTTCGCTCTAGAACTAGGTGTTGTACTCTAAGTGTGCTGGCGTCAGGCTCCGCAGCTTGCTGGGCCGTCAGCACAGCGGCTCGGCTGCGCCGCCACCTCCGAAGCTCGCCGCATGTGCGCCGCGGATGGCGACGTGACGCGGCGCGACGAGCACTGTGCCGTTCGTCGCATTTACCGCCCACGACGCACCGCCCGTGACGAGCCCGCGCTTGCCAGCGATGCCCGCGTCTTGCTCGGCTGCTGATGCGCTCGCGCGCTCGCGCGCGTGGCCCTGGATGCCGCGCGCGAGTCCCGCGTTCGGAAGCGGCGCGCGCATGCCGTAGTTGCGCACCGCCTGTCGCACGGTGGCCTGCCTCCTCGCCTTCCGCTCCTTGAAGCCCTTGAAAACGGCCTGCATCCGCACCGCTGCCTTCGCGAGTATGGTCTGCAGGCGCGCTGTGGCGATGGGGTGGTCACCCGCCTGCTCGTAGATGCGACAAGCGGCGCCCTTTTTCCCCATGGCCTCGAGCATCTGCGCGAGCTTGAGCCATGCCTTGCTGGCTTGAGGATCGGCGTCTGCGGCGGCGCGCATGGCCCACATGGCGTCGTCCGTCGCGCCGCGCTGCGAGTACAGCTCGCCAAGCGCCATGAGCGCCGCAGCATGTTGGGGGTCGCGCTCGGTCGCTGCGAGGAAGGCCGCCTCGGCCTCCTGCGGGCGCCCTCGTGATTGCTCTATCAGTCCTAGACGGTGCCACCCCTCAGCCGTCTTTCTCGACTGCGGCTCTGGGTCGTCCCCCAGCGCTTCGCGCAGCCGCGCGGCCGGCGCGTCCGCCTCTGATCCACCGTACGCATGGTCGAGCCACGCCAGGCTCTGTCGATTGCGCGCCAGCACAGGAGTGCAGCGAGCGCTCGTCTGTGGCCCTGGGATGCCCCACGCGCTCAGCTCGGCGAGCAGTCCTTTGATGGCTTCTTCTGCCGGGCCCCGGCTGTCGCTGCGCGAGGCAGCACCCTGGTGCGCCTCGCAGAGCTCGCAGATCACGTCCGCCACATTCCACAAGCCATTCGCACCCGGAAACGCGCCACTGGACTTGTCGCAGGCATCTACTGCCTTGCGCAGGAATCCAATGGCCGATTCGTGGTCTTTGAGCTTTCGCGCGTTGCGGCCGGCCGTGAGGCAGGCCTTGGCGCGCGTGCCGTGCGCGTCCGCTTTGCCGCCGGACGACTCCATAGACATGCCGCGCTCGACGGCCTTGACGCACTTGGCGGCTTCCGCGCTGCGGTCAAACACGATAGCAATGGCCAAGAAGTCCTCCGCGGCGGGAAGCTTTGGAAGACCCGTGCTGGCGTCTACACCATCATCGGCGAACCCCTGCGTGTAGTAGCTCTGCGCCTCACGGATCTTGCCGAGCGCTACGCACGCTGCGGCCGCGCCCGCGCATGCCTCGCGGTGCGCCACGCCGCCCGGCGCTTCTGCACGCACGAGCGCGCGGTACGATGCCAGCGCCTCCGCCCACTTGCCCGCGCGGCGCTGCCGCCGGGCGGGCCACATGCCCAGCCCCATTTCACAGCTGCCGCGCGCTGCTGCCCAGGCGCGCCCTTCTGCTTCTTCGGCTCTGCCTCTGTCCCCCCCGGCCCTGCACGGCACCCGGGCGTGCGGGCGGCGCCCTGGAAGGGCGAGCGGATGGGGCGCGGCGCGTGGCTGGCTGGATGGCTGGCTGGCTGGCTGGCTGGGCGTCCACCTTGGCGCCACCTCCCGCTGCGCGCGCGCCCGCCCGCGGCGCGGCGCGG